>CM040402.1:60316957-60916957 GCA_022702515.1 Ilyophis sp. 1 JC-2022
TTATTCATGCATTCCGTTATTTCAACAATTATGAAATAATATTGTATATCATAAGAAACTGGTAGAAAAGCGTCTTGGTGCTGCCCCTAATGGTTGAGTACCTCTTTGGAGGTGCCTCTAGCTTCGTCATATGGATAATTGTTGTCGCTCACAATGGAAACAGCCGGCACCTGATTGGTTAGACCCGCTACGTTACTTTCGTTTCGCCTCCACGTTTTTAAACCGGAACAACGTGGTGTCCTGTTCAACTCTCTTATTCCACCTAAATCCACTAAAATATGTTTCTGAAATATTAGAGGTGAGAAATAGGCCATGCAGTTGCTGAAACTTGATTCATATTTGATGTGCAACGTCTAGTTTGACAGTTTGATCCAAGTTATACGAAATAATTTGTACAATGTACGTTAATTTATGCAAATGACGATGGCCACAGCTCTCTCGCCCCCACCCCTCTCCCTCACTCACCCCACAAAGTAGTTTTTTAAATTGTGTAGTAGGCGGAGACAGGCTGAGACAGTGGGTGTAGTTACTCTTTAAGGTCATATCCTACTGGTGGAGTGCATGATGGGAAGGAAAAGCCTCCTTGGCATCTTCAGATCTCAGCTTTTTAGGTCTCCTCCCACATTAAGTCTGTCACCACCAGGGTTAGCATTAGCCGTGCTTGTGTGTGTGTGTGCGTGTGTGTGTGTATGTGCGTGGTCGGAGGGTGTTGTGTGTGTGTGTAAATGTGTGTGTGCAGTTGGTGGGTGTTGTGTGTGTGTGTGTGTGTGTGTGTGTGAATGTGCGTGTGCGGTCGGGAGGTGTTGTGTGTGTATGTGTATGTGTGTGTGTTTGCGTGTGTGTCAAAATGTGTGTATGCAGTTGGGGGGTGTTGTGTGTGAGTGTGAGTGTGAATGTGTGTGCATGTGTGCGTGCATGTGTGGTTGGGGGTGTGCGTGTGTGTGCGGTTTGGGGGTGTTGTGTGTGTGTGTTAATTGTGTGTGAGTGTGTGTGAGTGTGTGGTTGGAGGTGTGCGAGTGTGTGTGCGGTCGGGGGGTGCTGTATGTGTGTGAGTGTGTGCGTGCAGTCGGCGGGTGCTGAGTGGAAGCGTTCGTCTCCATGAGGGGGTTCTTAACCCCACCAAGTTTCCTGTCTCTCTTTTCTTCTGTGAGGAGCCAAGATGTCTCAAGACTGTCAAGAGCATTTTCCAGAAAGGAGAGGAGAGGGAGAAGAAAAAAAAAACTGCACGTACACACACACATGCGCGCGCACGCTCGCACACACACACACACACTTGCGGGGCTGTCAGGTAAATTAGATCTGAAAGCTGACAATTTCTGACCATATTTTCTTGATTATTTCGAACAAATGCACACCAGCCGCTCTAAGGAGATTAAAGTGACATAAAAGTCGGGGAGGGAGGAGGGAGGAGGGAGGAGGGAGGGCACAGAATCCAGGTCACCCCCATTTGTCCCCTTGCCTGACAGCAGCTATATCGCTATCCAATCCAATAAAATCCCCCCCCCCTTTTGCTTTAATTAATTTTACAGCTAGCTTGCTTAATTACTTTCAATCAAAATCCTCTTGCCATCACAAAATTAGAAATGGTTCAACTCCATTAGTCTAAATTCTTCATTTACATACACAAAGACTGTCAGCTCTTGCTAAGCAAACGGCCTCTCGCTTGATGAGATTGTTTTTTTCTCTCTCTCTCTCTCTCTTCCCTCCCTCTCTCTCTCTCTCTCTCTCTCTCTGTCTCTCTCTCTCTCCCTCTTTTCTTACAACGGTGTTAATTTTTTTAAAGGAGAAAAATTGCATAAAATTATTTGATCCATGATTTAAGATGGCGTTCTTCACACACAAACACTGAGGTAAGCGGATATAATAACAGAGGTTAGAGTGGCTGGCTCAGACAGAAGACTTGTTCATCTGGTTATGGTAACAACAAAATTTCATCCAACTGCACATTATACATAGGTGATGAGTTACAAACTTACAATTTAAATGAATGCAAAAAAAAAAAACTAAATTACTAGTTACTTGTTCCTCCCTAGGATTAGCTGCTATTTTCCACGCAACAGACAAGTTGCAGATTACACAGTGACATGGTGTGCCCAATAAATCGAGCCTTTTGTGGCTGACTGTCAACTGCCTTGTCTGTTTTTGAAGCAGTGCCACGCGACCGGTGATCAGCTGCTCAAAATTCAATGTGATTTTCAGAGGGCGCACAATTATTTAACTCGCGAGGCGTCCTCTCCATCATGCGCAGTGCCCAAGGCCTGCACATCATCAACAATTAAGGACATGCAGATACAGTTTGTGGGCTGACCATAAACCCACCCCCAACCACACTGAAATAACTAGGGCTTGTAATGAGGATATCTAACTATCCACTCAATGCAGCTCTCCACTTCCATTCACACACACATGCATGCACACACACACACACACACACACACACGCATGCATGCATGCATGCACGCACACACAAACACACACAAACACACTGTACGCGCACACATGCATCCATACACACACACACACAAAACACACACAGACTGTAAATGCTCATAACGATACATAGACACACAGATAAATGCATATACGCATATAACCAAAGTGGCCACTGGTTTTATGGACTTATTGTTTTCCTTAAAAAAAAAAAGAATAAACAATCTAATTTTATTGGACACACACTGCATGTGCATGCGCACACACACGCACGCACGCACACACACACACACACACACACACACACACACACACACACACACAATCCACAAGCACTTTTAACTCAAACACAATTTGATCTGTTTTCTCTTATTGTCTGCCCACTAAACATATTAGCTTACAGCTCACAGACTCCTTCTGTCACTTCCCTGGAACGGGCTAAAGAAAAAGGGGAGAGTACCTCGGAAAAGACGGATTCGCGGCGATTCACCCAGTCATGTATCTGACACTATTTAGAGCTAATCGTCGCAAGTTGTAAAACAATCCCTCTAAGTGACCAATGCACGCCTCCATATAAAAGCCCACCCAGCCAGCCTCAGTTGGGTACGAGCGGGGGTTGACCTGTCCCTGCTTTTCATGTGTGCTCCACCAATACCCTGGCCTTTTTAACCATTCCCCATTAACGGCGTTAATTATCCAAATCCATCATTCTAGGGGTAAATTAAGACTGCCTCTTTAATTCAATTTAATAGGATAATTTCCAACTCACATTCACTGTTACCCCCCCCCCCCCCCCTGTCTCCACCCCCCAAACCCCCCCTCCACCATCCCACTCTGTCTGCCCTCCTCTGATTGGTGTGCTGGGAGAGCTGTCAGGTTGGCGGATGTGGTGGTTGCAGACACTGTTGCTCTGCCTGGGCACGGCTGGTGTTGAGCTGGGCCTGGATAATACTGTCACATCCCTCACCACCAGACGTGTTCAGCTGGGCCTGGATAATATTGTCACATCCCTCACCACCAGCTGTGTTCAGCTGGGCCTGGATAATCCTGTCACATCCCTCACCACCAGACATGTTCAGCTGGGCCTGGATAATACTGTCACATCCCGCACCACCAGACGTGTTCAGCTGGGCCTGGATAATACTGTCACATCCCTCACCACCAGCCGTGTTCAGCTGGGCCTGGATAATACTGTCACATCCCGCACCACCAGCCGTGTTCAGCTGGGCCTGGATAATACTGTCACATCCCTCACCACCAGACTTGTTCAGCTGGGCCTGGATAATACTGTCACATCCCTCACCACCAGACTTGTTCAGCTGGGCCTGGATAATACTGTCACATCCCGCACCACCAGCCGTGTTCAGCTGGGCCTGGATAATACTGTCACATCCCTCACCACCAGCCGTGTTCAGCTGGGCCTGGATAATACTGTCACATCCCACACCACCAGCCGTGTTCAGCTGGGCCTGGATAATACTGTCACATCCCTCACCACCAGACTTGTTCAGCTGGGCCTGGATAATACTGTCACATCCCTCACCACCAGACTTGTTCAGCTGGGCCTGGATAATACTGTCACATCCCTCACCACCAGACGTGTTCAGCTGGGCCTGGATAATACTGTCACATCCCTCACCACCAGCTACACTGAGCCTTCTGCAGCACCAACACGCACACCTCCACCATCCAGCTCTGCACTCTCTTTCACCACTCCCCTTAAGAGTGTGTGCGTGCGTGTATATGTGTTTGTGTGTGTGTGTGTGTGAGTGTGTGGTGTGTGTGTGTGTGTTTGTGTGTGTGTGTGGTGTGAGTGTACGGGTGTGTGGTGTGCGTGTGTGTGTGTGTGTGTTCGTATGTGTGTGTGGTGTGAGTGTGTGTGCTTGTGTTTGTATGTGCGTGCGTGTGTGTGTGTGTGATGTGAGTGTATGGGTGTGTGGTGTGTGTGTGTGTGTGTATGTGGTGTGAGTGTATGGGTGTGTGGTGTGTGTGTGTGTGTGTGTGTTGTGTGTGTGTGTGTGTGTTCAGGGGGCGCAGAGCCGGATGTGTACCTCCAGCTTTCTTTACTTTACATACAAAGTGAATTACAATCATTTTTTTATCGAGCTGCATCCAGTTTACTTAGGTATAATGGCTGTATTTCACATAGGGCGAATGATAAAATATGTTGGAAAATGCATCCCTCTTCTATATAATATTAAAACTGACTACTGAACTGAAAAAAAGTTTAATAGGACCAGTTTCTCCAGAAAAGGTTTATCTCAATATTCTTGCATACAAACATTCTTATTAATAAAACATGGTACAGCAGGGTGACACCATTTAAATATTTGGGTAAAATACAGACTTGCAGAGTTGCACATATTTGCCCCCATTACCACCACCACCCCCCCTCACTGTCCCGCTTCAGTCCCCCCCCCCCCTCATGTTTAAGCACTCCCTTTAAAAATCCCAGACATGCATTGTTTGCCTCTTTGGGACAGACTCTGGGAGAGTTTCAAATGATTTTAGCCGTGATTTAATTTTGCTTTTGTTAAAGAGAGATGTCAGCACAATGACTCTAAATCCACCACATTCACCCAAAACTCAGAGATGAGATAATCACGGGTGACGTCTGCGAAAACACTTATTATATTCGCCCGTCGCCTCGCTGAAGCTGCTCAAACTAATCAGCGTTATTCGCCATTTTTCTCTGGGAAAAAAAAAAATGATCAGAACTTATAGTGAAAACTGTCTTTCCTTTAAAGGGACAGTGCTGCATTGTTCAAGCTTATCTGCTATACGGAACAAAAGGGAGAGAGAGAGAGGGAGGGAGAGAGAGGGGGGGGAGGGAGAGAGAGAGAGAGAGAGAGAGGGAGAAAGGGAGAGAGAGAAAAAGAGAGCGAGAGAGAGATGGGAGACAAGTGACACTTTTGTTGAAACTACAGCTTCAGGAATATCTGCCATGAATATAACCACTGCGGTCAGAACTCTGGTTTGAAACAGGAGCTTGAAACGGGCTGTGCTTTCAATAGGACAGGAGAAAAATTGTAATGAAAATGTTCTACACAGCGAATACTTGAATGACATCAGATTTTGGATTGCCTTTTACATTTCCATCATGACAAAGATTTGATAATATGATGGGATTTTTCTTTCCTGAATATAAGAGAAGAAATTCATTTTAGGTTCTACATACATGACAATTGAGTGGATTAAGCCCAACACACCATGTTACTGGGCCATAAGAAAAGTGAACACTCAGAAAAGTTTTTAAATATATCATGTAAATTCCTGATATAATTACAGCCCTTTATTAGGAGCAAGTGCAATAATCTATTTTTACTAGCTAAGGGTGGGGAATCTCAGGCACTTGTGTCTCTACTCTTCTACAGACTACAAGCTTCACCAAAGTCCCATAAAAGGCCTGGATCTCACATAGCAGCACTGGAGATAAGAATAAGGACAAACTTGGGATTTTTTCAAGGCTTTTTTCAATTGAAATTCAGACCATTTGAAGCTAACTACAGGCCACACTAGGATATTTCACACCATACTGTATATTTTCAGCACTTAACATGATCTCCAGATATCGCGCAATTACAGCGTGCGTTTGAAAGCTGTCCAAACCTTGGAGACTTCCACATTTATACTTAGAACAAAATGTGTTAAAATACTAATGTTAAGAAATACGCATGAGTGCTGTATTCTGAGAGGTATCCAGCGCAGATTAAAACGGCAGGAATAGCAGGTGAAAAACAGATATTACACTGTAGAGAGATCTGAGTACTTTTCCTTTCAGGCATTTTAAGAGACTGATGATATATCTAATATACCTAATCACATAATAAAAAGCTGTTTTAGGAAAAAAACAACAACAACAGCAACGGCCTAATAACTGCTCTCAATGTGAAATCAGCACAGTCACTTATCCTGATAGAGACATTCAACCAGTGCGTGTGATAATGAATCCCTGTGAGGGCCTGCTGTCACCTGCTGAGAGGGGAACCCGTAATCCGTCGTAACCCCTCGGTAGAGTGGGCCACCCCCCGGACCTTGTCTACTATGGGCTCCTAAGTCCGAGGGCCCGGAGGCGGGGCGGAGGAAGGTTGGGGTGTGGGTGGGTGAGAGTCCATCGAGTCAGACAGGATATCTTCATGAATGCGCCAGCACTTTAACCCTCCCAGTTATTAAAACACTAATCTGTTAAACATGGTGATGTTAGCACTTTTGCCACGATTAATAAAACAAGACTCCGGAGCGCTGTGTATGCCTTTTTATGGCTCGAGGTTGTTGTCGGTGTGTGTGTGTGTGTGTGTGTGTGTGTGTGTGTGTGTTTTTTTTGAAGTTTGTATTTTTAGTTTTTGTTTTTGGTCTTTCCTGAGCCATCATTTGTCCAATTAGCGCATATGTTTTGAATAATTAACATTCTGCAAGAAAAACAGACGCGCGCACACGCAAGCACACGCACACATACACACAGACAGCATAGCCTCATAGATCTGACATTTTCACCACTGTTGTTTCCGAAGTTTGAAAGCCAAAAATAAATAGAGCTAGGTTTCAAAATGAAGCAATCAAACAAATAAGATGGGGTCAAGTGCGGTTTTGGCCGTTGCTTTCCTCGCTGATTGGCTGTGTGCAAAAGCTCATTGTGTTTCCCTCTTCCATTTGTGATTGTGTGGCACACTCTCCCTCTCCTACCTGGCCTATGTCTTCTGCCCTGCCCTGACACACCCAGCAAGCAGCTCCAGTAATTGCCCCAACCAGGGGTCACTGAACCTGAAATACTCCACTCTTCCTTAACCTGGCACACACCACACTCACCAGGTTATGGAGGCATAAAAACAGATAGGGGAGGTAGTTTGTGGTTTGAAATAGAGGTAACAGACATCTCACACCATAAGAGGCTCTGCCTCTCTCTATACACTGAAGGTTGGGCCGGCCATGTTGGCTCACAGGGAGAGAAATAAAGAGAAGAAGAGAGAAAGAAGAGAGGGCACAAAACATACTTCCAAAGTGCTTCCGTGGACAAACAAGTTCAGAAATTAAAAGTGGAAGTGGATTTAACTCCCACACACACACACCCACACACACACACACACCCTAAACATTCACAAACATCACCACGCAATGTGACGGAGAGAGAGCTGCACCGTGACGGCTCGCTCCCCAGCCCATTTGCGCAACTTTATTTTGCTAAAACAGGTAAGTGGCTGATCGTACACTTTGTGGCCGAAACATTGCCGCAAATGAGCAGCGCGGCGTAGGCGAATGGGAGAACAGGATGATGCAAAGCAACACGGGTGAGAATGGAGGGGGGGCTTATAGGACATGATTTATCTGAGCTTGATTGCGTGTTAATCGAGGTTACGTGTATTAAGTGGAATCTAATTGGAACAGACACTGGCAGTCTGACAGATCGACATGATGCAGATGGATTGAGAGAGAGAAAGAGAGAAGGAGGGAGGGGAGAAGAGGAGGCGGCCGAGCTGAAATGGAGCAACGGTGAGGTGCGCTAGCTGACATACAAAGAGAGGGAGAGACAAAGGAGGCGCCGCCAGCGACAGGGGAGGCTTAACCTGCTTACCTGAGGCGCAGGAGAACCGCATATCACTGGGCAGAGTGAAGAAAACAGTGAACAGCTTAAATATAAACCATCACTGTGTGCTGCTGGACTAGATCATGTGATGATGAGGATGATGATGATGTACCATGTCACTGCTATCATTATTACTATCAAAATCAAAATCGACAACAACAACCGTGATCAATAAGTTAGAGTGATAATGGGAGTGATTAGTGGTGCTAAAGTTTTACAAGGGCCCGGGGCGGCTGCTAAATGGCCCCTGGTGTGGCCACACGGCGCAGGGGTCACGCATGAAGCAGGGTGGCCCAAGAATGCGCTCCACCCGGCTCCAGTTGCCGCAAACAACTTCTTTTTTTATTTTTTTTACTTTATTGGAAATGAAGGAAAAAAGACCCTCCGCATAAGGAGCGAGCAGCTGCTCCCTCATTCCTCACCTCCTGGCACCTCCTGGCACCTCCGGTCCCTCTATCCCCCTTTTATCAGAGGGGACAACTGCGTCCGAGCGAGGCCCCTGCCCTAAATCTGAGGCATTTAGCTTGTGACTGAGAGCTGCTTTCAAAAATATTATCAGGCGAAAGCCACACCTGTTAAAGGCAAACAACTGGGCCCCGAAATGCCATCCTAATATTTAGCAAATTACATCAGAGACAGACACGCAGAGAGAGAGAGAGAGAGAGAGAGAGAGAGAGATATATAGAGAGTGAGTGAGAGCAAGAGAGAGAGAGAGAGAGAGAGAGAGAACCAAATGTTTCATCTCAAATGCCAGTACATTACTGCCTTGTTCCCTGCATTGCTACCATAGAGGGGTTTGACATAGAAATGTCATTCGTTGTCATCTTTAATCAAAACAGTGTCCATTAACAGCTTTGTTCACTTTTTCATCATTAACCGTTTCAGATATCTGTTGTGGGCGACCGTCCCTGTTCAGGCTGCTCTAGCATTGCAGTGGCATGGGCGAGGGAAAGCTGGAAACGGCACTTTAGCCACTTTTTCCAGCTCAACTTTGAGCTGTTACACATTTTCAGTGGCCGCTGTTCCAAACCAGGCAGCATAACAAAAGCCCCTTTCAATACCTTAAACAATGTCAACGTTAACTGCGATCAATCACGCGATACAACCTGCATTTCATTGATCTCATTTAGAGATACACTTTTTCAGTTATATAAAAGAATCCATTAACCGAAGTGATTCGGAGATGGAAAGAGCGTCTTTCATACACAGCGCATTACATTAAGAGCGGCACAATAAAGTCAACATTCGAAATGGAAGGATGAATTTGCATCTGACATACACACCCTCGATAAATAACAACAACAGGAAAAAAACAACAGAGGCTTTTAGGAGGAGAGCCGAATGCCAAGCTTCTCTGGTATGATGGGTCAGATTCCAAAAGCAAAATAGATTCTCTGAAACTGAAACCAAGAAGTTTAAGTTTCAAGCAGGTTTTTTTTTTTTATCGCCCTTTCTTTAAGGTGCGCACCTGGACTAACGTTACAGGCCTTGGGTCTTTTTATTTTCATTTGATCATCCCTATTGGAATCGTTATTTTTTAACCAAAATAACTAAAAGAAACTGTATTAATACAGAAAGGCAGAAAGCTATCGTTGACATCGTTTAGCTGAGTTACAGAATAGCACTTTGAAACTTTGCTCATCAGCACGCATTGGCCAAATCAGTCCTGACACAATCTCGTCATTGCACTGAGACAGAGGAGCAACTCTCTGCCCATTCCCTGACAGCACTGACCGCACTGACCGCACTGACCGCATCCCTCCTGGCTCTTCCACTAATGGCCTTAATAAGAACAAAATTACTATTTTAGAGCAGAGAATTTTCGTTCTCCTAATCTGAGCGACTGACCTCCCCCCCCCCCCCCAACTGCCCTCTACCCCAAACCCCCCCTCATCCCTCTCATGCCAGGATACACACTGTATGAATTCAGTATAGCTATATTTTGCTGGCTTAGAATGCCATGGCAATGGATTGCGACATTTTGCGAGGCTAGAGAACTGTGAGCCTTGAAATTTGACCCTTTGCTATTTTTAATGGTATGATTGAGATATTAACTCACCATGCCCTCCTCCGGTAGGACAGATGAAATTTCCCAACCTCAGGCCATTTTCTGTACAGTATATACGTGTGAGCATATACAGCATATACAGCATATACAGATAGGGCAATATCACCAGTCACACAGGAGACTGCTGTGTGTACTCTGCCTGCTGTGATCAAAACCGAAAATATCTCTGATGATATGAAGAATTTAAAAAGCAACAAAAAACAATGTATTGTCATGGCCAAAGGTGAAAACATCTGTGGTGAACGTGTGTGTGTGTGAGAGAGAGAGAGAGAGAGAAAGAGAGGGAGAGAGATATGCACATTTGCACATGTACATACAGAAATTACAGTACATTAGTCCATTCTAAGTAAAGGAAGGTGTCAGGCCTGATGGGCTTTAGCCTCTAACACTGAGAGGAATGACACAGTGTGATCAAGGACATGAATTGCTCATTGATTTTGTTCATGCCAGCTTAACTACCCTTTCCAATTGATCTTAACTTTGCTGGGTGTGCAATGTGTGCTGCATTTAATGCACGTGCGCTCATCACTGCTAGCGAACGGACGGATATGAGAAGAAGTGCATTTTATTCTTCTGGAGAAAGCTGCAGCCCGTAAAGCATAGTGCCATTCTTCATTATATGAGGTAAATATCGGGCACACTGGCGCATGCACATTTACATTTTAATCAACCGCCGACAATGATTTCAAATACATGGACGCAGTCAAAAAATATTCTTAAAAGTACCACACTGTTTAAAAGTTTTAAAAAAAGATCTATAAAAGGGTTACATAACAGTTACGCATATAAAAAAAAAAAGTATTATTTTAAAAGAAGGTAAACTTCCATTACACATAATACTATAGGGGAAAGAAATGATACATTGCAACAGCTATTATATGCAGGCCTAGGCTATGGTGGCATGTGCGCACTCACACACACACACACACACACACACACACACACAAAAGCAACATCAACAATGACTGAGATATTGATATTAGGTTTTCTTGTTTTGTCCTGTTTATGTCAAAATTCTCCAGATTTCTCCATAATTTCTAAAATATATTTGAGGCAGAAAAGTATTTTGGGTCATATTATAGATATTTTTTGCAACAGTTTTAGTCTGTTTTAGCCCTGTCAAACTAGCGTAACAAAAAAAAAGCAATGTTTTTATTTTCACGGCATTCTCTTATCGCCAATCCATGTCACTATATTTGAATCAATTATTTATAAAAGCAAGGTTTAAGTGAAATAAGAGATAATGTCGGAGCAATATGATCCAATAGATGGTCTACATGTCATCTGTCACAAAGAAACTCGTTAAATTTAGGGGCTCACTTTCCAAAGACAGTGTTACGTTTCCCCCCGGGTGGCACTATTCACCCCACTGCTTCAGCAGAACCCCACATTCATGTGATATAACCCACTTCAGCGCATTCGCACTAGTTCTTCCTCATTTTCTTTCTCCAGGGGTTTTCAAATCTGGTAGCGCACGCGTGTTTAAACCGCTATTCTGTGGGAGGAAAAAGCCCTTTCTTCTTACAAGGAGCCCACATAAAGCCCCCTTTACCCGTCCCTTTAAAAGAAACATTTCCACTTAATTAATGTTTTACAAGCGCTGCTATATTTTTATTCAGAAAATGCCTGTATTAAATTGGGCAGGTTCACATCACAAGGCTAATTGAAATTCAAAATTTCAGTGCCAACTGCTTTTTTTTCTTCTCCGTTTTCCCTGCTCACAATAAAGGGCACATTTTTCACTCTATAAATGATATAAAATCATGGAAATAATGTAGCCTTTTCTTTTTTCTCTGCTCCCTTATAAAGCTTATGAGTTCAGGAGACAGCTTAATAAAGCAATACTGTAGATACTCAGAGAACCGGCAAGCTAATTGGATTCACTGTGCGTCGACCAGGGTGGGGGGTGTACCATTCAGTCGAACTCATCCAAGAAGTTCCGATTATAGGCACAGGATCCAACATCCACACATTCAGGATGTGGGTCATTTGGGGAACAGTCACAGAGGTGGCGGGCAGTGATGAGGCTTTGAAAAGGGGTGTAGGGGTGTGGGGGTGTGGGGGTGTGGGGGGGGGGGTAAGATTTTTTTTGGAGAAAAAAATATGATTTTTAAGTCTCTTTACAAGACTAAAACACTTGTTAACAGACATTTTTTGATCCAGTGTATGGCATTGGATCCTTTACCTACACATTTAGCAGTGAATTAGGTAATGAATGTAACCAAGAGATATGCTTTTTAGGACACACTAACAGAGCAAGTGGCCTATTAGTATTAGTCTGAATGTTACAATAAAGAAAGTAATAGTTGCTTAAATGTGTCAAAAATAAAAAATTCACTTAGCAATGAGGGCCTCCTCTATATGAATGAGTGAACGATGGCGTGGGACAGGTTTGTCAGACTGCTTGTGTGAACAGCTGCAGGTTTTAGCAGGAGCCTTTTATGTCTGTTTTGGGGGGGTGTGGGGGGGGGGGGGGTGGTTAGAGGGGGCAGATCCGAGAGGCAGCGACTGAAACTGCAAACAACCCAGAGCCGCCGTGTCCTCACTTACACCTTCCGTGAACTTCGGCCTAAACGCGGAACAACGCCCGGCACGCACCGCCAAGGGAAGACTCCCGCGACGACATAACACACCTTTAAACGAAGAAGCTTTCGTTCGCCAGTATCTGTCACACTTAACACAGAGCAGCAGCGGCAACCTTACAAAAATCCTCTTACTTTATTCTCCCTTTTTTCGTGATTCCATTGTGTCGAGGAATGGTGTGACAGGCCTAAACGACAGAGTGAATTACAATGGCAAAAACACGTCATGGAAAAGTTTATGATCCCTTGCGCCTTGTGCTAATCACAGCATAAAAAAACAGGCCTTCGCTCTCATATTTACCTAAACTGCCTCACTTTCCCCAGGTATTATTTTATGGGTTTGTTTTTCTTGCATGAGGCATTGTAACTTCTAACTGCATTCTTTCTCAAGGTCAGCGCCCACTGTGCCATGTGGAATATTTGCTTATAGGGCTTTTCAGGCCAGTTCTATTATATTTACATCAAATAATTTTTGATAAGGGATGTAAAAGACCTATAAACCCAAACCATAAATGGGAGAGGTGTAGCTTACAAAAAAGGACAAAAGATCAACTGGCTTTTTTATCTTGGACACGTTGACATTTTCCAACCTTTTTTCTGGGAAGGTGTGCCAAAACGATGCCCTGGACCCGCGCGCTTTACTCAAATGGCCGCGCTGGCGCCGGAAGGCGCTCCGTTTTCTCGATGGAGAAGTACCTCCCTGTTATCTGCACAGCACTATAATCACTTAACAAAGACACAGGCATTTGCACAAATTAAAACATCAATAATGCACAAGTGCTTTCCCGATTCTGTCGTAGACACCCTGCATCGGGCTCAAACAGACTCTTAAAGAATGTGCCGGCTCGCCATCCACCTCTTTCCAAAGGGAGAGAAAAGGCTCTGTACGCGCTCCTGCCAACGTTGGTGTCGTTTTTTTTTTTTGTTTGTTTTTTTGATCAGAGCCTGAGCAGATATTCCATGGGTGGACAGGGGGGGGGGGGGCGGGGGGTGATCTAAAGACTGCAGTGCATCTATATAAACAACCCAACCCTTGAGTGGTGTAGTGGGGTGCACTTCTATAAACAACATCACCGCTGCATCCCCGCAATTTACGATTGGCGGTCACGGCGGCAACGCAGACAGGGGTTTAAATCCAACCCCCCATTTCCCCCCCCTCTCTATTCAGAAATCTAAACCTACCCAACCGAACCCTTGTATTTGTTGAGAAATAAACACGGCCTTTTAATTATTGGCATTAAATATTAAATATATAACTAAAAAGGAGCTGAATCCGGGAACGTGGGAGCGGGAGCCAGATGGTAAGAGGATCGGAGAGCAGCGGAGAAAGGCAGGTGACACTGAACTCATGACCGCTTTCCTAATTATACCAAAGATAGGGGAAAGGAAATGCTTCGCACTTAATGGCGGCCACTTGGACAATCAGCGACAGAGGAACCTCGCTACGTTGATGGACCTCTGTGTGGGCAGCAGACTTTCTGCCCTCTGTAACCTTCATCTAGCCCTGATACATAGTTCCCTAAGACTTGACAAGCACGTTTTAGTTCATTTGGCTTAAATACAAAAAAAACATCACGGATTATAAACTATTTTCACTGCGGGATTAGTGCCTTGATGGGACAAAGTTGCAACATGTCAACTTCATGTACAGGTTTGATACAGTACCGGTGCTGTACCATTAATCTGAAAATTTCAAAACAGCTTGAATCTCATGACATTTGTATGCCTGATTGCAGAAAACATGCCTTTGGAAACAAAGCAAGTAAAACAGGAAACAGAAAAGAAAAAGCTCTGTTTGATCACGGTGTAAAAAAAGCTATCTTTTGAATCCTTTTTGAATCCTTGAATGGTGCTCATGCATGTTCAACAAGGCAAATGGCAGATGTGCTCTCAAAGCTAAACAACAATATTTCTTTCCAGTCAGGTCTTTTTATATCATAAAGCAGTGAAGATCACAACATTTTGTTTATTTATATTCTTGCCTTTCTCTCTTCCAGTTACCCCAGCGAACAATCCCCTTGTTAGCAAACTGTTAAGACAGGCGCTCGGTACACAAATTGCGCTCGACCAAGCGAATTTGTTTTGCAAGGGTGACCTGTTTAATCATCTCATTTTCTTTTGCGGACGTTTATTCATCTGGTTTCCACGGTTACGGAGAACATTAAGGGGCTACAGTAATAAGGCTGGAGAGTCAAACAGGTAATAAAAAAATTAACGCCATTTTGCAGCAGCCGAGGACAGACGGTGAAATGAATCAGGGGAGAGGGGAGAGAACAGCGGGGCGAGAGGGGGGCCGCCAATATTTTCCAAACAATTAAGACTGCGACCGCTTATTTTACTCCAAAGAAAAGATCAGGTGATGTACTTATGGACATGACACTTACAGTGTTATTGGTGCAAAGCGGGCAGGAAAGTTCTTAAAGCCATACCAATCTGTTTTTTTTTTCTACACTCAGATTACTTATCAGAGCAATCCAAAGTTACTGTGCTATAATCCCCACTGTGGTATCTTTGTCCTAACCTTGTGTTCACCCCCCTCCCCCCCCCCCCACAGATATCAGAGAAGATTGCTTTGATTCTGAGAAATATTGATATAATTACAGAACAAAAGGTGCATATGATCACACATTCTCAAAAAAAAACTGTGAATTTGGTGAAAGAGGTTTTCGATCATAAATTTTTTTTTACGTCAAATAACACACACACACAAAAAAAAACCTGCTTCGTCTCCAACACACCTAAGGTATCTGTCAGGTTGCGTAATGGGCTCTTTGCAGAATGTTTTCCACAGAAACATTTCTCGTGAGCGTGTCAGAAGATGTCTCTCTCTCCCTCTCTCTCTCTCCTTCGCTCTCTCTCTCTCTCTCTCTGTGCTGTTCAGAACAGTGACCTCCGGACCAATCAATGAAGCCCAACTTCTGTCCAAATATAGAAAATTCCATTACAATGGAGCGGACAGGTGTTGAGAGCACACAGCAAGCGCTGTGCCGTCCATAGCCACACTCTACAACCACGTTACTGCCGCTTGCCAAATAAGGAAGGAAGAGATACAGAAGCAAGACGTATCGCATTCAACAAAACACAATTGTTCTGTGGTTAAAAATGAATCTCTATGTGTACATAGAGAAAAAGACAAATGAAAATAAAACCATTTCTCTAAAGCACTGGACGAACCAACTGCCCCTGACATTAATGTTTTCACATTAATGTAAAAGGTCATTTTTGGCCTGAATAAATCAGGTACAACTACTTACGTCTCAATAATAGCTTTTTAGCACTTTCTTTCCCTGTAAAGTTTTTGTTTTCTGTCTCTAGCACTCACATTGTGACACTAAAACACAGCTTGTGTAAGCAGCTCGTCCTGTAAATTCACTCATTACTCGCGCATGAATAGATGGGACATAAAACTATAAAAGTAAAAAGGCAGTCGCGTGGCGTCACATGGCTTGCTTGTCAGATTGCTGACGTGTCGTTTGACTCATTTCACAAATATCCAAGCAGACAGCAGAGCCTAAAAACACTACCAAAAGTTTTAGAAAAATCTTTTTCTGCCGTTCTTTTATTTTCCCTAAAGCAACTGATGGCAGCGGCAGCACCTGCCCCATCGCTGACCGCAAAACAACCCCAATCACCACGTTTCCCCACTTTCATTTCTGCAGTTTGTGTAAAAGCTATTTACACGGGCTTGCAAGGTGGGGAACAGTCCTGGCGGTGGGCTTCGTCTTGAAAGGACCCCAGTTCACTCTCTCTCACACACACACACACACACACACACACACACACACACACACGCTTACCCACAGACATACGCTCGCATACGCATTTGAATACACACACGCACACGTACCCTCACTCATAAACACGCGCAGATATCCGAGCACACGTACGGACTAAAATCACCAACTTGTATGCAAACACACTTGCAAGGCAATAAAAAATAAATAAAAAATAAAAAAACGTCGGAGCCGCTCCACGACGCTTCTCACAAAAAGGGGGTGAAAAACGACGTAGCATTCGACCCGTGTCACACCAAGGAGAAATACAAAAAGGGGTAAATCTAAGAGGGGGAGGCACTAAGCCCTGGCCATGAGGCTGCCAACTGTTCTGTTAACAGTCTCTTAACAGGTGTGGGCCCTAAGACCATGTAATCCTATCAAGTTTCAGAGTTTAAAAAAAAATTCAGTCAAACAGCAAACTCCCAAGCCCCTCGCTCTCTCCCCAGTCTGTTGCGGGTGACAGAATAGAACAGCTGGGCGTCAGATTTATCATGTACAGACAGTAATTATTGCTGGTGCTGCCTGCTACTGACCCAACTGAATAGAATGTCACATGAAAAAAAGGAAGAAAAAAAAAACAGAGAAGGGGGATCTGTGGAGAGAAGGGGGGGGTGGGGTGGGGGGGGGTGGCTGGGGGTGTGGGGCTCAAAACGCCAGGGCTGTGGTGGGGGTGGAGGGGAGGGGAGGGGAGGGGGGGCCTCCAAACGCCAGGGCCGTGTTTGCAGTCAATTACCAGAGAGGACAGGATATCGGCTCTGCTGCTCGCAAGAGCAAACACTCTTTCAGACTGAAGGTGACAGGAAAGAAATAAGAACATGTTTATTTCTTCCCCTTTTTAAAGGAAAACAGAGGGTCGCTCGGTGGGATGGTGGTGGGGGGTGGGGGTGGTGTGTGTGTGTGTGTGGGGGGGTGGGGGTGGGGGGTGGCGAACAGGCTGAGAAAGCTCTGATTTCCTGTCAGGAAAGTTCACTTTTTGGGTGCTAGTCGCAGCAGAAATGGAAAGGTTCCCCCCCTTTGCTGCCTGTGATGCTGATAAAGATGTAAAACATCACATAAAAAAGAAACGTCCTGTGTGTTTAGGAATCCAGCCGAATGAATCCTGAATGAATCCTGAATGAATCCTGAATGAATCCTGAATGAATCCTGCGATGGACGTCTTTCACAGGGCCTGTTTCTGAGGCATCCCAGTGACCTGAATTCGACTGATTCCCCACAGAAATAAACATACCTGAGGTGGTGACGGCTTTATTGAATCATCTCTTAGGGGGCGAGGTGAAAATACCCAGGACCACCCAAATGGCTCCTCAACTATTACACCCCCTACAACCCGAATCAGAGATAAGAAAGTCAAAATTTCCTTCATGCAGATAAACTAGCGGTATATCCACTTTTATCGCCTCTTAAAGGGCATTTAGAATTTTTCGCTAGGAGCCAAAGTGTTTATTTGGATGTTTCCAGCATTTATAAATCAGAATTGTTTGCTTGGTGTGAGCCTGGTACGGTACATCCAAGCACAAACTTTTCCTACTATTATCTTGTCTATTTTTTCCCCCCACAGAAGCATTGAAATAATTAGAAACAACAAATGACACGTGACAGTAAAATAATAAGAGTGAGCTGAATTAGTTATCTTCCGGTGTACTTTCAACATGCACATACACAGCCTCCGCCCTAACTTTGCCCTCACCACAGAAGTACGGGGCAGAGGAATTACTGAGACCCGGTGATTGTACAGGCTTGGGGCTCGTGAGTCACGCAGCGTGCCCTGCTATAGGTGCCACTCAGAGCAGCGGGCCCTGCGCCCCCACCCCATCTCTAACCTGTGCGGGCGGTGCACACACACACACACACATGCACGCACGCACACACACCTTAAAGGCCGCCGCCACGTTTAAAAGGATTATTCGCCACATTTTGTGCCGGCTTAATCTTCCTTTCAGAAGCCCTAATAAGAGTGCTTCGATAAGCGAACCATGCAAATGCATTCTGGGCCCGGGCGAAGCCTCTGCTTTCAGCCCGACGCACTAAAGTATTTTACACTGTGCTAATTGCCTCTTCATATCCTGATTCTCCCCTTTATATGCCATATCAACAAGAGGAGATTATATTCTTCTCCTGCTTTGCATGAAATTATAATTTCATATGTCAGATCATATAAGAGAAGAAGAACCCTGCTCTTAGCTTAGCATGTACAGAGTATATACTTTTTCTTGTGCAACTGTTCTTCCGTACCTGACTTGCCTTTCGCCAGGAATCGACTATGATCGACTGAAGGAAAGGCACATCCAAACATATTATGTTTGTCACCCTTTTTCGTTTGGTTGTGATGGAGATAATTAGAACGGATGCAAAATTCCACTAATGAAATGACCTCCCACAGCTAAGAGGACGTAGCGGTTTATTAAGTCCCGTTTCTTTTTTTCCCCCACATTCCCAAGTATCCTGGTCGTCCACCTCCGTCGGAAAAACAGACTTCCCCAGAGACCCGTGGGAATGATGGCGACAACATGTCTCCAAAACAAGGGGATTTACAGTGATAGAAATACCTACTCACAAGAATACACAAGTCAAATTAAGAGTGCTTATATACTCATAGGCATTAACAACTGCTATAGTAATGTAATCTTTTATACTACTGTTACTAATAATAATAATAATATACTTTTTAAAGCAGTAAAAACATACGCCTGTTGGTTTGCTTTTCTTTGCATTCCAAGGCAGAAATATTAAACACAATATTAATAATGGTGATAAAAGAAAAAAGCTGTCCCCAGAGGATTTTAGTAATAAAACAAATAAAGGCCTAAGGTGCAACCTGTTTATTATTCTTGAGTATGTCTCTCCTTTCAGAGTATTAATTAGGCTATTACTCTGTATGGGTGACTGGGAGCTTTGAGGTTTTAATTAGGATCTTTCCATTGGTTGAGTGCACAGACTGGGGTGGAGAAGAAGCGGTGATGCCACTTGCCCTGATCCTGATCTTAGTCCCTGTCACTGTCCCCACAGGCAGACGGATACACATTTGCACACACACACACGCACGCACGTACCTATGTCTACACGCACGCACGCACGCACGCACGCACGCACGCACGCACGCACGGAGGCACGCGCATGCACACAGTGACATCATTATTTTCCTCCTTGCTTACTGGTGAAATGGGCATTTGGTGTGAATCGGGGTATTACGGGGACTAAGTTGATTATGATGTTTTGCAGGCTGTGTTTGATGCTTAACCAGAGCTCAGCTGTCTCAGCCTACCACGGCTGCTTCCTCGCTGCCTGCTGTTCCTCAACACACACACACACACACACACACACACACACGCGCGCACGCATGTCCATACACATACACACACGCGCACGCATGTCCATACACATTACACACACACACACACACGCACGTCCACACACGCACACACAATTAATCATGCACTCACTCAAATCTGTCCCCTAAAACTACACAAACCCATGTTAAAAAGTAGGGAACATATTTGTGGAAAAAAATCTTTTTAAACTTTTTGACTGTGTGTGATATTAAATTTTTTTTAAATATTTCTCTTAAAATGTAATTCAGGTTTTTTTAAATTTTTAAATAATAAGTATTTTGTGAATGCTTAATTAAAAAGCAAACAAAAAGTGTGACACTACGACTCGAAAAAATTACAAATGAAACAAATGTAACAAATGTAATCTTTTCAAACATCAACAAGATTCACCTGACAAAATAAATGCACGGTTATTTCCTAAACAATATGTATCCAAAAGTCAAAGGTTTTCGATGAAAACAAATATGTGTGGCCAATTTTCTGCCGTACTCAAACAAGGTATAAATTATATATTGGAATGTAAATGCTTTGCCTCAGTTGACATGGCGATACTAATCACCTCATTGCCAAAACCCACTGTTCCCTGACAGCACTGCACGGGTCCCCCAGGAGAAATCGGCATAAAAGGGGTTAAAGACGGTGGCTAGGTTTTTTTTTTCCCTTTTCCCCATAATGGCTCCCTGCTAAATTTATTTCAAAACTCTCTTAATCTGCAGTACACAACATTCCCATTAGCATAGCCCAGCCCCCTCATAAAAATTCCTGCTAGTTTAATTAAAAAATGTAAATTTACTGTCATCCAAGGAGCTGGAGAATTAGGACGGCAACAGCATTTTTTATTGCTTAAGACATCAAATTGATTCGGTTATTGCTAAATTGTGATAAAGGTTATTGAAGGCTACAGACCTTGGATTATTTTTCCCTCTTCATTTCCTTCATCTTTCAGGGGAGCTGTTAAGGTGGTCAGGGGGCTGCAGCCACATCAGCCTATTCTCTGAGGAGGAGCGCCATTGCTCCCCAGTATGACCATAAAAAACTCCATTTGCCATGCGGTTGGACGGAATGTTGGGCGCACTTCAGAAAAGAGGGTACAATTGAGGGTGTGGCTATATAAGTTTAACATTTTTGTTCTACTTTTTAACAGACTGATTTTTCTTCGAGAAACATTTTTAGAGAACAGATAAAACTGCTTGCTTTTCGGACTGCTGCTTATATTGCACTGTTCATAAAAACTTTATAAAACAATATAACCTAAGGATCCCTGTCACTTCAACACTTCTGCAGAAATAATTCCCCAATAACAAAATATAATGGTTGCTTCTTGTATGTTATGGCACTTTAAATAAAATTTTATTTATGTATTATTTTGATTGTATTGAATTAAACATATTAAACAGGACAAATTACAAGAACTGTTGAAGGAGCACTTTGGGATAGCAACAGATATGGACATTTTTAAAAAAAAAATCTGAGACTGAGGAAGCGACAAAATGCGGACGCTCACTGTCAATAATCCTCCGGAACAAGGTCTGCATTTTAAAAAAGAAAGTCCTTTTAAAAACAAGGAAGTAAAATTTTTATTAACTACTGTAAATACAGTGCCATTATAAGGCACTTACACGCGAAATTATAAAGTTTAAGTTGACCCAATAGGTGCGGCGTATTCTCTGTTTTATCCTGTGATATTACAGGCAGACATTCCTTAGGTTTATCATTGTACAATGTTGTTTGTTTTTGAAAGAATAGAAATATTACCCAACAACATGGAACACTGAGTAATGGTAAGTGTTGGTCGTTATGCGTCTGCCATGGCTCAGTAATAGTAACAGTTCAATTAATTCAACATACGCTGAGAATGTAGTTGCAGTTTTATAGAGCTCTGAGACTCTCTTTCTCTCTCACACACACACACACACACACACTAACATACATACACACAAACACACGCAAACTTACACATACACACGCTCACGTATAGAAACAGAAATGCAAACCGACACACGCGAGCACACACACACACACACACACACACACACACGTGTGCGTGCATGGACACACTGACACACTGGGATATGTACAAAGCAGGGACATCACATTCTATTTGAATATGAAATTGCTTCATCCTATTTTTTTATTTTTTTACTCACTTTCTATTTTTACATTTACACAACTCACAAACAGAAGCAGAGGTGCTATGACAAACATTGAGCTACACAGGGTGGCCAATAGGCTGTAGACATGAGCGACTCAGAAACGCCACTGACGAACACAGCATAAAGTTATGAACAAACGAAGCTGAAAAAAAATCTACAAACACAAAAATGTACAGACGAGGTGCATTTAAAAATGCTGAATTTTGTAGCTTTTTTGAAACACACAATAATCACATTATTATACCACTCTTTATACTAGTCACATCAGCTTAAATGAATTAAAGAGACAAACAACAGAGTGATGAAGAATGAATAATCATTTGTGCGTGTGTCCTTACACACGTAAACTAACACAAGTTTGTTTGCTCTATCCCCTTGGCAACAAACCCTTAGGCCATACAAGGCACTCTAATGACAGTTCACATACCTATATACGTGAACGCTACGCGTCCATATCTATCAACCTCCCTAACAACAGTCAGAGTGTCTAAAACATTCACATTCAGACAAAAATATTTCCACCACAACCAATTAAGCAAATAATAATAATAATAATAATAATAATAATAATTAAATAACAGTGTCAACCCAACTCAAGTTTTATTTTCAACCATGAAGAAATCTTTCCTTTTTCAGTTGTGTCCAGTACACAAGATAAAAGCCCTGACTGTCAGAAGAAAATGAAACTAGTTCTGCAAACTTTTACCGTCTCATTTTCTGCAATGCTTTATATGCACCATGATAAGAATGTTGAGGAACTGACTGACTGCGCTTAATATTGTAATCACCCCTGGGCACTGTCACACAGTTAAAAATATAGGTGCAGCTCACACGGAGCTGAAGACCACAGTTAGAATATAACACCCGAAACCTCCTCTCCACATATATGCGCTCAGTATTAACGGCAAAATAAAACACTAAGATAAGAACGTATGTAAAGTATGTCACACACAAGCAAAGAGAAGAAGAGTACTTACCATATTCAGGGAATTCGAAGTTAAATCCTCTTAGACATGTGACTTTCATAATACAACTCAACTCTTTTAAAAATCATTAGAAGTAATGAGAGGAGCAGGAAACTAAAGAACAAAATTTAAAAACTACTAAGCCGACAACAATAACAACATTAACAAAAAAAAAAACCTTCCTTCAATAATGCACTAAACTCCTTGACATGTAATCTGTCAATAGTTTGTAGCAAAAGATAATGCCGGCTGCCACGAGTGAATTTGATTGGCAGCTGGGGTTAGGCCCCTCCCTCTTGTGGTTTGGTAGGGGGGGTGGGGGGGTGGGGGGTGGGGGTAGGTGAAAGAATACAGAGCCTCCCCCTTGCTCGCTCGCTCGCTCTTGCTGTCGCTCTCTTGCTCTCTCTCCCTCTCTCTGTCTCTCTCTCGCTCGCTCTCTCTCTCTGGTTCGCTCACACACACACACCAAGCTGTTGGTGATGTTGTCTGAATAGGCAGATAGGAAATTGCAGCGGAGCAGTAGTCGGAGCAGTTTTTTTTCCCCTCAGTGGGCTGGCCTTTTTGTCTCTGTGGTCTGCTAGCCTTTCAACTCTCATGGGTGGAGTCTTCGGCTCTATTAAAATGAAGGAGGGCGGGAGTAACAAAACCTGGACTGAAAGTACGTACTTGGGGTTACGACTGCAAAGATGAATTTTTTTGCATATCGTGACAGACGTAGAAATGGTAAAAGACAGAGATAATTTGATATTTAAATTATTTGAAAGTGTAATGATCATTAATAGTGCTGTGATCATAGAAGGTACTCATTTAAGAAAGCTTATTAGTATACAAATATTTGAAAATCACAAAGGCATTTTACCATTTTAACATGTTTTATAAATGTAATAAAAACTGACATTTGTATAGATGTTAATTTACTTAATTAACTGTTATTTACCTAATTAACTGTTAATTGTACATATATTTTTTTACATTTTTAATAAAATTCAGTATTGCAAAAGCAAAAAGAATGTGAGTGTATCATACATTGTGTTTACATTAAATCAAATTTATATATCATATAAATATGGACCACAGTGTATGACTATTCTGTGTATGACTATGACTATTCTGTATACACAGAAAGTAAAGGGACAACAACCAAAAAGGAATTGATATTCCTAACAATAGTTTACCTTTTCCTGAATATATGCATTTCTCAGGAGAGCACAGCAACATAATTAATGTGTGTTTTAATATGTATTGCAAATTAGAACTCCAAAATCTCCCAGAGATACGGGAAGTTGAGATTATTCTCATAATATATTTATGCATTTCTTCATAAAAACAATGAATGCTTTCAACGAGAAGACGTTTGGAAGGAAGAAAAGTAAAAAAAAAAAATAATAATTAAAATCCTGAAGGGTATTCTGTTTCATAAAAAAATACTTTAAAGAAGCAATGGCTCCTTGTAAAAGATCTGAACGGTAAGAAAAGGGGAGGTTAATATATTGATCAGGGAGCAAACTCACATCTGATTAGTAATCTTATATAAGGACAGTTGGCTGTGGAAAAAGAAGACAATCTTGCCACAGACACACCCCTTGCAACCCCATCACACCCTTTCTGCCTCCCTCCCTTTTTCCCTCCTCTTACCCCCTCTCTCTCTCTCTCTCCCTCTCTCTCTCTCTCTCTCTCTCTCTCTCTCTCTCTCTCTCTCCCCCGTCCCTCTCTCTTTCTGATAAGGTATCAGTTTCCATTGTAATTTCAGGTGAAATGATAAACGGCTGCCGTTACCAGGTGACAATGAATACTTTATGAGACAAACCCCTTATTTGCCTGGCAGTTTCTTCCGCAGTGACATGCAAAAACGCTCCTGGACCTTTTGGACACATTTTTGTATATTTATATATTCCCATTTCTTACCAACACACAATCCTAAACATATTCAGGATACCCCTTACAACTTATTGCCATTCTCGGCAACAGAAAAGTTAGACCTAGTTAAGTGCCTCAGAACATAAATTGCTTTTATATATTAATTTTTAATATGTCGTTCAAACAGCTCAGTGTCCTAGGTTACAGGAATTCAAACGCTGCAAATGCATTGTGACTAAAAAGGGAAATATTGCTTTTTTAACATTACAGTTCATTATGAGTCAGTTCCTGTTTGCTGACAGCAACGACTAATATATAAACATAAAAACAGGTTTTGGTTGATTTGGTAATTATGACAATGACTCATGTTTTAAATAATAGAAAACCATCCCCTCCTTTTTAATGTGCTGGTTAAAATGACAAAATGTGCATTTTAAAACCTTTTGTGTCAAAGTCCTCCACCTTTCTCTTGCCATAAAAATGACACACAATTGAAATATTATATACGTATGTCAATACGCATACACGCATGCACACAAGCGCACACACACACGCGCGCACACACACACACACACACACACACACACACACACACACACACACACACAAAAAGAGAACTAATCCAGGAAACATCATCCATTGTCCTAACTAGTCAGTTGAAAGAAGGGTAATTGGCTACAGCTACTGTGAAAAATGCTATTTTGAAGTGGAGTTCATGTCTTCGGCTTTAATAAAACACTGCACACATCAAACAAGCCCGGCCTCCAGGTTACCTTTCTCTCACTTTTTGATACACATACGACAAATCTTTTCATCAAACAGTAGCAAGGGGGTGGGGGGCTCTGAAGTCTGAAATCAGCCCACGAAAGATGACAAATGCTAAAATATATATGATTCCCATTTTAATTCATCCTTTCAAACGGCCCCCTTCTTAACCCTAAACCCTCCACATTACAGTGTACACACATGTAGCTTTTCAAGGATCAACAGAGTTTCAGAAGCCTATGGAGCCGGTTACTATACACTCTAATCCAGCCGCTTCCTCCTTAAATTATGAAGCAAACCACAGAACACTTTGCTCAACAGAGTCTGGATATCTCTTAATTTAAGTTAATTTAGCACTGTTTCAAAACTGTGTTTAAATAGCCTCGAATTGAGTACAGTACAAAGTGCCAATTAGTGGAGTTATGGCAACAAATGCATTAGTTGGGCAAATAAAATGTGTGTCTTTCATAGCTTAGCAGGAGACACTGACTGTGAGAAGCTCCAGAGAGACCATGACAGCAAGCCCTGAAAGAGGCTTAAAAGCTGAACCTGGTTTGTGTTCAACATTTAATGCATGCTGGCATGCCTCCAAAAGCACAGATTAATCACATGACAAAAATATCAACACTAATAATTATTTGACCAGAGGGAAAAACAGTGATCCAAAGATGTCTCTTGCTCTCAGATATTTGGATGTTTTGGGTAAAGGGAGGTTTTTTAGCCATGCACCTGTATCTTTGCAGGAATGTTGTTTTGGACTGGCTGATTTCATTCAACATGTGACTAATTAACCACAGGATTGCTCCTGTATCAATTGGAATGTTTTCTTGTCAGCGTATTACTGGTACAGGCAGAACTATTTTAATGTTCTGTGCCACATAATTTCTGAAGTGGGCTAATCTAAGATCCACTTGACCAATTTGAACTTGTACTTAATTTGCAATAAGCGCGACTGCCAAATCCAAGCACAACAAGGAGACATTACATATCTACTGTCAATTAAATCTAATTAAATTGTCTTTCCCTGAATATAACAATGCCGGTTTTGCGCTATAAAAAGTGTACCTGTACAAAGTATAAATATGGGGCCTGGTTTCCGTGTAACTGCAGCTGGAAATGGGGAAGCGCGCACGGAGTGATTGAACGCATAAAAGATGCTGCATGTGCCACTTCCCTGACGTTTTTTGAAGCGGCCCGTTTGTTTAGAGCGAGTGTAATGTTTTTTTGATACAGCCCCATTAATGAGCAGTGTGTTTGGGCAGGGAGAGGGATGGGGGTGGGGAGGGGTATGGGGGTACGTGACATGGCAGGGGTACATCAGTCAAAGAGAAGCAGGGGCAGACGTTTAGCCGCCCCTGACCGCGCGCTCCAGGAGGGGCTGGTCTGGCGCAGGGCTGCTCCGAGCGCCCCGCTCTGGCGGGACAAAAGCCAGGGCCGAGTTGAAAGATGTGAATTCAGCGGCTTTTGTGCCGGCCGCCGGGGGACATGCAGAGTGAGAAATCTGACCTTTGCCGAGAGTTAGATTGTGTTTGAACCCTCTCGCTGTCTCGGCCAGTGGGACAGAGACTGTGAGCAAGCGGCTTTAAGGAGGGGGACGAGGGTGGGACGGGGGACAGGGGGGGGGGAGACGGGGGGATGGACGAGGTGTGTGTGGGTGTGAGCGGGGGGGTTGTGGTCATAGTAGGGAGTGGGGAGTGGGAGGGGAGAGAGGACGACAAAGGGGATGACTGACTGAAGGATCGAGACGGTGCAACTGAAATTTTGCTGGTAGGTGACAGACCGTTTAAAAAAAAAACCTACATTGGGAGAGCTCTCTCTTTCTTTCTCAGATCTCTGCACTATACATCTCCTTGGTCATACATTTTATCGAGCTGATGAGAAACAGGAAGTAGTAAAACGTAACTTTCATCTGGGCACAAAGTGAGGACTAGCCCTTGCTTAGCACTAGCACACTCTGATGTGGAATATTACTCGCGCTCATGTCTGTTTAGACAGGATTATATATTTATTTCTGAGCAGCGAAGCATAAACTTATGCTATAGATAACACCGTCAATGCAGCCTTAATATACATTTTGAAATTAAGGACTTTAATATGCTGTACTAATCAGCACATTTAATTCTGCTAAATTGCTTCTCTTTTGTATTATTTTGGAAATACAGTCAGCATCAACATTGCCTGGATGTCTAGCACTTGTAACATCTATAAATGCACCTTTTCACAAAGCAGTCATGTCATTAGAGGTGTTTGGCATTCTCTTATGAAGACAGAATGTTCATTTTCTTTCTCTATTTTCACTATGAGATCCCTCTCTCTCTTTCTCTATCCCACGAGTGATATTTTAGATATCTGCTGAAACCACTGTGCAGATTCACATAACAAATGTATTTAACAGTCAAAATATATTTTTATCAATGCGCTTTCATCCCCTGCCTTCTTAATCATAATATCTTTAACATTTCTCTCCCGGATGCAGACATTCATAATGTAATCTTCCTAATTTTGATCCCTTGCAATCTGGTTTTTAAAAGGCAGAGGGGAAAAAAGGCGCATTTCTGAAGGCTCTTTCCATAATCATTTTAGACAGATAGCCTTTTCCCATCGCAGATGAGCAAATATTTGTAAACCAGCTATCTAATGGAAAATTATAGTGAAATTAGAGAGAAATTCATGACGGAGAAATCCGATTACCCTTAATTTTATTATGCCATCTTAGCCCACACAGCATATTTTTGTACAGTTTTTTCCATAAATACCTATGCCAGGGGTCCCGGTAATCAAATAAAATTGAAATTCATCTTCCCATTAAATTCAATTAGCTGCAATTTCTAAAGCCTATCAAAGATTTTAATTACTAAATTATAAAATTCTCCGAAGCCAAATTGGGGGAGAAAAAAGTGCATCCCTGCATCCGAGGAAAAAAAAAAAAAAAAAAAAAAAAAAAAACCAGGAAAGGAAATCATTGATCAAAAAAAGATATCCACAGTAAAATAGAATTATGGAACCGAGTCTTTATTCAGCGTATCTGTGGAAGAGTGACGTGTGCCAAAACGCTGACTCCTGGACGGGAGGAAATGAACTTAGCTGAGGTGCGCCCTGCCTCTAAATGTCTGCCCTCGGAGTTATTACGCTGTAATTGACTAATTGACACCTTAATTTCATTTATGGGCTCCTGTGTCCAAAAGGCAACCCCTGGGTGCGGGCGGCGGTGGTCCTGACAGGGAGCACAGAGCCGGGATCCAGAGTGCAGGTGCAGCCAGGGGCCCGGCCACTTCCCACTGATGCTGCTCGTGAGCACGGAAATTAAATGGAGACGGATAACATATTGACTTAGCGGAAGCTTAAGGAAGCCTGTTCTCATCACTCAAAGTCTTCGATACTTGCCGAGGATAACGGCAGTGCACCTGCAGACATGGGAGGGAAAGAGAAGGGAGGAGTAACTCTCCCAAACCCCCCCCCCCCCCTCTTCCCACCCGCTCACCATTGCACTCCAACCCAAAAATGGGAGAGGTTATCAGTGGTTTTGGCGCACCTAGTTACAATTGAAATCACTAATATACACTAATATAAAGAACAAAAGACCCCTGCTTGTAGACAAATAAGGGACTACTAATGTCATGTAGTATATTACGCTGCTGCCGAGCTAAGAATCAGGAAGTCCCAATCGAAAAATAGGCGGGGTGGCCGGCCCATGCTAATTATAGATTTTTATTTAAAGGAAATAAAAACAAAGAGGGTGAACGTGCGAGCTGAACTTTTACAAAGTAGAGTTCCACGTCCTTTTGATGGGTTCTAAACAGTACCCAACACTCTGGTCTTTTTCTCCGTAGTTTAAAAAAAACACATTTTGTGTGGTAGAACTCACATCAAAGGTTGCCGCTACCTATCCTTGCGAGCCATGACAATGGGACAGTACTGGGGTCCCGGGTCACCCACGAACCCCATTTCCCACCAACCCCCTGCCCCTCGCCAATAGGCTGCTAAAACAACAGCACAGTGGCCCACAGACAGCACAAAGCCCTGCCTGAAAGGACACCTGCTGTGGTTATTCACTTTAAGGCTCTTTAACTCCTCATGCCGTTTGTTTAAATGGCACACACAAAAAAAGACAACCTTCAGACGCTGGATTGGATGATGATGAATTAGATCAATATTGCTCTTAATTGTTTCTGGACTTTTCTGAGAGGAGAGGAGAGGGGGGAAAAACTACATATTCTGGAAGGGCTGTCTGGCGTAGCACGCTGCCTAATAGAAGTAGCTCAGTAAATATTACTAAACTGAAACTTTAATCTGCTTCTCACATACTCAAGCTGCCTGGGTATTAAAGATAATCTTTTTTGTGTGTCATATGGAGGGAGATATGGATGGAGCTAATTTTTAGAGACAAATCTGATATTTGTCAACCGGTTAAAAAAACCTGGGGATTTTCCTCCCTAATCCTCTCGTGGATATGAAGGCGCGTTAACAGCGAAATACAGATGGCGTTTTGGCACGCAGGAAGTGGCCAGCACCAGCACCTTGCCGGGCGCAGACGGGGGAGAGCCGCGCTAACCTCAGCAGGCCTCGCTGCGAACCCGCCTGCAGCAAACACCCCGCTGACCATACCGCCGTTTACACAGAGCGCCCATACTATTGCCTAAGTAGTGCGCACACAGACCTACGTTTCCTTAGTTCCTCTTCCCTTCCTCTCTGAGCTATGTCCTCGCACTCAGACAAAATATTTACAAATTATTTACTTTATTCTAATAAGTAAATTGCAAAGAAAAAGGTTAAATAAAAGTTTCAGGGGTCAGGTCACATTACGCAGTTTGCTTTTCCCTCTTCACACAGGAGAAGCAGTTCAGCAGCACCGCCCTGGCTGGCTCCCTGTGCTCTGTGGTGGTGTGTCTTTTGATGTGAAATCTGCGGTTTGACTCTTTGGCTTTATTTATAAGAGAGAAATTCTCAGGCCTCTCAAAGCACTTCTTCCTCAGCACAGCAGTATATAAAACACACATCCTGCTGCTCTTGGGGGTGAGGGGGGGGGGGTGGGGGTGGGGGGTGTCGCATTGTACTAAAGCTACACGCCCAAAATGCACACAGGGCAAGCACTTCTGGGCAGAAAAGTTGACATTAGCTACACAGGAGCGTGTCAATGCAATTTCATGAGAGTTAAAAAATACATAAATAAATAAATGAGTAAAAAATAACAAAACGTAAATCTTCGACACCTTAGAGAAACAGTGCCCCCCCCCCCCCCAACCCCCAGACTCCACCCACCCAATGTGTGAAATCTTTTTTCTTTTTGCTATATAAGATTTTTCAACATTCATGCTAGTCCACTTCTAGCACCCTGCCTCTCAGTCACAGCTAAAGTAGCCACTGACAGTAATAGCGACAGATAATAATGGCTATTGACCAACACAAAAACACAGCAAAGGACCTACTGCTGCTCTAAATGCAAGCGGGTCTTCCAGGCTAATATCTCACAGTACATCAGCTGCAGTACTCCTAGTGCGAAAATGCAAGGTGGTGGAACACTTAGAACACATTCCACAAGTACATTATAGTCCTCAGCCACATTCTACACGCGGCTGATAGCTATTCACAGTTTTCACAAACTCGGAATAGCTATCGGCTATCTGGTGAACAGTGGCTATCTGCACAAAACAGAGTATGCACGTTACACTTGCAGTGTATGTATTAATGTCCTGTTTTCCTGCTGAAAAACTGAACCGCGTATTAATGTGTACGTCCCGCGCGTCTTTGGCTGCAGAAATTTGTGCTGTTAAACGCCACATTCGGGAGAAAAAGAGCCTTTACAACACATTTAAAGGGCACAGTTAACATGGCAGCTCACCCAATAAAAGTAAAGCTTTTTAAAGAGGTAATATACTTCCTTCCCCACCGGCAAACAAGTCCCTTCTAAACCAACTATTAGATATGGAACGTGACTGGAGCCGGCAGTGAGGGACAGAGCAGATTAACATCACTGCTGGGGGGGGCCAGGAGAACCTTTTCGGCACACACAGAGGTAGGGACACACATCTCTCAAAGAGGTGCTGAGAGCACGCTGCCATTGCTCCTTTACATAAGCCTCCATTATAACTGCATTTCATTATGAGTATTTCTGTGCAGTATATCTCTTGCTTTTGCAGAGATCTGTGAGACTATGACTCCATTGTGGCTCTTGTCTAGGTTTGTGAGTGTGTTGCTACTCTGCTCTAGGCTGTTTTCTGTTGATGAACTGACAATTTTTTTTTGTTAAAGCACATTAAAATGATAATTTCTACTGACCTAGAAAGTATGTTGTGACCATCAGAATGGAATTTTCACCTCTCCCTCCCGTCCCCGCACACAACAGAATGTCCAGGCCTCAATTTTACAGTTCAACACGACTGCGTGCATTTCTAAGTGAATCTGTGAAATAATTATCTCAGCGCTAAAATTCACAATTCAGAAGAAAAAAAGGCAGGCCAACCAAAAACCACTGTTGTCCACCTGTGTGTATTTTTGTGTGTGTGTGTGGGTATTTGTTTTGTACAGGGCAGGGTTGACAGCTATCGATTAGCTTTTACATGAAAAAAAGTGAACATTATGAACGCCATGAAATTCAGCAATTTTTTTAACCTTCAGAGATGCTTTGCATTCTTCTGTGAAATAAATAAATAATTCCCCTGCGCAAAAAAATAAAAAAAAATCACTAAAGCTCTTTTGGTGTAATTGGCTGAATAGCAAAGACAGCAGAAAATTTACAGGCAGACGAGAGTGTGAAGGGGACTCGGTCACAGTACAAAACTAACCTCTCAGCACCAGCAGAGCTCGCAAAAAAAAAAAAAGAAAGGAAGAAAAAAAGAGAAAGAAATCGCTGGCACATCTCAACTAGAATGGTCTGGTTGCTCCGGGGCTAATCTGAGGATTGGGGTACATTTCTGGACAAGTTAAGTAAATAAATAACGCAGCGCCGGAGAGAGAGAGAGACAACGACGACGGCGACATGGGAAGAAAATCCCCAAAGTCACAGCGGTGGAGCGCGCTAAATCCAATCAAACCGGCAGAGAAGCGGTCACGGATTGGCCGCCTCGGAAAACAGCGTTGGGACAATAACACCTTATTCTGCGTCAGCCCTCCTCAGAGGACAAGCGCGGATAAAACTTAAAACCGTCTGGCTTTGTCGCTCCCTCAGATTTTCCATAAAACGACATGCCCAGGGAGGCGCACCATGTGACCGCCATCTAGGTCAGGCAGATGGGTGGCAGGCAGGGAGGGGAGAGAGGCGGAAGGGGGAAGAGGGGAGGGAGGGAGTTTTCGATGGAACTGTTGAAAATAGCAAGCGGTAACCAGATTAGATCAATAAGGATTGTTTCTATATCTGTCTTTGAATAGGACACAGAGAATGGGGACTGAGAGAGTGAGAGAGAGAGAGAGAATATGACAGACAGAATGAGACAGAGAGAGAGAGAGAGAGAAAATAAGAGAGAGACAGAGAGAGAGACAGAGAGAGATTTCCCACAACATTAGCTTTATTTTAAAAAAATATTATTATAACGAGCAGGTAAACAGGTATGTTCACCTGGCCCTCTTGTGCCGCAGATACGCCTGACACTCAGACCACATTCCCCTTTGCTTTGTCCTGCCGTTATTCTACAGGCCTTGAGGCACAGTAACAGGCTCAGGATGAGCGGGCAGCTGACTGGGACTTGGAAGAGACACTTGACACTCAGTATCAGTTGTTTAAATAAATGTCAAAAATCTGTGCTCCCTTTCCCGACTGCACCAAAATCTACAGGCGAAACTGGACCTCTGACAGAGATGGGTCTAGCAGAGCCTCAGTCTTCAAAATCACCCCGGCAACTGCAGCGTGTTTGACAGTGTGGTTAAATATACGAAAACCAATACGGTGCTGGCCGTTTTATGTAATTTATCAGAGGATAATAGATATTAATGTGGAAAGTGCCTGTCATCCGGGAGACAGGACTGTAATGAATTAGGTTCCTCTAATGTACTCACTCACAGGCTTCCAAAAAACTTCCAAATGTTTCATTTGGTTGGTCTTGTTCTCTCACATACAGCACCAGCAGCACAGCCGCGCGCAGGGAGCCGTGTCTGCCATTGCTGACCCAACACTGACACGCTCACAACACTTTACGTGTGAGGAAATGACATTCCATAATCTTGGTTTGTTTAGTATCACAGGATGTGGGTGGACTGGGGGAGGGGTGCAGGGTTTGAGGCTTGAGCTAGTGTGGGGTGGGGCTGGTATGGGGGTATCACCTGTTCCCCCTAATTGACTTTCTGATTACATTCCTACATCTTCAAATTAACATATTCATTTGTATGTATTTGGGAACGTTCCGAGTGGGCCGGGTGACCTTTATAAATGACACTTGTTTCAGGATCAGGAGGAGCCATCTTTCCCAGAGCATGACACAGGTCAATATAACGGCTGAAGTGGGTGTTTTTCATTTAGATCAGCCATCTACCTTCCAGATTTTAAAAGCCAAGGCCTTTCCCAGCGGGGTGTCAGCCGGGCCCCCAGAGGAAGAATAAGATGGACAGGGATGCTCGGGCATCGGCTCCCTCCGTGACCTTGGCCTCTCTTTTGACCTCTGAATCTGCCCTGCCGCACCCTTGTGTGCAGTCAATCAAAAGATGTGTCGGTAACTCCAACCAATAATGACTCACCGACTTCAAACGAGTAAAAAAAAATAAAAAAACGTATATATACATGTATGCATTTTAAATGACTAAATTCGGCAACACAGCAAAATGGCCACCGTGTATGTGTGCCTGCTCAAAATAATTATTGATCAAAAACTATGTCTGTCTGCACATAAGGGCCCCTTTCAATTGATTTTTTTCCCTCACACAGCTGAAAAAATATAATAGAGTTGATATGAATTAAAGGGCTGTTTTGCTTCAATTCATCTAAGCAGCCTGACAATACATTTTTTGTTGCCACGGAAACATGATAACAGAGTTTTCTGTCTGTTGCTCAACAATCAATTAATTTAACGCCTTTGTGCTGATGTTTACTGTTCTATTTAGTCCTGAAAAGTCAGTTTTTTGTTTTGTTTTTTCCACCCGTCTAGTTTTCAGGGTTTTGTTAAATAAATCCTGATGTACAAAAGAGGCAGTTAGGGAAGCCAGGTGGCCCCGTCCAGGACAACACCATATAAGGACCATTGTTGGGTTCAAAAATTCAACTAAAACTGTGTCAACAGCCCTCGTCCCAATGCAAGCACTGTTCCTGTTGAAAGGACAGTTTTTTTATATTTCCAATAAAGGCCCAAACAAAGCTGTGACTTTTATCCTATATAATCCAAAGCAACTGCCTGGTGTTTTCTAGAACGGGAGCTTTTTTGAGTGATGCCACTGCACTGTACGTCAGTAAAACCTGTACTGCATGTTTTTAGCTTTTCATTGTCTTGCCCTAATTAATATGCATTGCGCTGATGGTATTGATGAATGTCTGACCAAATGACGAGGCCTTCTGGTCTGACTACGCCTCTTTCCTGTGAAAACCTGTATCTGTTTACTGCGGATAACCTAAAATAATATGAGGCTTATTCTTTAGTAAAACAGTGGAAAATGGGACAGACGGGTTATGTAAAACAAAAAAATGGAAAAATAATAAGAAAATGTGACCAAGCTCACACCAAAACAATTCACATGCACTTGTTCACTGTTGCCTCCCAAATACGTAGGTTGTATGTTGTATGTAGGACTAACCTAAAGAAATCTATTTAAGAGGTGATCTTTGTACATTGGCTAGGGCCATTGCATATATATGCCTGGGATTATGTTGGGAAATGTGTGCCAGAACATTCTTGCCTTCCTGCACAGTGATGACTGTTTAAAATATTTCTGAAGCTCCTGTGAAGAGTCTTATTACAAGCAGGCAAATCAACTGACACCTCCTTCCAAACCAAAAGAGGCAAATGTAAAGGTGGTAAAAGGATTAAATTACCTGCCCCCATGATTGCAAAGTAAATCGAGTGCTAATCTTGCCTCTAAAGCCAGTATCTCCTGGCCCTTAATACTTCAAACTCCTAGTAACAGAAAAAAAAACCCACAATGGGTGGCCTCAGGTGAACCAAGAAAATCCACACTAGCAGAACTGTGGTATAAACATAAGTGACTATAGAATAATTACATAGAACCGTCCGCCATTTTGTACATTTGCATTGTTTTTCATTCAAACATGCCCAGGCAGGAATGCTCACTTCTGAGTAATATTCCCGTCATGATTTTTTAGACAAAAGTCTGTGGATTCTTAATTTCAAAATAACAGAAAGAGGCAATGTTGTTTTTGTTATTTATTAAAATAGAAAAAAAAAAAATCCCTTGTTTCAAGTACTTTATAATTAGACTACGTACTTTATAATGGCAAGCAAGCACTTTGTAATGGCAATGCAAGCTGTAACATGTTCAGTACACAGCTTGTAATGGTTTGGGCAGGGCACAGCGTTTGGCTGGGTTTTCTGACCTGATACGAGGCTCTGGTGTGCTTCAAATATTCATACCCCTTCACTTTTTGCACACTTTATTGTGTTTTAGATTTAATTTTAAATGGATAAAATTGCCATTTTGTCTATGAATCTACACTCAATAACCCATAATGACAAAGTGAAAACATGTTTTTAGAAATTTCTGCAAATGTATTAAAAATCTAAAACTGAAATCTCTCATGTGCATAAGTATTCATACCCTTTGCTTTAATGTATTTTTAAAGTATCATATTTCATATTTGGGCACATATCCTTTGCATGCTGTTACTTCCTGAAGTCTGTGACCCATCAACATCAAAATACTCTCGATATCTTATTTTCAGGTACTGTTACAAGCGATACTATAACCTCTCTGCATTTGAATGGATCTCTATGGGAATAGGGGGGTGAGACTAGATTCAGCTGTAAATTACACTGGTACAGTATGAAACACATGACTGGTGAAATGGCTGTAGGTCATCAAGGGTCTGAGCTATCGAACGAGCCCCAAACCATCACTCTGTTGCCAGATATGGAGTAGATGTGGATGGATCACTGCAAGAGTTATTTCTCCTGACTCGTTTTCCTATAGAACTCTATGGGGAAAAAAGTCAGGAGAAGAAACCCTTAAAGTGATCCATCCACATCTACTCCATATCTGGCCGTAGAGTGATGGTTTGGGGCTCGTTTGATACCTTAGACCCTTGATGACTTACAGCCATTTCACCAGTCATGTGTTTCATACTGTACCAGCGTAATTTACAGCATCTAAATCTGGTCTCACCCCCCAATTCCCATAGAGATCCATTTAAATGCAGAGAGGTTATAGTATCGCTTGTAACAGTACCTTAAAATAAGATATCGAGAGTCTTTTGATGTTGATGGGTCACAGACTTCAGGAAGTAACAGCATGCAAAGAATATGTGACTAAATATGAAATATGATACTTTAAAAATACATCTAAGCAAAGGGTGTGAATACTTATTCACATGAGAAATTTCAGTTTTTGATTTTTAATACATTTGCAAAAATGTCTAAAAACATGTTTTCACTTTGTCTTTATGGGTTATTGAGTGTAGATTGATGGGCAAAAAAGGCAATTTTATCCATTTAAAATTAAATCTACAACACAATAAAGAGTGCAAAAAGTGAAGGGGTATGAATACTTTCGAGCACCACCGTACATCAGTACTTTATAACTATATACAGTGTGTGTGTGTGTGTGTGTGTGTGTGTGTGTGTGTGTGTGTGTGTGAGTGTGTGTGTGCCTGTGTGTGAATGCTTTGTCACTGCATTTGTTTGTAGTTAATATATGTAGGAAAGTTGAAAGTTGATGTTTTTTTTGCTGATGCACATTGCAGTGCATAAATATACACAGCATCAAAAAGTGTAGCTATCTAAGCAAACAAAAAATGTATTGGAGGTACTACAAAAAGATACGTTTTGTCAACGTTTGTCTTACTGAGAACACCTGTCTTACTTGACTGCCATCGTTGTCGCTTTCCGGGGAATACATATCTTGAAAGAAGAAAAAGACGCTTGCTAAAACTGGACCTGTCCAGGCATTGCAGAAAAGGTACAACAATCACTGCAGCTTGTGTACTGCCCGGCCGAGAGATGCTGACACAATCATGTAACTTTGTGTTGGCTTGTAAAGCAAGACAAAAATTTTGCTTGTAATATTGGTTTTGTGGGAACGTCTACCAGCACATCCAAAAATGATCATATGCAATACAGTTTAAAAGCAAGCATTTTAACATCCATTAATTTGTTACTTTACAGGGGTAAGAAATGTGACAGGGATTGAGAGCTCTACATGTCTGATTAATTACAATGGCTGTGCCCCTGCCTCCTCCTCTCCCAGATGAAGTAATTATATCCAAACACAATACCAACCGCAGATAACTCCCATCATAATTGAAAATTGCGTTCTGAAATCAAGCTCGATTCTGATACTAAGACCCACCTAGACGTTCAGTTATGCAAGTCCAGGTACACCGCACCATCTTCATCCTCACCATCATCATCATCACCATCATGATGGGATTATGCACAGATTTTTAGGGAACAGTAAAACACCTCAAAAATAGCCTCCGCTCTTTTCATTCTTTTTCTCTTAATGACAATGAGGTAAAACGAGCAGTAAAGAATATCATGTCCAGTGAGCGGAGAGTCAAAGTTTTCCCAAGCATGGCGGTTTTTCCCCCCAGCAGCCTAGCGACGGGGGAATAATGAGACGCTCCATCTTGCGGAGATGTACTTTTCCTAAAGCATTGTTGATTGCTGTGTGTCCATTACTTGGAGGGATTATGATAATATTCCACATTGTGCTCTGCGTGATGCAGGGGAAATTCAATACTCAAAAGGTTAATGCAATCAATTAGGATGACAAAGGAGTAAAGTAAAACCCTCCTGCTCGCTGGAAAAGAGGCAGAAGAAGAGAGGAAGAGAAGGTATTGAAAGCTTGAATAGATCCGCAGAAAAAAAAGAGGCACTCAAAAAGAGAAAGGAAAGCGAGGAAAAAATGTCATCCATTCTGCGTACTGTTCAAAGCCCGCAGAAGACAACACGCAGCACTAAATAGCCCTTTAATGGTGAAGTGCAACCTTCACCAGTTAACTAACAGCCAAAATAATATATTGACCCTTACTGCAACAGGCATTCCCCCCTCCCCCCCCCTTAGATGTTTAACGGATACAATACACGATCGGAGATCAGGGGGGACAGGGGGAGCTGGACATGGATTTATAACTTTTCCTGGTCAAGTTCCCTGGGGGCGCTCTCCTTTCCGATCCTAACGCTTCGTTCCGATATGTCATCTTCCGCCATGTAGCGCAGCTTGAATATTAACAATCTCAAAAAGCGTGGCGAAATTACACAGACAATACTTTCCCTTTATGAGCAAGACAATGGCATTTATTATTTAGAGAGATGCTACAATGCCATGGAACACAAAAGAGTCTCATCATAGCAGATAAATGGATAAAGTTGGATAGCAGTATTGAGCCTGGGAACTATTGTGCTAATCCATATTAACTTTTCAAACCACAGCTCAGTCTGCCAGAAAGACGATGTAATAATTAAATTCTGGCAATCCTCTGTGATAATAAAATTGTGAAAACCTGAGTGACGGTGTTTTTCTATTGAGTCATATTTGCAACGCCTGTTTTTTTTTTCTCCCTCTTCGTCTTCCTCTCAGTATCGCTGAAGAAATTATGCAAGGAGAAAAGCCCAAAAGCCGCTAATCCAGCAGACAGGGAGTACCGGCCCACGGCGGGATAGACATCTCCTTTGCCTCCTCACAGTTCCACAAGAGCAAACGAACGGGCACGCACCCCTCACTTTTTACACGTGAGGAAATGCATGGAAGCCTTAAAACACAGACAGCGATGGAAATGAGGACAAGACAACAGATGTTTATGTGCCAAGACTTCATTTGACTTTTAACGAGTTGCTGAAGTTACTGATGGGGGGGAAGACAGGAGACCAATATATCATCATTACATTGATCACACAGGTCCGAACAGCACTTGTTTATGATCTCCAACTATTACATATCATTGTTATTTGCTGGAGACACAAGCAGGGGGGGGCTCCTTCTAATTGGGTTTTCCATTGGTAATTGCTCCACTGCTACTGAGTTTTTGAACTATGCATCCCCATTTACCATTGAAGATACGCTAAAGGATTGCGGTACTTATTAAACAATTATTTGAATTTCCCAGTAACTAAAGAATGCTACAGCTCAAATTGCAAATCATGAAAGGATATTGACTGAGGGGAAATATATCCAACCATGAAAAAATCACTGTGTTTCGCACATCTCCCATTAAATCAAAACATCCCGCACTTTTATTTCATTCCTTCGAGAAAGCTTCACCACTTCTGTTTGATGAAAGTGATGTGGGGGGGAGGGGGCAAAACGAGAGGTGTACAGCTCTAATCAGGAGGAGAAAAAGGAGAAAAAACAAACGTGTGTTCTGGGGCCCGCCCGTAACCAAGGCTCTCCACCACAACGCTATAGAATTTCACTTTTCACAAGCGCAACTGCTATAATTTGACCTACATCACATTTTTCTGTTTCTGCATTTTTGGGGCCAGCGGCCACGTCGCAGAAACAAAGGGCCAAATGGACTTTGAAGTTTTGGGTGAATAAAAGCCGGGGGACAACACAAGGAATGCCCTCACAGCTGGGCGGCCCACAGTGAAAGGAAAAACAAATACTTTGGATGACCGGGGGGGGGGGCGCGGGGCGTTGGGCGTGGGGCGTGGGGAGGGGAGGGGGGGGGACGCACTGGTCCTGTCTGAGCTTTCTACAGACCGAGTCGCTGCCGGGAGGAGGGCTTTCACATTTTAGCGGGAATGATGGATGTATTCTGAGGAAAGTCTATTCACATGGAGATGTTACATCATAAATATTTACACAGGGCTGCCGTTTCCATGTTGCTTCTGCTTGTTTTGACACATTGGAAGAAGAAAAAAACTCAAAGGACAAAAAAAGGAGAAGGGAGGTGTCTTCCACTGTTATTATTGATTGTTATAACCGTCGAGATATTAACTTTCATATTTGTTTGAAACATGGGATTATCTCATTAGGCAGCTCTGATTTCTGTCAGGGAAGCACAATGCCTACAACACGCCGCTCCCCATGTATTAAAGAATTAGTCATAGATGAACAAACATTACTTTTTTCAGTTACACTGCATATCAAAAAAAATTACATATAATAATTACAAAATAGCGACACATTTTATACATCTCTTCGCAGTGCTTCCTACAAGAGGATCTAATCTTAAATAAATATAACAGCTCCCAGAAGGTGGACATGGTTAGCGTCAAGATAATACTGCATCATGTATATTAAGACAGAAAGTGTTCCAGCGGACTACCGGTCATATTGAGAGCTATGAAAAAATGTATTCATTTATATAAATTCTTGATGGCACTACAGTAATAAAAACAAAATTCTATATTTTAGGGATGCAACTGGTTCAGTTGTTAAGGAGCTGTCCTTGTAGCCCAAAGGCAACAGGTTTAGATTCCTAAAGAAGGCAGCGCTGTTTAAGAGAACATTAACTTTATAACTTTGCAAGTTGATAATGTATCCAGATAAAAATTTGACCGGATCACAACCGACATGAAATTTGTATGAAAAAAAAAACTTGATGTAAAAATCTGGATCGATGAGAGACCACATCCATCCTCATCCCTTTTTAAAACTGAACTCATTTTCCCGAACTAACATTTCACCCGAAAAATGGAGAGAGACAGCGCCAGTGGATAACCACACTCAGAACTAAAATAATTCCTTCTCATTTGCTTTTCCAAAACGTAAAATTAACTAAACCAGCGCTACATTTTTAGGCTGATCTGTCAAAAAAAAAAAAAGGAGGGAAAAGAAACACAAAGAGAGAATAAAGAGAGGAGCCGTCCACGATGTTGTTTTAAACCGGCGCTACAAAATTCTTCACAGCGAGCACAATTAAAAGCCACTGACTCCCCAAGGAAGCCGAGAACCAATGAAAACAAATTTGGCAGTTTAATTCTCTTCCCACTGTTTGAGAGGGAAGGCGTTCTGGGAGGCTGCTCGGCCCGTTCTCTGGGAGCTTTGAGGAAAGGGAAGAGGCATGCGGGCCCCATGTCGGAGCCAGTTGGGCTTTCTGATTAGCCGAATTAAAATATATCAAAACCCAATTAAGCTAACTATACTCCAGCTATTGGGGTTGTGGAAGCAAGGGGAGAAGTGGGCCATGAAGGGAGAGGTGTCTGTGTTGGCACGCTTGCCTCCCTTTGAAGACACACTGGGACTCCTAAAGCATCCTGGTTTAATTCAAACGGATGAAAAAAAAAAAAAAAAAAACTGCCGTGCGTTCCCTTCGGTATTGCCCACATCAACGGCTCCAAAGCCCCGACGCTGCCAAGGAACAGGCCAAAAGGGCCTCCCTCTTCAAACTACTTTTCCGATTAATTTGACGCTAATAGTTCAATGCATTCTGCGTTTGAATAAGGGATCCATTGAACATGTTTTTAATATGTACCATGGTACATATTATCCTGGAGACCCCATCTCACAGCTTCCGCTGGGTCGTGGCTGGGGAGCCAGAGGCAATGTCTACGTCCTTATTAGACATGTATGCAAACAGTGCACTTCTTTAATGTTAGAACTTTTAACACTGGGGTATGCTACTGAAAACAACAACCACCGACATACAGTAAGTGGCTTAATTTACTTTTTACGAGCGTACCGAGCATGTACCAGACAAGAGACCGGTGCCGTAATCTATAGCAATGTGGATATTTCAGGGAGGGCAATATGGTGTGATGACCGCAGAAAAGTAAAGATTCTCCAAGAAACAATGGCAGGGCCTGCGAGGCGTACACTTTAAAGCGGAGAACCGTAATACATCACTGTGAGTTAATCGGTTGGAAAATAAAACGGTGCGATTGTAATAAGTCATTTGTCAATTTTTACAACTCAGGACACATTGATCTCGGGGGATTAATGAAGACGCTTGATTTTGTTGTTGAAACAAATGGTGGAGATGTTGAGGACAGTAATTAGTCATGCGGTTTATTTGTCCTACCTCGTTTTTGCTTTGAGGGAACAGGTCACTCTTTGCTGGAACCTACTTCATCCTGGGGGAAAGAAAGGAAGGAGGGAGGGAGGGAGGTAGGGAGAGATAGAGGGAAGGAGGGAAGGAGGGGTGAGCGAGAGAGAAAGAGAGATTAAGTAAACTTTCCCAAAAACAGGGCAAAATCTTGCATAATTCCCATTAAAATGTAGCCAGCACTGATGTCACAGTACTTTACACAAGCCAAACTGTAAAATAAATACAAACTGATTCAAAGACCTGCATATTGCGTAGCAGAGTTGGTCTTTCTATAGCAGGACTGAGAAAATGAGAATAAAACAGATTAGCAAACAAAAACAAACAAAAAAATTTAAATAAAATAGAAGTTAAACAAAATGAAGGAATAAGCAGGGAAAGGGGTTTGAGCTCAGCAGCTGAACAGACCCCAGTGATGGGGGAGGGTGGGTGGGTGGAAGCCTGTGGTTCCAGTTGTCAGGGAACGACAGGTGACGGGACCCCTGTTCCCGCCCGCATACGGAGAGCAGGTGTGCGCCACTGGGTTAACCACTTTTGTGAACATTTCAGCACAGTTTGCCAATGATAATTTACTTAGAATCGGTAATCCTAAAATCTTATTGTAGGGAGGATTTTATTAGCCAATATGACCTTGGAGAGGCTTGCATAAGCAGTGGCCAGAAGAGCACACATATTTAGAGAGTAAAATACAGACGGCTGCCACTACTGTCTTCTGGTCTCTTTATCAGTAAGTCCACACCCCCACCCCCCTCCCAATCTCTGCACATTTAAAACAACAGGTGTACATCAAACTGAATTATCTCTGTCTAAGCACTGCCCCATACAGTAAGTTGTTTATTAAGCTTGCAAAACAGTTAGCCACAAGACTCAGTCCTTAGAAAAAACAAACAGAATAAAACATAAAATGAAATATTTCTTGCAATCTTTTGTACAGCATTTGCCTACTGACACTAAAAGCATTGTAAACATCGTAATGGCTCTGGCTAAAGATAATACATATGCAAATATTAGTTTCTTATAAAGAATAAGTGTGCTTTTCATGCACATGTCTGCTCCCATTACTATAAAACAGATACGCAGCTGTGCCAACCTTTTCTTTTATAATGTTTTTCAGATTCATTCTGATTCTCCATTACTGTATCAAACTCAAAGTAGTGATATATTCGTCACTTAGGCAATCTAACTTCTACCGGTATGATTATAAACTTGTTCCTTTGTATGTGCTGGCCAACTGTCCATACAACTGGTCCACCAAGACTGACCCACCCCTCATCCTCCCCATAACCCCCCCCCCCCCCACCAGCCCGCTTCACCCCCCATAACCCCAAGGACAAGTGTGTGCTCAAACAGTAGCAGTCGAGTTTGTCCAACTATTTGCAAAGTTTGCTAACCTTGAAAGCACAAGCAACCCGAAAAAGTAATAATAATTCTAACCTGATCTTCCTACTTATTTTATATCTCTCCCCTCAGCAACCTAACTTCTTCTCGGCAACAGTGCAGTTATTAATTCATGAGGCACTAATTAGTTCTTTGTTTAATTTTGTGTTAAACAGACTGACCGGAATGATAACGACTCGCGCTGTAGCGCTTCGGTCCCATGCCGCTCCTGTTTGCTACAACAAGGGAGCATCGTGCCACTAGCATGATGAACCCAATTCCCTTCTAAGTTGCACTTCATTAAGTCAAAATGTGACAAGGAGCTTAGAGGAAGAACTGGCAGATCTGATCGTACATAACAATGCGGGCCCGGTAAGTTTGGAAGGGGGGAGCCGTAAATTCCAACATGCATGTTGCTAATTTTCTATTTTTAACCCTTGGGGGCTGCCTTTCATTTTCCCATAATTGTTTTTGTACTGAGCTGCAGTGTCCTCTTTTTAAATTGCAGTTCCTATCAACTCCCCTGATCAAACCCCACTGCATCATCTTAGCCTGTGAGTAAACAACAGGCTTGCCCTTTACACAACGTAGTGTGGCAGAAATTATCGGGAAAAACAGGTGACTTTAATGCCACCATTGTTACATGTACAGATTCACATATATAAAAAAAAAAACATAAAAAAACTAAGTGAGATGTTAAGCACAGCAATGTAAACGCAGAATGGAAAGAAATGATGATTTCTGGCTTTCTGACTTGAGAAACCTGCTGAACCACATCAAAGTTGGCCAACAAAAGCATATCTAAAACACAGGAATGTGGAAAGGTGTTTCCATTACCCTATTCCGTATGTCGTACACTTCAGAAATGCTACAGAACCCACAGAATCAACGACTTAATGAAATGCACGTCAGAAAGATTTATGATTATGATACTTTTGCCAAGCTTCGTTCTCACGAAATCTCTTTTCATATGAAAATGTCAACAGTGCTTCAGAAATGTCCAAAACATATGTTGCATGTTTTTTTGCAAGTATCAGGAAGTAGATATTCCATAATTGTGTTTGTGTGTATGTGTGTGTGTGTGTGTGTGTGTGCGTGTGTGTATACATATTCCATCACACCAATTATCTTTCACGGTTTCAGAAACTTTGAACAGTGCTAAAAAATACAATACAATAAAATCTTCCAAGAAACAACGTCATTGCAATTGATAAACATTCCTATTCAGTGTTCGCACACACACGCGTGCACACACACATGCGTGCACAAACACACACACACACACACACACACACACACACAAACATGCACAAGCGCACGTGTACACAAATCCTAAGCCTTTTCTTCTATAAAGCAATATACACATGTGAGGACCCACTGAGATGTTTACCCTCTCAAAGATCTTCTCACCGGCTAAAGATATGATGAAATAAAAAGACAGACTCGTAATTATACTGTATAATAGGCAAGACTGGCATTTTCAAAATCATTTTCATGGGGTTGGAAATGACATTGCACTGACTATTCTGTATTCACTGGTGCAGATAAATAAACAAGGCGGTAGAAGAGGAAAGGCATAGAGAACGCTCAGTACAATGGCAGGCAGGTCAGTAATTAGAAACTCTGTTTGCACAGTAATAATTTTAATATATTCATCAGGAAACAGGGCATGCCTAGCATGATAAAACATCATCAAGGAAGGTACCCCAGCTCTCTCTTAACCTTTGCAACAGACTGACAGAGGAGTGCAGAGAATCTCAAAGACAAACCAGTTCTCAAATTAGAACACAGAAAGATGGCTTTTCCCTTTTTAGAAAGAATCACACTGGACAGGCTATGTTGAAGCACAACTTTAAAATGCCTGAGTTTTTTGCCTTTCAGTGCACAGCGAGATTGAGACTGTCGAAAAATAGACTATCTGAGTAAATGTACATTTAGCGAAAGATCTGCATGTGTGCACAGTCTGAATTCATACACACACACACACACACACACACACAATGAACACTACAGGTCTTTCAGCATTAGGACATAAAAATAGTCTTTTTCATCGCATGCTATGATGAAAGCGAGCAGAAGAAATAACCTTGTTTGTTATTGTGGGTGGTAGTGATGCTATGGAAATTATTGCAAATTGTTTAAAGAAGTCCTGACACGCAAAAACCTTGACCTTATTAAGCCATTTCTCAAAAGAGAGAAGAATACATAATTGTGAAACGTACACAGGGAGAGGCGAAAGGCAGTCTCTGCTGACAGATGTTGCCAACCACATTCTTGCTATAAGATTACTTTGTATAAAAATAGCTCAAATTAATCCAAGCATGAAATATATCAGTGCACGCACACTAACGAGTGCATGTTATGTTAATGTGGTGAACACACCTTATGCAAAACCAAAGCCCCATTAAACATGAAACACATTTTCTTAAAATCTGTAAGCCACTGAGTATGCCTAATTTATATATACCCAGTGTCAACAGGTAATGTCTTTCCAATATACAATTTAACATTTACCAGCCATTCTAAAAAATTAAAATTAAAAAAAGTTTCACAATTAAAGAACAAAAAACACAAGCGCAAATATTCAAACCACTGCGCCAAACGGTTTCACCTAACAATAACTAACATATTATTGCGTGTCTTTACCGGTATCGCTATTACTGAGAAAATGTAAGACCCCTATTTAGCTTATATGACCTTGGACCAAATAAAAAAGAATAAACAATAATTAATGACATGATTCAGAAGCTGTACTACCAGAGTCCTTTGAGCAAACAGGAGACTCCTCTTGTGCTTCGCTTCAGTCAAAATCCAATGTGTTCCTCCGAGTGACTTTTTGAATGGAGACGAGGACAATGAAAAATTGAACATTTATTAAATAACACTGCTTATGCATATTTTGACAGAACCTAGTAGGCCCCCTTTTTTGCTGTCAATTCCGCTTCCTATTATCCTCGGCCTGTAGGAGAGGAGAGCGCGGGGCTAGAGGGCGGCTGCCTGCAAAGCCCAACCTACCCCTCCTACCCTAATTTTTGTTGTCCCCCTCTTTGAAATTTCAAGCCCACGCGGGAGTTAAGAAAGGCCAGAGATGTGCAACAAGTGGCGGCGCCATGGAAACCAGGGTTTTCCCCAAAAAATATTCCTTTTTATCCCTTTTGAGGACCTGTCACCGCGCAAAGCAAGCATCACACGACCCGGGGCCCGGCCGTGACAAAGCCTATTTTCTGCCTCATACTTGATTGATTAAAAAACTTTTTAGCAAAACCATGTTAAAGGACAAAAAAAGTGACACAGGGAAGAAAGGGCCTGGGGTAAGCCCCAATCAAACCGTTTCCCTGGTAATACCACGGGCAAAAAGGAGGGGGGTGCAAAACTAAAAAAACAACACAATAATCTCCTCAAAGGAAGGGTCAGGCAGAGCATGAAACTTGACAACAATGGCGATTAAGATGATTATAAAATAGCTTGTGATTGCAGAGGTAGTCCACAGCTAGGGACAACTCAACGGTATAATGCCTATTGGCCTTTAAGAGGAAAACGTGTCACATTCATTTTGACCGTTTTTTTTTTTTTCACCCCTTCCATTTTCATCTTTGATATTTATCAGGCTCATTTGGTCAATGAAATATTACCCACTTTTGTTCGGAGGTCCTGCCAGCTTTCAAGTATCCATTCAAAATCTAACTCCTTATTGGCCTCAGCGGACACTGAAGCTTTGGAAATGCCTGCACAGGTCCTGAAGGATCTGTTTTCAAAGGTTTGTGCCATGTAACCATTACAAACATCAATTCTACTGCTGTTAGTATTACGTCTTCACCACAGCTTGTCTTATTTTTATCTTTCCCGAGCTTGTTTAACTGGATGTGGTCACTGCTACTAGAAAGAGTGGTGTGTTAATCGGTACTTATAACATACTATGTCTCCCTTGGTTATCAATGTTTTCAGTTTTTCATTACCAACAGTTTTTAAACAACAAATGCTCTTGCACCACAGTGCAAAAATGTTCCCTCTTCTACCAAAATGCACACAAAACGGGGTAATGTGACCTGCTTCAAAGACAAACTGCTAAGAGTAATCACCTCAGACTATTGAATGTTGTACATTAGTTGATTCAGTTGAAAAAGCTCAGTTGACACAAAATAGAACATTTACCGAGTTGATTTTTACGGTCTCGTAACATTTTAATTCTAAGGATGTATGTTTTGGACTGCATTCTGCCGTACGCATGCAATTTGCAAATTAGAACAAGAATGGGAAATGTGCTGTTGGCTGGGTGATTTCATGTTTATGAGAGAGCTCTGCCAGTTGTGGATCTTACCGCGGAACAGAAAAAGTTCAATTGCATGTTTTTTCCCCCCATGTCTAGAGATAAAAAGGACACATTTGCAGAGAGGGGAGGAGGGGTGCAGTGTTATAGCTGTACATGAAAAATTAGTATTCCAGATCTGGTGATTCTCAACACAAAAAGGCCCGACCAAATCCCCAAGGCGGAGGTGTCAGACCGAAAATGACGAAAATCTGCTCCTTGACAGGGAGTCATTTATATTTTAGCTTCGTTCCATTATCTTAACGAATCCATCATCAGCCGATGCAATATTAACAGCAGAAAATCAACTCATTAGATCCAGGGGGATTTAATCAAGATTGCAATCATGTATGCGGTTCCTGGAGAGTTAGATTTTTTTTTTCTTTTTGGTCCTTTCCACATAATTGGCGCATCTCAGATCTTAATAAATTATTCTCCATCCCAGATTGATGCCTTTTTTTCCCCTCCCTCTCACGCCAAGCACTCGCTCTGACTATAATATTTACCATAAACATTATTATGTCATGGGCACACAGTTTAAAATGGCCTTTAGCTAGCTCCGAGTGGTAATTGGCTTCTCCATTTCTCTCTCGTTTCCTTGTTAATTGCCAAATGATATTGCTAACAGTATCCCGAGGAGGAGAAGAATGTGTCCTTTTGGCTAAACTGGAATTGCCTGGGTCTCTCCACCTTTACTGATTGGGTAATCAGCAACAGGGTGCCATGTTTGATATCTCTAAACAAGCCTGACTAACAGCTAACAGACAGCTCCACTTTTGGGCTGCAAAATTGCTCACTGCAAACCTCACAGTAACAAATTAACTCAAGTTTTATATGAAAGAACATGCTATAAGGACAACAGTAAGCAGGCTGAGCTCTATTTGCATTGAATCTATTAATTTATTACGCTGACAATGTCATTAAAATACTAGCATTTACTAGGTCAATTTACTCGCAAATGTGAGCTGACACAACTCTACTACTAAGCTTCTGTTTGTCCACATGCATTCAAATTGAAAGCTTTATCAGAAACAGCAGAATAGTAATGTGCATGTATGCAAAAAACCAGAGTGTCTTTGATTGCAATTAAATCCCTCAATATCACTGGATTATTGTCATACCTACAGTACATACTAGAATAGTAACAATCCAATGTTGAGAGAGAACTGGAGAGTAAGCAACCGTACAGACTGAATCACTGAACACAGGAAGTACTTTGTTGTAGTGTTCATCAAAGTGGGCGGGCAATACAGAGGTGTCAGGGTCATTTCCTAGGCGTGGCACAGCTATAGTAGCTCAGAGCAAGGTGCTTAACCGGACTTGCTTCTGAAATTATCCACCTTTATAAAACATAAAAGAGTAAAATATGTGCTGAAAATCACTGGATTAAGCTGTTGGCTTCTTGGCAATGTTAAAAACAAGCTTTCGGATATGAATAATCAACAAATGTGTATAACCTGTCTAACATCTACTGTAACACCAGGTCAATTGAAAAATGTATTTGTGGTGTAACCTTGTATTACAAGACACATGAAATAAATATAATTCTCCCGCCTCAGGGCCACATTGAAACCCCTAAAGTGCCTCTATATTGTGACTACACTGTATTTCAGACAGTACATAAATTCATGGTAGTGTATAACACACCCCAACAGGGGTGCAGGAATTATCGATCATCAAGCCAATTAACTGCAAGAATACCAGTGAAATGAGGCAAAGTGAACTTTAAAGTTTTTAATGTGTTTTTTTTTCAGGAGCAAAGCTTAAATAACATGGGCTTTGAAATTTTAATTAATACTAATGATAGCTGCCTAATATAGAGCACGGGCTCATTTAGTAGTGCTGTACCTTTCCACACAAATAAGATATCACACGTGAAACTGCGCTTACACGCAGTCTAGATTTGCTCTGTACCAGTCCCACAGGGCCTGCGGATAGAAGTGGGGATATGCATATATTTTACACAAGCATGTACAATATATTTCTACAGCGTATGACTGTCATCAAAGGAAACTCATTCCTCCATTCAATCCCCGCTTTCATTCATTCACAATTTCAAAGAAACGGGAGGAAAAAACGGACAAGATTTTAAACGGAAGCTCTGAGCGGAAAGGTTCCGAAGCCAGCGCATGTCAGATGGTGGTAATGTACGTTCTCAGAGACCGACTTTCTGAACGAACGGCGCGGACGTTCGCGAGGTTTTCGTTCCCGGTGCAGCTCCCAGATTCCAGCTCTTCCCTCCTGCCAAGCGCACTTCCTCCACAGACAGGATTAACTTACAGCGTGTTCAACAACCTCCAAAAGTGTAGAAACTGGGGAAGAGCCTTTTAATCTGTCTGTGGAACAAAGCCTTTTGTACAAGGCCTAACCTGACCTTGTCACTCTGAGTTAAACTTCCTGTCCATCCCGCAATATAAAGCCTTCACTGGCCCCCCCACAACCCCCTCCTTGCTGTCTCTCTCTCTCTCTCCTTCTTTCTCTCTCTCTCCCCCTCTCTCCCTCTGTCTCTCTGCGTAACGGGGCAACAAATGCTGAGTTAATCCTCGTCTCTCTCCGAGATGTCCAATAGTAAATCCTGGCCCTCAGTAAACCAATCTCAGAGATTTTTTATCTTGATTTATTAGATTATCAGTCCTGCTAGGGCTCTGCCTGAGTCTGCTACACATACTAATCCTAATCGGAATAGACAAGTATTAGCCCAGTTCAAGGAGATCTAAACTGCCACTGCGTGCAACTTTCACAGCAAGAACAGCTACAGGCAGCTTCACTGACTTTTATTACATGATTAGTTTTTTTAAATAAATATATATATACAGTGCCCTCCACCATTATTGGCACCCCTGGTAAAGATGAGTAAAAAGGGTTATAAAAAATTCACCTTTTGCTGAATTAGCTTATTCTCACACTGAAAATTTAGAAAAATCCAACCTTTAATTGAAGTAAATTTATTCTGAGAAAAAAAGGCTTGTTTGATACGTCAGACCCTTGATGACTTAGAGCCATTTTACCAACCATGTATTCCATACTGTTCCAGAATAATTTACAGCTAAATCTAGTCCCACCCCCCAATTCCCATAGAGATTAATTCAAATGCAGAGACGTTATAGTATCGCTTGTAAGAGTACCAGAAAATAAGATATCAAGAGTCTTTTGATGTTGTTGGGTCACAGTAATCAGGAAGTCTGACATGACAAGCATATGCGACCAAATATTAAAAATGATTACTTTATTCTATATATAAATGCAGGGGTGCCAATAATTGTGGTTTTGTTAAACTTAATTATTTTTGGATTTTCTTTTCTCAGTATAAATTTACTTCAAGTAAAGGTTGGATTTCTTTCATTTTTTCATTGTGAGATTAAGCTAATTCAACAAACGGTGAATGTTTTATAACCCTTTTTACTCATCTTTACCAAGGGTGCCAATAATAGTGGAGGGCACTGTATATTTATAAAAGTACAAACAAAAAAAATTCAACCATGGCACATGAAACCACAGAAGGCCGAACATTATTAAAGACATTCCTTTTCTCCATCCTGTTTTTCAGGCAAATTAGCCATTGTGCCGAGCACAAACGATAATTACTCCCCCTCAGAAATTCTTCTAAATATGATGTCCACTTAATTTGCTCTTATTTTACATTCGGCAGCAAACCCCCTTCTTCATATTTGTGCTGTAAAGCCCGGTGAAATCCAGGCTTGTTCTTACTTTCTCATTTGACCTGCCACTTTTATCCAAATCCACTTAAATATTCTGGAACCCAATTGTGCAGGTTGGTTTACAGGAGTACGTGGGATTAAATACCGTACATCCACTGCCCTCTGCCTAAAAAATAAAATAATAAAATAAAATAAAACCTCAGAATCTTTATCACCATTTCTGACTGCAGTCCTGTAAAAACAAAGAGAGGGAAAAAACAAAGGAGGACCTGAATTGGGGGAACGGAGGTGGGCATAACGAAACATGGAACAGCCCCGTTTGCTGAAGTGCCTGGGTGTCCACGTAAAAGCGTATGTGAAAAGAACTAGAAATCTTAGAAGCGTGTTTCTGCATAGCAAGGGACAGGGTTTCGAGCAAACCCACAGAATATGGCTGTATCAATCCATGTGACACATGAGGCTGGGGCCGTGTGACACTAAGAAGTGTCTGTCTCTACACTAATGCTGGTGGCAGCTGTTATTAGGCCAAAAAGTGCCAGAGCAGCAGCAGCAAGGATATCCTGAAATACTATTGAAATCCGCTAAAACCGCCACACTGGGGTAAACTTAGACTTGTGTATGGCGCCGTCTCAGTCAATCAGAGATCAATCTGAAAGCAAGAGGGGGAAAAAAACTGCAGACTGTAAAAAAAGTAGACAAACCAGAGACACTGACTAAATCTCTGTTCATGTACGACACACTCAAAAGGCTTTTTGGCCCCCCCTACTCCATTTGAACGCTATTGGGAACCTTATCTTGGACGGATGCAAAATTCTACCAGGGGATCTGTGCATTTCTATAATAACCCGAGGGGTGTCTGTGTGTGTGTGTGTCTCTGTGTGTTTGTGTGTGTGTGTGTGTGTGTGTGCGCGTACATGTCTGTGTGTTTACGTAGTCAGCGGTGACACTGGATAATAAAAGTGGCAGTATCCTTGACCAGTGGCCTGGGGCAGGTGGAGAGAGCCATAGGAGATGTGACAGCAGAGTCTGTTCCCTGTGTGTGTGTGCGTGTGTGTGTGTGTGTGTGTGCATGTGTTTGTTTGCCTCCGAAAAATGAGACACAAGTGCCGGGGTTTCAACACACCCCTGTGGGCATGTCGTCCGTCTCACCGCAGACTCCCACACACGTTTACATTGCGGTCTTTGCGCCGCCCGCTTTCACGGGCTGATAGGAACCGGCCGCTTCAATGAGGACGAATGACACAACCTGTCCACCCTGAAGAGTCATCACTGCTCCATATCCAATCTTTTTGAAAAATACTTTTCTTTTTTTACACATTTAAATGAAGGAGACAATCCTAGGCCTAGAGAGACATTATTTGAGGAGCAGATCCACCCCTTTCGCAATCTCGTAGTCAGGACACAAGGATCATATCTCAAGAATTATGTCCTCTGTTCTGAACAGGCTATTCCAAAGCCAGTCCTCGTCAGGTTTGTGCATCCGCTCCTCTCTCCTTTAATTCTCCTTCATTTTTTTTTTTTTGTGCAAGTTGGAAGTATCTTCTTGGCCGATCAGTTTACCTGTGACATGCTGTGATATGCAGGAAAGGTGTCCAAGGGTAGCCAGTACAGCCCTTTTCAATTATACATCAAATTACAAATGCTTAATCATCTCATTTTCTCTCAACGCTTCTATAAGGGAGGGGGAAAAAATCCAAAGCTGGAGGGAAACACTGCCCCCTCTGGCCATTGACAGGATTTGCACAACTCTTTCAAGCGTCTGGGTTTACAGTAAAATTTCTTCAGCTCGCGTTCGCAAGAGCGTTGCATGGCGTTGTGGTGTTGTAGTTTCCAGTTAGCGGAACTTGAGCTTACAATAACACCAGTCTTGTTATTACAACTTGTGAAGTGTTTTAGCTCATCAGGTTGGGATTTCAGGCAGTAGCTACAGCAGTACACACAGGGGAGTTTACGGTGAGACTCCCGATTTGAGTATAAGATCAGGAACGGACACTTACAGTACTTCAGCTACCTGCAACGACGAATTATGTGTAGTGAGATTACCATACAGCACCTTTCACTTTATATAATCTGCTTTGAAAGGTGAGAAGGGAATGCAAGAGGTAGCTAATGTATTTAATTCAATAGCAGCCCATCAAATCTTCTTACATAAATCTTTTTTTTTTACGTTTTGTGTTATTCCAAAAGACCTCCACAGATTTGCAAGAAAAAAATATCATAAAACTGCTCATTTTAAAACCTGTAAAATATCCCCTTGCAGATTCCCTTGCACTTCACCAGAAATTTTACATCATAACAGGATTCAATTTATCTTTGAATGTCAACATTTCTTTATCTTTCCCAGATACCCAATCTGAGAATGTAAAATATCCATGTGAGGGCAAAAAGAAATCTAGGACGTCCACAAAAAAATAATTCATAATTTAGTCAACACACACAACAAATATCAGTTATCTGATTCAGGTGCAAAACTCTCCCAACAACTAAGACAGAGTGCGATTCGGTCATTTACAATGGCGCAATTTACGAGAAAAAGTGAGTCGAATCCCTCCTGCTGCGAAAATAATAAGAAGCCCGTAATTTCCAAAGAAGGCCAGCAGCTGTTTAAATGTGATGGAGGTAGAAGGAGGTTAAAAGGAGTCAATGGAGGCTAAAGAGACAGCAGGTCTGCCGATGACAGAAAGACTGGCCAGGGACTGAGGTTCAGGACTTCTGGAAACCACATCAAACAGGCCGTGGAGCGCAGCCAAGACGGACGCACACCAACTGTTGCAGGAAAGAAAGAGGGGACGGATGGAAAAAAGAGTGACAGTGAGGGAGTGAGAGAGACAGAGAGAGAGAGAGAGCGAGAAAGACTGAGAGAGAGAGAGAGAGAGAGAGAGAGAGAGAGAGAGAGAGAGAGAGAGAGAGACTGAGAGAGAGAGAGTGAGAGAGACAGAGAGAGAGAGAGAGCGAGAGAGACTGAGAGAGAGAGAGAGAGAGAGAGAGAGAGAGAGAGAGAGAGAGAGAGAGAGAGAGAGGCGGGGGGGTGGGCTGTAGTTATGGGAAACACAAACTGTCCATGCCTCACTGCTCCAATCAATCTGGGACCGCAATCAATCGCAGGCCTGGGCTGCAGCCACACTCTCAGAGCTATCAGAAATGAGCCACTTGTTCAGAGGAGCACCTGACTAATACCCGCTACAATGTCACTTCTATATTTGTATCCCTCTAATCTGTTCTCCCGGGCTCCAATCTTTTCCACTTTCTTGCAAATTTATCACTAGACTGAAAGACCGGTGCCAGATCCTAAGTGCCTCGCCCCGTTAAATTAAACAGTGGCATTTCTGATAAAGTCACTAAATTCCTTATCTCACTGCTCTGAAGAGTCTTTAAAGGCAAAGTGTTACTTTTCCTAAACCAGAGGCCCAGGAAGCCCCTCCCACAGCGCCTCTTCCCCCCTCGTAGGGCACAAAGAGCCGGCCCCTACAGCTGAACGAAAAAAAAAAAGGAAAATTGGAGTGAGGAACAGTGCAAGGCAGACAGATATTTCAGAGGACGGAGGCAAAACGAGTCGACTCCTTCACCTATACACACCACCCCTTACTTTGACAAGAGTCAGGGTCCTGTTCTTATCTATTAGAGCGTACACCAAGAAATAAACACCACTTTCACTAATGCAGGAAAAAAAGGCTGAATTAAACACGGCTCCATACTCATTGGCTCATACTGTGTGTTTAGCGGGTACTTAACATTTAACTGTGTCTGAGGGAACTGAAAAAGCCTGCTAAAATCCTCGCTTCTGTATACTATGTCTAGCGTGTGTTGATTTGAATGGAAATTTAATTTGCCTTTCTTTTCAAGGGCTTGTCATTTGACTGACCCTCGGCAGTACAGTACGTGCTACTGTGAAGTGACTGGATCTCTGACTGCTGCCCTGGATCAATGAGCACTGTGGGCGAGTGAGAAAGTGTTTCCATCGTTGGGTTGAAAATTATCAAATTAGCCTTCTGTCTTATTTTAGCTCGGAAAACATGACATCACATGTGTAAACCGAACTGCTTTAATGCAGAGATCCGTTGGCATTCAGTGTAATGACTGTCACTAGTATTTACCTAAGATATTTCATTCAATTTCAGATGTTGTGGGTGTATTTGCTCCTTCCCATGGTAAGCTGTATGTATCACACCATTGTTTAGGCTGGAAGGGGATGGATAATTTGGAACAGAACTGCACCACTGGGGACACATATAATCAGGGCCTTAGAAATTCTGCCAATAGAATTTGGCAAAAAAAAACAAAAAAAGTAAGTAAGTAAAAACTTTTTTTTTTTAAATGTAAAAATGACTTATTCTTAAAGAGTTGAGGTTCAGACATTGGCTTCTACTGTCCAAATGAATAAAGATACATCGCTTAATCGCTTAACCAAATATAATGTGACACTATAAATTTAGTAGGCCTGACCTAGTAGGCCATACTACAATGGGGTAACACACACACACACACACATGCACGTGCACACACACGCACACCTAAAATCTATATAATGACATGGACTCACTGAATAAATTCAAATAAAATAAAAAAACATTTTTAAAAGACCAATATTATCATTACCTGTGAGCATAGCAATATAGTAAGTAAGTGCACTGTTTTTTATTTACTTATTTTTAATCAGGCCGTCTCCAGAGAAGTGTACCAAGCTTCCAGTTCCAAATTTTCAAAAAAACTGAACACCAACCAGGGGTAGCAGAATGTTTAAGAAGATGGGCTTGTAAGTTTTAAGTTATAGGTTCGATTCCCAGGTGGGACGCTGCTGTTATACCCTTGAGTGAGATACTTAACCTGAACTGCTTCAGTAAGTATCCAGCTGTACAAACGAACCATGTGAAGAAGGTAAGCCGTGCAATTTGCTCTGGATCAGAGCATCTGCTAAATGGCTAAAATGTACCCTTATTTTCTGGAGAAACTGAGGTACACTATCACACTTGGGGAAACAACAGCACAGTATCACTCAGAACACCCCCAAGCCTAAATCCCAAACCACTGCTTCACACTTCAGCCAATGCACCCATGCTCAGATGGTTCATGGCGTCATGGGCAGTATTTGACCAGGGGTGTGTGATGTGCTGGCGCGAGTCAGATTTGGGGCCAGGGTTATTTTGTTCGTCTCACAGGCACACAGTAACATGGCTTGTCAATAAATTTCTTGTTCACTTGCTTTCTGTTGGAGATTCATTACCTAATATGGGCCCGCCTGCTTTCTGGGTTATTTTGAGTGTGTGTGATAATGCTCCCTGTCTCTCCCCCCCCCCCCCGTGCAAGCTGGCTGAGAGAGCTGCATATTTGTCAACAACAACACAGGAGCACACTAGAGTCAACAATAGAGGGGAGGCCAACGTTAAACTGAACTGCGCCCGCAAATTTGGCAGCATTAATGCCATTCCCCATAACAGAAACAACCACCACAGGGTGAAAAGGGAGCCGTTGACTCCAGTCGTTACAGTGCACGCCCCCTTCAAGCTGTACAAGGCTTCACCTCGCGCAGCGCACCGCAAAGCTCTAATCCTCTACGGGCATAGAGGGCGTGTTTTACAGCTAGCTCTAGAACCCCAGAAATGATCCAACTTTCATTAAATCCTACATTATATATTCAAACTGCCACTCCCTGACAAACAAGCTCTTTTTTTCCCCCACTGTTGGTATATATTATTTTAATTCAAAGACAAAATAGGCTGTAAACAGTTTTGTTCACTGTTCAACTTTATATTTTTCCTCTTTTTTTGTTTCTAATCTCATTTTGATACAGTCTAATGTGACTTCCCCCTTTCCAGGTTGGGCCATTGTTTTAATCCTTCTCTTTTTTTCAAGAAATGAAGTTGATACAAAGTGTTCCTGCGTAGAAGGTCAAAAAAACAGTTTTATGCAGGGGTGGGGTGGGGGGGGGGGCAGATTAAGAAAAGAGAGCTTGTAACACGTCGTCATCTCTCCTTCCTGCTCCTCCACCACGGAATAAGGGCACAAGTCTACTATGCCATACATCGCAGGCGTGAGACTAAAGTTCAGTGTTTATAGTGCACTTTTTAGTTTGTCACTCAAAGCCTTGGAGCGCTGGGGCCTGTCCAGACCGAGCTTCCCGTGTTTGCCTGTCGGTTAGTGATATTTACGCAAAAGGCCTCCTTGATTATTTAGATAAAGCGGCAGAGTGTTTCCAGGGCAAGCACAGTGAGATCTCTACATCTCAACTCTGAGCTGGCGGTTTGCTCGGTGCCTGGCCCCTGACCTCACAGGGGTAATGATGCCTTCTGCGCTTAACCCGGGCGCATGTAGCTGCATAGCGCAAAGCGTTCACTCGGCGCATGAATAGCCTCTGCAACGAAACGCATTGATTCCAGAAAGGCTATTCCCTCTGAAGCTCAGCTGATTGCAGACATTAATGAGGGTGTATTAGGGATGCTTTTATAGTCACTTTATTTATTTATTGGGTGTTTTTATTTATTTATTGGGTGTTTTTTCATTATTATGCACGTTATATTATAAGGTATAGTAAGGTATATTTCCGGTTCGTAGATGTATTACCTGCCGCTTTCCCCTGACAGAAACACTCAAATCGCTAGCAACAGCTCTGTGAAAAGACCAGTGGGAGAAAGAAATGCAAACGATTCTGAACCTTTTCTCCATTATTCACTGAATGTCTGAAGTGAAAACATGAAAAAAAATGTTAAATAAAAAACTTAAACATAAGCACCCGGTCCCTGACCCTTGTGCAGGAATATTTAGTTTTGTTTTGTTTTCTTTTTTTCCGTTGGATTTTAAAGAGGAAGCGGGGACTTTAAGAATTCCGGATTGCCTTCTGTTTGAGATTTCCTGAAATTCCCATCTCTCTATCCTCCCCCCCTTTTCCACTCTTTCATTCTGTGTCCTTTCTTTAATTACACCACTTTTACAGAATTCTCAAGAATATGCTTGAAAGATATGCAAACAGCAACTGTGAAAGAAGAACAGCCGGCATGAACGAGGGCTTCCAAAGTGAATAAATAATATCTCTGTTACCCAGCTGTCCCCTATAAATCACTTACAACGCCCCCAACACACACACACACACACACACACACACACTCCAACACATGCACACACACAAACACTCCAACAAATGCACACGTACACACGCACACGCATATACACAAACACACACACACAAACACTCCAACACACGTACACACACACAAACATACACACACAAACACGCATATATACACACACACAAACACTCCAACACACACACACACACACATGCAGACACACATATATACACACACACACACACACAAACATGCATGCATGCACACAGACACAGACACACAGATACACAAACATGCATGTGCGCAGGCACACACACACACACACACACACACACACGGATACACACACATGCAACAAGTGGTCACAAGCTGATGTATACAGGTCTACTTCTAATGAAAAGGGCATAGTGGCCAATTTTTTGGGGGTGGCAGGGAGGTTACAGACTGGTTGCATATCAAACTGAGGTACTTCTGCCCTAGATCCTCTGCCACTTTTGAAAAAAACCAAACACGTTTTACATCCATTTCTTCCCCCTGTTGAGGAAATCACAGCTGCTTCACATTCCAGACACAGTGCAAGGACAAAGCAGGAAAGGACTGGACGTTTCGCAGAGACACACATAGAGAGGCGCGTTCTCTTTTCCTCGCAATGCTGTGTTCAACCGGGAGGAAAGAGTAGAATCCACAATAGAGAGGAGTTACCGTTATTGACTCTTCTTGACACACAGATCACTGAACATTACTGCAGGTTTCTCACAAGGAGGTAAATAATAATTCATACTAAAATGAATCCAAACTGATTGGAAAAGCAATCAGGACCAAATTATAATTATAATTATCATTAGTTCAAAGGTCATGTAACAACACGCTCTTAGAGATGTCTGTCATTTGCACTCCAAAAAGCATATTCAATTTTTATCATGAAAAATACTGGGTCACATAAATGCCTTCACCTCTATGCAAAGAAAGATGTACAATAGGAAGAAACTTAAATAGATTAAATGATGACTTATCAAATTAATTAATCAAGTCAAATAATATAATATATTTATACAAATACTTTTTAAAAATTTATTAATTTAATTTATTATTTATTTTTTCAGAAAAAAGTTAACATGTACAACTGAATAACCTCTAAGGCCAGTTGATGTCCTTTATTCTTTTTTAGTTTTGCCTATTTGTGGCCCTCAAATATAGCCCCTGTCAAAGCGCTTATTTTTACAGCACTGGAATGCATGCCTCAGTTTCTGTGAAGCACGCTTTAACACTCGAGTTTAACAGCAACAGGCTAGATCATATAGTCGCAGCCACGCTGCAATGGGGAGTATAAATTATCAGTGTTATTTAACATGCGCTGCCAGGGAGTAGCCACATTTTAAACCAGCTGCTAAAATTAGTTGCATTTAGCTGCTTTGGAAACTGATAAAATGAATTCTGACTGCTCACACCACGGTTGCTATTGAAAACGACACCAGCTTGGAATTGCAGTTGAAAGGGCTTCGCAGGCCTCTTAATATCAGAAAGCAGATAAATCCTGACGCCTCTTTCAACTGTAAAGTCACCATGTCAAAGCGGGGGACACTATTTGGCAGCCATTTAGCAGTTATTTTCGTAAGATAAAAGTGTGTCATTACGGGATCTGCAATATGCAAACAGTGAGTATTCCCCAGTACAGTCGGATTTCAAATGACACACAGCATGTGCTCGGCATCACACTATGGTTTATTATTTAGTCAAAAGTTTGCACGTGCATCCAATCATATTTAACGAAAGGAGAACATAAAGCATATCAAACAAAGATCTGAACAGAGGAAAAAGAAACTTCCCAGAATCCCAGGCCGACGTCCTTCCAGATGCGTCGACTGCTGACGAGGCAGCAGAAGCCAATCGACTCAGAAGAAATACCCCTGGCTAACTACGGCGGCGCTTTGCCATAGAGATACATTGCATTATCCATTCACGCCGGCCATATAGGCCCACATTAGCAGGCATCAGGTGAGAGGCGTGAGAGTACTAAGAGCATCTAGCTTGACTGTTGCGGAGTGGGACACACACACACACACACACACAACAGAAACAGGGCTTTGTGCGTATATGTGAGGGGAAGGTGTCATGGAGCATGTGGGGGCACAGAGGGAAGAAGACCCCCTTGCCCGCCTCTACGTGCTGTAGCCTCTGAGCTGGTCTACCTGACTGATGTGGATTCAGCTCTGCTGCCGCTGGCCCTGCTGTGCCGGGCGTCCGGTCGGCACAGGCCCATCACGCGGGATACATGCCAGGGAGCACGCCGGTCAACAACCCCAATAAATCCACCGCAGCGGGCCGAGGACGTGTCGGTGAGAGCCTCACAATATGAGAAAAGATAAATTGTGTTGTGCGCCGGCTGCATTGTCTCCGCGTTCTGGTAATCTAATGTGTTCAACATGGTCTTGGTCACCTTGACTTTGGTTGCCATAGCACTGCAGTGACTGCACACAAACATATCCCCACCCAGAAGTACACCAAATAAGGTCTGGGGAGAAATCAAATAGGTGAGAGAGGAGAAGTAGACTGTAAAATGTGGTTCACAAGCCACACCTGTGCTTTACAATTAACGGACACACAAGTTTATATGTCAACCCAAGCCAACATAATACAAATATATCACAATGCAACTATAACATACAGACACACCCAAACATATTTAACACATTTTCCTATTGAACTCTATGGGAAAATAAGTCAGGAGAAGAAACCCTTCAAGTTATCCATCCATATCTACTGCATATCTGGCAGCAGAGTTATGGTTTAAGGCTCGTTTGATAGCTCAGACCCTTGATGACATACAGCCATTTAGCCAGCCATGTGTTTCATACTGTACCAGCGTAATTTACAGCTGAATCTAGTCTCACCCCCCAATTCCCATAGAGATCCATTCAAATGCAGAGAGGTTATAGTATCGCTTGTAACAGTACCTGAAAATAAGATATCGAGAGTCTTTTGATGTTGATGGGTGACTTCAGAAAGTAACAGCATGCAAAGGATATGCGACCAAATATTAAACATGATACTTTAAAAATATGTTACAGCAAAGGGTATGAATACTTATGTAAATGAGAAATTATGTAGTTTTAGATTTTTTATAAATTTGCAAAAATTTCTAAAAACATGTTTTCACTTTGTCATTATGGGTTATTGAGTGTAGATTGATGGACAAAAATGGCCATTTTATCCATTTTATCGATTAAATTTACAACACAATAAAGTGTGCAAAAAATGAAGGGGTCTGAATAGTTTCAGGTGCCACTGCGTATCTAAGCTTGTTTCATGAACGAACCTGATGAAGATATGCCGAAACGCGCGTCGTTCGTTCAAATTTTAATTAATAAACTATTTTGCATCTAAACGTTTTTTGCCTCTGAAGGTCAGTCCTTAAACTTTTCTCGTTTGAGTGTGTGGGCTGAACATTGGAGTTTTACATTCTATATTTTATCCTGATTTTCTCTTTTCATGTTTCTTCATCTTGCCGACACCAGGCTTTTTTCTTTTAAATGCAGGGGTGCCAATAATTGTAAATTAAATTTAAATAAATGTGGTTTTGTTAAAAATGATTATTTCTTGATGAGAAGAATAAATTTACTTCAATGAAAGGTTGGTTTTTTCAAATGTTTTAGTGTGAGATTAAGCTAATTCACCAAATGGTGAATTTTTTATAACCCTTTTAACTCATCTTTACCAGGAGTGCCAATAATTGTGGAGGGCACTGTAGGTGTGTAGTCTGATATAGTCTGAACTCCTACTTTACAATTGTCCTCAAATATTATTGATGTCCTTAGACTTATTTTAAATAAAGACACTACCTATGTATGTTACAGTGAAAGCACTTAGAGTGCCTCTATCAGGGCGATATTGCTTGTTCTAAATATGACCTTTAAACACTTTTGCCAAACACAGAGGAATCGGGCCTCAAGGAGGCAGTGATCCTGCCTGCCTGCCGACCCCTAGCAGATGTGAGTTTTGAGGAGTTCAAAAGAATTCTACGTGGGGGCAAAGCCATTTACATAATCCTTCAGATATATTCCCCTGCAACCTAATCTAATTATTCACAAGTCTAGCCCCTAACCATGCAGACCCTACAACACACAGGCTTTCCATTACCATCTTTCTCTGCCCTAATCGTATCGAACCAACCAATGTCAATTTCCCTATTGAATAGCAAACAGCAACAGCCAAACAAAGCACGGTTATGTCTGACACACCAAGATTCCAGAAACAATCACATTCCCCCAAGGTCCATTTCAGTTACCATTTCAAATTGGGCTACAATTAGATTTACTTTTAAACTAACAGGTGTTTCATTTGCCTTCATATTTATTATTAAAACATCAACAAAAGAGATCTATAGTACAAAGTCCCGCATTCAATCAAAGCTTAATGTTCCTAAATCTGAGTAATGAGATTTACATTCCTTGTGATTTCCAATACATTTCCAATGATTATAAATAGCAAGAAAAGATCTAAGAAATTGCTTAAACCTAGAGTGATGCAATAACATTTGCATGTCAGATTCATCAAAGCCTTGCAGTGCAGAAATCTGTCTTACTGCCTGTAGATTTGTTATCCACTAAAATGTCAAAAGTACCATTTGCTGTGCTAAAATGGGCGAACTGCGACAACATTGATTTTTGTTTTGTCTGAATGCAAAGCAGGTGTGTTCGTTCTAAGACTTTAAAATGGCAGCTCCTATTGGTCAAATCATAGGCATCTTAGGCATCGAACAGCTGTTACAGGACATAAGAGTAAACATTGCTGTAGAACCTCTGCTAAAATGCATTCATTGTAATTATTTGAAGCTAGTTAGTTATTTTAAAATAAAAAAGTGTGTTAAAAAAAAACAATGATGTAACTAGAACAAAAAAAGAATGAACAGTTTCAGATGTCCTTATCTTCAAGAACAACAGACTATTTGTGAAACTGAGGGATGGTAAATATGAAAGCATGTGTGAATCTACCAAAATCCTAAATACCTCTTTGGAATTTCACATGTACTCCATGTGCAATTTCTGTTTCCTCACAGACTCAAAACCTTAACTAACCTAAACTACAGTGGTGCTGCTATTCAAATGACCAAGTTGCGGCTATTTGCATTAGCATAACGATTACGTATTAGCAAATTTGCATTCCAGATGATAATTTGCAATCATTAGTAAATCTTCCCTTTTTATTGAAAATACTCATTTTCACACTCAACATTTCAACTGGACACAAAATGAAAACACTGTCATCTTCATCTACTTCCACAGTACAGGGGGACCTGCACTGGGACAGGACCAATCCAAACACTGGCCCATCATCTAAACCAAGATTGCCCATTCATTGCTAACTAGTGGGTTTCCTTTGGAGAGTCAGGTTTGTCATTCCTGCTTCATGGGCGAGTCAGTTTTAATTCAGCCCCAGTTACCAATATGGCTGATCCTTTGTTTGACCCAAATACCCCAGTGATGATGAATCATGTAGGAACCCAGTGGAGACAAATGACATTGTGGCCTTGCAATATAAATGTGAAACTGCAGCAAAGTAACGCGATGGATGGCGTACGTACGGTTTACTTGGTCACAAGTACATTACATTTACATACATTCATTTTTTTTTTTATTTTTTTTTCAACGTACAGTACAGTAATATGAATAGAGAAGGAAGTAAACACACAACACAGATAATAAGAACATTCTACCCCATACAGTATCAGCTATCCAGTAAAACACAACAACAAGTTCAACAGAACTGGTAGTAAAATCCTACTAACTAATCCCTATCTAAATAGTATAAACTTGGGTACACAGTTACACAAGAAGACATACCATGAGGTCTAGATATAAGTATAAGTATTAGTCCAGAGAAAAGTGAAAAAGGTTGTTTTTCAGGCCCACGACGGAAAGCAGGCAGGTTGGGTAGGATGGAGGGGAAGTTCGTTCCACCACTGGGGAGGGGGGGCTAGGAAAAAAAAAAAGCTCCGGGAGAGGAGGGCGCCATTGACGGGGGGGGGGGGGGGGCGCGGCCCCCTGCTGTAAGAAGAAAAAAGAAGGTCGAGGAACAACATAGTGGATCAGGTCCTGCAGGTAGACGGGGCCTGTCCTATTAGCTGCAGTGTGGGCCAGGGTCAGAACTTTGAACCTGATCCTAGCTGCAACTGGCAGCCAGTGGAGTAATGTACGTATGTACGGTCACATTAGCTAATTGTTTAAAAAATGTATGTATGTATGACAAAAAGAAAACGTTTTCCAATCGTTGCTATAACGTTGCAGTAATTCTATGATGGCAGCTGCATATAATTATCATTCTTAAAAGTGTAAGTAAAAAAAACTGAGGGAGGCAAATATGATAGTACAGTGATCAACAATCAATGACTATCTATAGCTGCTCACACTAAATAATCCGATCTTCTTTGGCCATTGATGAAACCCAAATGGGTCAAAACAAGCAGCTGCGTGTAGCACCACACTGACACAAGTGGCTACAGCCATTGATCGCTTGTTTGCAGTCCGACCGCTTGGAATGCTACTCTCATATTCTGTCACGCCTGGTGCTGTTCAACAATAAAGAGACAGCAATCCTATCACCGTCGCTCGCCCAAGGTTCGTACCATTGCCCTTCTCACTCACAGGCGAAGCTCCCACCATTTTGATTGAGCTCATTTATAATGAGGCAAAATTGGCAATATTTATTCATTCATATGTACATTTTTGAAAAATGTCAAACTCCCTCCTCCAATGCACTCGATTGCAAGTCATGGGCTATTTCTCACAGCGTAGGTCATATACAGTGGCACTATGGAAACACTATCAGTGCGTGTGTCACAGATTGTGGGTACCTGGCACATTGAAGGATCTGGGGAACCCAGGCTAATTAAACCCATCTCAAGCCAGATGATGAAACTAACTGGACAACTAGGCATGATCAGATAGCGATTTAGCTAGTGCTTGAACCTACTGCGTCCTGGCTATAGGAGCCGGCCTTTGCTTGTGCTAAGTATCTTTATCTAAGATAAAATATATTTTGACTATTTTTATTTTCATATTATAGTGATGCATGATGATATTGTGGTCTGAAATAGCTTCAAACTAATGTATTGGTTTCGGCCAGATGCTATGGCCAATATGATTGGCTGTTATTTATATTTGCATACTTTAGGGGATGCATGGCCAGTATGATTGGCTGATATGATAAAGCAACATACATGCACCAGAGAGGTGACAGATTTGATGCGCATGGGTGCTGTAAATTAAGTGAAAACGTAATCTCAAAAAGGAACCTAATTATCTCTTTTATTAATTAGAAATTTTTATAATTTTTACCAGCCAAAACGAAGGAGCAAAACTTCCAGTGGTTCCAACGGTAACTGTGTTAGCAAAAACAAATATACATTTTTAGCAATTATGTTGCTGTCATATTTTAAAAAATATTATTACAATTTACTAAGTAGAAGCTGTTCCAATTCAAATACATGCATATTGAATTTACAAAAGTTTCATAATGTTACATTACTATATTTTGACAGAGATTCTGAAAAACCTATCAATACCAAAAACCACAAATGTAAGACTAAATTTGCTCTATTATAATCTGACTTCATGTTTAGAAAGCGTGTATGCTTACATCACAAAGCAACAGCATTGTATAATTATAGGAAGGGCTCATTATGGTTTCCATGGAAATAAACACAATGTTAAACATTAGAAGCACAGTGCTGATTAAGGGACCTAAGACTTATTCATGACACACCTGCTAAACCAGTACACTACATCAATCTAACATTATCTCAACCCTGTTACTACAGTGTACCTCAACAAAAAAGGACAGCCATCCACATCTCATCACTTTACAATATACTCACTTAAAAAAGTACACTGAAAAATGTCACTGTTATGGAACAAAAATTATTGCACATCATCTCCTCATATATACACATCTGTGAATGACTGCAGGTGGCATTTTTCAGCACTTAATCCACACTGAACGAAAGAGCTGTTTGTTATTTTCCCCCCTTTGTTTTAATCAGAAGAGCTCTCTTTCCTTTGTGAGCAGTCAGGCGTGACTCCATCTCTACATCTCCTGCCCAGGAGAAAGGGTTAATGAGGGACCGCCAGCAGCCGACACCCACACAAAGTTTACATCCTGTGAGCGGTCAATTTTCAATGACTTCTTTTCCCACATCGAAATAAACTATTTTATGTCTCCAAATATGCAGATCATTTTGCTTAATGAAAGATGCTTGACGTCTCAGATCCAATTAATATGCAAATGCAAGTGAGGATTTATTTGTGACATTCTGTATGGGTGAGAGAAAACAAAAAGGGCTCTTAACAGTAACACTAATTGCTGTGACTGATTGTCACATATCATCATTCACTCTGAATCTCCTAAATACCAAATTTCAGATAAAATTCTCCCTCGCACTTTGTGTGGATTTATTTACAAAGGGGTAGTATATATCAAAGAGTCTGGAAAAGCACACACGACAACACGCTCAGGGACAAACACGAGCTTTTCTTCCGCTTCAACCAGACTACCTTGGGCTTAGAGAAACGAAGCGAATAACAGCGCTCAGGACTGAAGAAAATGAGTTATATCCTGATGTAAAATTCCTCCGAATCTGTGCCTTTGTTGTCTTTCATAATTGTACTTTTAAGTTGCATGCACTGATGCAATAAAACTGCCTATTTGTATGTTGCTGCTTTGGTAGTCTAATGTATTTAATTGAACAGCTGAAATACTACTACGTGTATAATATACTGTATGCACTTATTAGTCCTGACCATGTGAGGTCGGCTATATTGTGTCTGCAAACTGCTTTCACTGATTGCATCCATGAATATACAGTGTTGTGTTTTTGGACACAAAGCAAGATAAATCAGTCAATTATCAGACCTTCCTTTGAGATGAACCTTTTAGCAATACCAGGAAGACCTGCGTTCTTCTCCATTCCAATAGATTTTACAGTTGCTGTAAACCTTTTCTATAGCTTAACTCATTGCTATGCCTTAATGGTCAACAAACTAATGCAATTCACCTTCTCCCTGGAAAAAGCTTCAATCAATGGTGTATTTATTACTGTAAAAATAAAATCGCTAATGTAACTCCACTATTAAAACCCTTTAATGGACAGAGCAATATACTTTGCAGTTTGCATCATCCTTGAGTTTTAATGCCCGCGGCGCTGTACTGTGTATGGCTTGCATTTCAAGTTGACACAATGTGGAACGTGATTGACTCACGCCGTAGCCTCCTTGGCCCTGGGACAGGGTTGGAGAAAGATGCTATCCGTCATTCGCCGTTTTACATCAGGCAGAGCCCCCTTTTCCAAACCCCGTGCCCATCCGAAGCGGAGAACTCGTCCCCCGAATAGCACTGCGTCTTCCAATCAGCGTTTACGGGACAGAGTGAGGGGTACGGTCAAAGAGGGGCGGTCTGGTAAGGTTATGGGGCCTATACGCACAAGGCCATGAGCAAAGGAACAGCGCATATCTAACACATGTGCAGCAACACGCTAAGTGGCAACATAATGAGGGAGAGACATGGAGAACCGGAAAAGTATTTGTGCAACAGAGTATATCCTATATCATGGAGCTAGCATGTGTGCTCATTATTAATGATCTTGCTACTTGCACACAGTCCGTTTTTTTGTTTTTTTGTTTAAGAGAATACAAATCAAATACCATGAATTGATATCCACATACAATAAAAGCTGTGATGTTTGAATTTAAGATTCCAAAATCCTCTTGCAAAAACAAAACACCATTACATTTCAATGCAGTTGACGCGATTTCTTCCAAGTCATCTTCACATGACAGTAAAAACAAAAGAATGTTGCAGTATACAGGTGAATATGCAAAAATAAACGTATTTGTATCAGAGACAGTCATTGCTTACATTTTCTGACAATGGACACCAATGATGAACGCACCCATATAACACAGCGCTGCTCCCTCTCTAACCTGATGTCCATGAACAAGCAGAGCGTCTCTCATATCTGTTTACAGACCAATTGATTTCTTGCATACAATTAAGGGGGCTTCCTGCACCATATGCTGAGCCCAGAATCTGAATGGAGGTTCCACATACCTCTTTCTTTTGGGTTGTGTGGGCTGATTTTGTGCCACAGAATTTTAAGACAGGAAGCAATAGCCATTGATTTATAATTTGAAGTGTATATGCGCAAACACACCCCAAATAAAATATACTCCAGATAACGATAGCTAACATAGCCCTTTAGCTTAGTTTCAACTTGAATATCAGCTGATTAAAAATAAACTGTTTAAGCAGTTAGCAGCCTCAGCACTATATGGTTCAGGGGAACCATATACAGCCAATTTATATACCCAAAAGTACATCATCTCCTTCACCTTAAAGGTCACACTTGCTGTCTCCTGATTGGTTAAATGGACAGCATTACATTTTATGCAGGGGATCTGTTGATGTTCTTCAGGGGATCCGTGAACCAGACGCCAACAGGAAATACTTTTTATTTGATTTAATTCCTGTAACTATTTTTGTGAAAATTAAATGTATTAAATACCACCAGATCCCGAGTAAACAGAACAGAACAGCTGATCTAAAGATACTTTTTTTCACCACGGCAACCTCATCCCATGGTCGGAAAACTGGCCAAGTCTGCCACTGTGGTGATTCAGAGCGCCTCTTTCACAAACCACTTCCGGGCCCCTAAAAACAACAATCACACTCCTTAGGATAAAGGGTTGCTAAGAATTCCCTAACCAGTAACAAAAACAGCTGCTCACTCAAAGGCAAAATGGAGGGCAGCACAGACACTTCTCCAACTGCTTTTAATTCAAAACAATTATTGCAAAAAGCATACAGTAAAAGCACTTGAATTGTCTTGCATACATTATGTGCTTCATACCTCTATCATGGGAGATATATTTAGAAAATCTGATTCTATCAATTAATGTGTAACATATCAATATTTTTATATAAGAATTAAGACAAATGACGGTAAAACGTTGCAGTTTTACACCACGCTATGTAAAAGGTCATTCTCAGCAATTAAGGATGTAACATTCATGCAGATTTTAAATTTTTCGAGATTGAGATTTCAAATTATAAAGATCAATCAGTAACTTTCTAACGGTAAATTATTTAGAAATACTATTTATTCGTGGTATCAAACAACATTAATCCAATCTTAAAAATACCTTTGTTAAAAAAATGTAAGTTAAGAATTTTTTACACTCGTAAATAAAATAAAAATGCATTGTTAGGTTTGGTGCTTTTGCAAACACAAAAAAAAGAGCCACATCTATCATTTAGGTTGTCCCCTTAAACGTAAATTAGAAATCAGAATTAATGGAAAACTCTACAGACTGGGTGTAGCATTTTTCAATAGATGCCACATTATCTGTCAATTTAGAAATAATGACAAGATAATGAGAAACGCAAAAAAAAAAATCCCAGACTGCATGCACATTATTATGCTTCTTCAGTCTAAAGGGCTCAGTCGCTGACCACCGCCTACACTGTGACTGTGCTCCATTACAGCCTGCTAGCTACCTCCTACAGACCAGCCTCAGCTGACCACCGCCTACACTGTGACTGTGCTCCATTACAGCCTGCTAGCTACCTCCTACAGACCAGCCTCAGCTGACCACTGCCTACACTGTGACTGTGCTCCATTACAGCCTGCTAGCTACCTCCTACAGACCAGCCTCAGCTGACCACCGCCTACACTGTGACTGTGCTCCATTACAGCCTGCTAGCTACCTCCTACAGACCAGCCTCAGCTGACCACCGCCTACACTGTGACTGTGCTCCATTACAGCCTGCTAGCTACCTCCTACAGACCAGCCTCAGCTGACCACCGCCTACACTGTGACTGTGCTCCATTACAGCCTGCTAGCTACCTCCTGCAGACCAGCCTCAGCTGACCACCGCCTACACTGTGACTGTGCTCCATTACAGCCTGCTAGCTACCTCCTACAGACCAGCCTCAGCTGACCACCGCCTACACTGTGACTGTGCTCCATTACAGCCTGCTAGCTACCTCCTGCAGACCAGCCTCAGCTGACCACCGCCTACACTGTGACTGTGCTCCATTACAGCCTGCTAGCTACCTCCTGCAGACCAGCCTCAGCTGACCACCGCCTACACTGTGACTGTGCTCCATTACAGCCTGCTAGCTACCTCCTACAGACCAGCCTCAGCTGACCACCGCCTACACTGTGACTGTGCTCCATTACAGCCTGCTAGCTACCTCCTGCAGACCAGCCTCAGCTGACCACCGCCTACACTGTGACTGTGCTCCATTACAGCCTGCTAGCTACCTCCTACAGACCAGCCTCAGCTGACCACCGCCTACACTGTGACTGTGCTCCATTACAGCCAGCTAGCTACCTCCTACAGACCAGCCTCATGAAAAACAGCTACTCAGACTTAGTCTGTTTTTATAACGCTCGTCTGTGACTGTCTTTATGTCAGGGTGTAATGACACTGACGTTTCTGATATTTCTTTTATTCTAAGGAAAAAAAAGGCCCTTTTTTGTGACTGTCATTCCAAATAATTTATATTAGCATTTACTGTATGTGTTATGTGTGTGTGTTGTTTTGTGTATGTGTGTATGTATGTGTGCGTGTTTGTGTATGTATGCTTGTGTATGTGTTTGTGTGTATGTATGTGTGTATGTTTGTGTGTGTATGTATGTGTGTATGTTTGTGTGTGTATGTATGTGTGTATGTTTGTGTATGTGTTTGTGTGTATGTATGTGTGTATGTGTGCATGTTTGTGTGTGTGTGTGTGTGTGTGTATGTGTGCATGTTTGTGTTTGTGTGTGTGTGTATGTGTGTATGTGTGTATGTGCGTATGTTAGTGTATGTGTGTATGTATGTGTGTGTGTTTATGTATGTATGTGTGCATGTTTGTGTATGTGTTTGTGTGTATGTATGTGTGTATGTGTGCATGTTTGTGTTTGTGTATGTGTGTGTATGTATGTGTGTATGTGTGTGTATGTATGTGTGTATGTGTGTGTATGTGTGTGTGTGTATGTGCGTATGTTAGTGTATGTGTATGTGTGCATGTTAGTGCACAGGCTGGGCTGGGAGGCCAAAGTGTTTGGGGATGTAATGGTTCTGCTGTGTCCCCCTCACAGTGGCCCAGGATGGAGAGCTGTTTAACAGTCACCGGCTGCCGCAGATTGTAAACAGATCTCCCATGAATTGTGGGTTTAGCGGTTTTGTGCGTCTCCAAACAAGGTGCTACTGATAACGCCATTCTTTTTCTGACAAGGGCTGACAAAAATCAGCCACTTTGCTGGGAAGACGCGATTCAAGAGCTGCCCATCAACATGACAGACAGCCCTAATCCCCCTCAGGAGCAAATAGGGAGAGAAAACAAACCATGCTCTGATAATAAAATATATATATATATATTGTTTGTTTCTAAATCCTATTTAAAGTGTAACTTCCTTACTCGAAGTGCTGGGTTACCGCTGAAGATATATCAAGGGATCGATTCAATATTGGGGCTTCGGCAGAGTTAGCACCACACTGTGATTCCAACAGCTAATTAGGGCTCATTCAGAATTCAGACGACACTCACACTGGCCTGTAAAACCTGCTTAGAGCCTCCTTTGGGCCTGTATTCAATCCAAACGCAAAACACTATGTCCCAAGTAACTCTTGGGATTTTTTTTTCTCTCCCATTTTTCATAAAATTCAGCAACAGATGAATTTGTGTTTGTGGAAGTAATTCTGAAGGTGATACTTCAATCGTTTATGATTCAATGACACAGACATGGTGTAGTATGATAATTATGGATTTACACCAGCATAAATTGAATATGTCAGTCTTGACAATCCCCTGCTTTGACGTTAGTGTAAGAAAAAAAATATGCATATACCCTTTGGGCTGTTCACCCTCTATGCAGTACCAACATTCAACCAAAATAAAGATGTTCCAGTCTCTTAGAAATCTAATCTTATCTTCTCATTTTTGAAGATACATGTCTGGCTATTAGCTAGCTACAAATTATAACATATAACTTCCATATCAATATATATAATATATATTCCCATTATAAATGTGTGTATGACTGCTTATACATATAAAAAACTCTTTTTATTGTTTTGAAATGATTTTCACAGATCATTGTTTGTCACACACCATGTTTGCTCTTGTCAAATTGACCTCCGGCGGGCTACTCGTGTGCATGTTTCTGATCGAACTGTCAGAAACAGACTCCATGAGGGTGGCATGAGGGCCCGACGTCCTGTAGTGGGACCTGTGCTCACAGCCCAGCACCGTGCAGCTCGATTGGCATTTGCCAGAGAACACCAGAATTGGCAGGTTCGCCATTGGCGCCCCGTTCTCTTCACAGATGAGAGCAGGTTCACACTGAGCACATGTGACAGACGTGAAAGAGTCTTGAGACGCCGTGACGAATGTTATGCTGCCTGCAACATCATCCAGCATGACCGGTTTGCTTTAATTGACTTGGTGTTATACTGTGATGATTAAGTGTTCCCTTAATTTTTTTGAGCAGTGTACTTAAAAATGACCTGGACTGTCATCAACTATGACTTTATATTTTACTCATATTCCTGAAAAATAGAAATATACCATTTCGTCTATGGCAGTTCTTGTCCACTATCTTCTCTTCATGGCTCTAACATGGCTATTTGTTGTACAATAGGCACAGAACTTTATCTTTGTTTTTTGTTGCTAATGGCTACAATTGACACCTAATGTAAGGTGTGCAGAATATTTTCAGCTTGACTAATCCTTATGTTATATGTATGCACCGTGTCCATTATGTTATATGTATGCACAGTGTCCATTATGTTATATGTATGCACCGTGTCCATTATGTTATATGTATGTTATATGTATGCACCGTGTCCATTATGTTATATGTATGCACCGTGTCCATTATGTTATATGTATGCACCGTGTCCATTATGTTATATGTATGCACCGTGTCCATTATGTTATATGTATGCACCGTGTCCATTATGTTATATGTATGTTATATGTATGCACTGTATCCATTAGCATCAGACTGACTGTGTTTTGATCAGAAGAGTTGCTTTTTACACATGGAGAAAACAAGATGCAACTTCCCACCTGGGCATCATCTACAAGATCTGAAGATGGTCATGGATGTTCATACTGCATGTGAACATGTCTCAGATTCCTGAATTAGCAGAGAGAAATCTGGAACCAGAAAACTTTTGCGAGCAGAAAAGCCTCCTGCCAGAATCGTTGACACATTACTGGAGTGCATTATCAATCTTCATACTTTGTGCTATTATTTATGCTTTCCATAAAGTAAGCTACAAAAAGATAGGGTGAGATGGTGAATAACAGAAAATGCCCTTTACTTGAAAAGGCTACATAAATTGAAAATATTACATATGGATATTCCGAAATGATTTATGAAATGAAATAAAAAAGGTATTAATCCTAAATAAATAAGAAATATATTTGTTTTTAAACCTGAATTGTACTGCATATGCATCTCAGTTTAAAACAATTTTGAAAAAGTAATAAAAGTTAAATAAGTTGTCTTGTAAAGATCTCTCATTAAAAACTTTCTTAATTAACGGACTCTGCATTTATAACGCGTTTATGTCTTCGCCATATAATTACTGGAGCCTGAGCTTTCTTACAGCCTCGACAATGAAACCAAAACTGTCCCCAAAACAGCAGACACAATAATAATAAAGCATCTGAAACCATTAGGAATACATAACACCATTAATTCAAGAGCATTCAGAGCTTTTCATTCTCTTTTCATTTATTTTATCCCTCCTCTAATTTGTGGACAGTCAGTCAGATAAAGGCCACGTCCAATTGTGCCGCTCCGTCGGGCAGAATGCTGCAACATATAAATTAAAAATTGAACTAAAAGCTTTGTTGTCCTGTAGGACAGCGCAAGTGGTCAGGCGTTCAGCGCACATATTAATTTTCAACAGAACAGTAGTAATGGCGGTTCTCTTATGGGCGCGAGGGTGGGGGACGAGCTGCGGATCATCCGGGCCTAGACCCATGTTACTCAAAATCACGGTCCTCGAGGGCCGAGAACGGCTGGTTTTCCACCCTCCCTTGGCCTGGGAGTCAGTTGTGAAGACAGTCTGGCCAATCAGTAGCAGGAATTGTTCAGTTAATTACCTGGGAGAAAAGAAAACCAGGGCCAGATTTGGACTTGAGGGCTAGATTTGAGTACTCATGGCCTAGACTGACTCCATAATATCCTCAAACATGCTGCCATACCAAGATGGATTCAACATGAGTAAACGTTGGGTAAATCCTGGGTAACTTCTGTATTCTTAGGACATAAAATACATGTTTTGTCTTTTTTAAGTTACTCTCCAAGACAAAGAAAATACAAAAAAATACAGCTCAACAATGTCTTGTAAATGATGAAGGTGGCAACCAAGGGCAAGATATTTGTCTCAAGTGGCTGAGTCTGGGAGCACCGATAAGACAGAAACCAAACCGAGGGGTTTACTGAATTAACAAGCACTCTCAACTGAAACAAACACATCAGACATTTTACAGAAATGTACTTGTGCACCTGAAAAGTTATGCAATCCCACATAAAATCAATACCATAGATATAGAACATATGTCATAGTTAGTGGCACAATTTTTGAGACCATACCCAGGTAAGATGGTGGCCAGTAACCATGGTTTTATATCTATGGGCCAATCATCAGCTATCTGGCTTCTGAAACCCGATTATGACATCATAGTGGGTTAGAAAGTACATGACACTTTGCCATAGGTTCCTATTATAGCTGTACCCAGGTAAGATGGCTGCCAAATTGTTCCATTTCAGAATTCCAAATTACTATTACTTTACATGATATGTAAGATCTATGGTTCCATATCTATGCTTAATACACTCCACTAGTGAATTGAACATATTTTTGCCTAATGTATGATTCATGAAGTTTATTCAAAACATTAAGGTTAGCAGCATTTGCGTTGCATCATATGTTATGCATCAAAACACAATTTACATATGAATATACTGTAAAATGGAATAGAAAATTAAAACCCCAACTGAGGCTTGCTTTTCCTTAATTTATTTCCCCCCTATTTTTTACCTAATTCCCCAGTTTGGAATACCCAGTAGTATATGTGGTCTGCCCCACAACTGCAATGTCCTGGATCAGTTTGAGAGGGGACTCACTAGAGGATGCGTATCCTCCAACACACACACACACACACACACACACACACACACACACACACACACACACACACACACACACACACACACACAGTACAGCCAGCTGTTGTTTATTTCCACTCTACATCCCACCAGCTGAGCTGTGCAGTACCTGTGCAGTAAGACAGCATAAGGAGGAAATACCCTGCTGGGGTATTTTTCGTTTTTGTCCTTTTTCATGCACCTTGGTTGAGTTGCACCGCGGTTGCGCCAGAATAGTTAGCAAGAAAATTAAACGTATAATTTGGTTAGGTCATATTTGCCAAAACTCCAGGCAAAGAACTTGTCAACCCTGCATGCCAGGGGAACTGACTCACTGAACATGGGAACATTGCAATTGGCTAACAACTTCAACAAACCAAAAGTGATTACACGTGTGAAATTAGTAAAACCCTCTTTGTTAAGAAGTTTCCTCAACATAGACAATACGGACTACAAAATATTTAAACATTGTATTAAGAAGTACAATAACAATATTGATATATGCTGTATATAATTTTAAGGTTTATAAACTATTTAAAAGAGTGGTCAAATTTAAAACAATAGCCCATATTGTTGTTGTATACCAGACCAGATATAGAACATAAAGTAATTTTTAAACAACGTATTTGTTCAAATGCGTTAAAAAGGGGCAGTTGAAAGTTTTAGGACCAGGCCTACCAGACGGAAGGCTTTGTGTGTCTGAACTTGCAGTACTGCTCACGAGCACACAACATGTCTCTGCGTGTCCTGACGTGTTCCTCTACACTCAGCTCGAGCCGTCATTCACTGCAGCAGTCCAATGCAAGTGTGCAAACAGAGCTAGAGATGGACGGACAGGCAGAGCAGGGCTGCTCTTGAACTCTACGCATGATTGGCTAACCACCAGTGAGGGTGGCTGACACAAGAGGATGTGCAAGTCATGGACCACTCCCCTTGCATGCCTCCTCTTATGACTACTTTATATCCTCCTGATACCCAGAAAATGATTATTGTCCACTGTAGAGGACACAAGTCTCTTCTCTTTATATCAAGAACTGCTACGCTGAAACCTACACTACAAGGGACATTCAATAAAAAATAAAATTATTAACATTATTTACAGATTTTTTTAACTGCAACATGTCATCCAAGACACTTGTATTGTGTCAAAAAAAAAAAGTATTTAAATTTAAAACTTTATTTTTTCTTATGGGTCTCAGGAGGATATATCAATTTACATAACATAGGGGCGGCTGTGGCTCTGGAGGTAGAGCGGGTCGTCTGCTGATTGCAGGGTCGGCGGTTCGATCCCCGGCTCCTCCTGTCCACATGTTGAAGTGTCCTTGGGCAAGACACTGAACCCCAAATTGCTCCCAATGAGCAGGCTAGCACCTTGCATGGCAGCTGCCGCCATTGGTGTGTGAATGTGTGTGTGAATGGGTGAGTGAGAGGCCATTGTAAAGCGCTTTGGATAAAGGCGCTATATAAGTGCAGTCCATTTACCATTTATAACACCTTTGCAGGCCTCACTTTGCATCTGAACATGCAGAAAACATTATTTTTATGTCTGAAGATGGCCCCCTGCAAAGTGCTCCTAAATACAGATATTCCAGGATGGCTGGAGGCGTGGGTCTATTTGGCAGAATATTAATGGTAAACTGACCACCGCTCTTACACTGTAATTACTGTTAGCGCCAGTCCTGAACATTACCTTCTTCCCAACACCACACCTAAAGTTTGAGCTCAACAAAGTTGAAGACTTTCCCTCCTGTTGGGCCTAGCTCTTTGATATATGTTCATTTTCTCACAGTGAAGTGAAGACGCTATTTGATTTGAAGGGAGACAGGGGGAGATCAGCGCTGCAGTTCAGAAAGCCCTGGCTGGTACCCTGGCTACTCCGCTAGCCAGTTCTCCAAGGCCTGCTACTTGATTAAATGCATAATCCACTACTCCCCATCCCTAGTGATTTAGTGTGCCTTTAAATCAGCTTGCACATACATAAAAACCTCAAATAAAAATCACCAAGAAAACCATTGCACTCTAACTGTTCTATTAAAATGATACCCGACCCAGCCTTTCTTCTCCGCAATACCGTTTATTCCACATGAATGCATATCTTCATTTTTTTTTTTCAGGGTATGCATATAAAATATTTAAAGTTTAAAATGTCACCGTTGAAACATCAAATGCAGGAGTCTCTCATTAATCAGCAAGGATGGAATTCAAGCTCCCTTTTAAGGTTATAACCCTTTGAAAGAGCAAAAATTACATTTTTGACCTTGAAGATGAGACAAACTCATAAACGTAAAATAATTCGCAGTTTAAAAGGAGAGAGTTATCAGTTTCCTCAAACTGCAGTGCTGTGAGTTATGGAAACACCAAACAGCTTCCATTTTCATATTTACAACAGGACTGTTCAGAATAATTTGAAGTCACATCAAGAAATGAAAAAGAGACAAAACTGTTGGAAAACATCAAAAGAGTAAACTGCATAACTTTCAAATTCACGGGGCCAAGCTATCTGACTTTTTTCATGCAGTTATAAAACGGTGCATGACATTTTCATTACTCAAGGAAATTAAATTCACTAATTTTCTTACAAGCCTGGCACGACTGCTATTTTAGGGGGGGCGCAAAGAAAAGAACAATTGCTTCAACACCTACACGCAGAAAACTGACTGCAAATGTACCTTTGGAAAAAAAAAAATTTAAAATTGAAAAGCATAAAAAGCAATTACTAAATTAATAACTTAAGTCTCTGTTTTAATCTTAAGCTAAACTTGCAATTGCATTTTTCGTTCCTTTCTCCGGAGTCTGTGCTGCTGAATATTTTTACATTGCGAAAGAATGTTTGCATGCACTTATTTTTAATGATACATAGAGACATTTCTTTCATTCCATTTAGGAACATTAAGTACAAGCACAATAACGGTTGACAGCGCAAATGGCTAATTACCAAAATATGCAATCTTATACCTTATCCTCTGAAATCTTAAACGTCTTCCCAGGATACATAAATGATGCTTTACAAAAATGCACAAACTCATAAAGGTTTAATGGGGAGAAGCATGTTTCTGTAAATATGCTCGCTGACCATGACATTGATCTCCACCCTTCAGTGCTGAATCTAAGAGACGAAGACCACATTCAGCCGAGATGAGACTGTACCATTTCTACCTCTGGTAGACAGCATTAACGCCCAAAATGTGGAAACACGTATGTTATGTGACATATGATCCGGGTAAAATGTCTGAACTAGGTCAAACGTCAGAACTGGGTGAAATACTTGAAGTCATTAAATGTCAGAAAAATGCCTATAATTGTAAGAACTTTCATCAAAGCATGCTACTAACCAAAATATATGATCAAATAAACTCAGATTTTTGTTTATGTTCAGAACACTTGATAAAAACATTTACATTTTTACATAATTTGTTACATTTTGAATTAGCATGCCATTTATATTTTAATGGTGTCTAAGGGGTTAAAGTATTTACAATAATTATTTAATCATGGTCTGAAAAAAAATATTCAGAGGAAACTGTATGGCCACTTCACTTGTGGTATTTCACATTTGTTATTCCAAATTTCCAATAATAATTTAGCACCTTAGACAGAAATAGAACTACAGAGGCTTGAAATATTGAAAACCCTACTTGGCCTTTGACTCTCACCCCAAACTGGTGCCATCTTTTGTCCTGCCTTTCTGCCTGTCACCGCGTAATGTACATGATAACTTTAAAATAACTCAATGTACCTTTAAATATGAAAACTGCCACTCAATATGTAACACATGTCAATAAACCCACAGCCACAAAACAAACATCTGACTGACAGTGGATGGGTCTGTTGGGTCAGCTGCTCACACTCATGCTAACTTTATTTTTTATTTTGGGGGGGGGGGGTGACTGGGTTGGGGAGGGTTGAGAGTGCATACCTGATGCAACCTGAGCCTTCTGTTTGGGTGAAAAGGCTGAGGTCACTCATCTGACAACATCATCGAAAAATACACTGCTCCACCCCTTGTGGTCCTATAACCCTCACTGAGCAGGAAGCCACAGTGCAGAAACACACACAAATCGTTGGTGTGTATCATAAAAACACATGCAATATAACAGATATAGGCCTATAGTACACACAGTAGTTCAGTGTGTAAATGAAAAATATAATATTATATACACACACTCACTGGCCACTGTATTAGGTACACCTGCTCATTAACTCAAATAGCCTGCTCCTCAGAATAGCGAATCATGCGGAGGCAAATCAATATATAAAGCATGCAGACATGGTGAAGAGGTTTAGTTGTTGTTTGACTAAACATTAGAATGGGTGATCTAAGTGACTTTGACTGTGGTATGATTGTTGGTGCCAGAGGTGGTTTGTTCGAGCATCTCAGAGACAGCTGCCGTTCTGGGATTATCACGATTGTCTCTAGAGTGTAAAGAGAATGGTGCGATAAACAAGAAACATCCAGTGAGCGGCGGGTCTTTGGGCGAAAACATCTCGTTAATGAGAGAGGTCAGAGGAAAATGGGCAGACTCCTTCAAGCTTACAGAAAAGTCACAACTGCTCAAATAACTGTAAACAACAGTTGGGTGCATAAGAGCCTCTCTGAATGCACAAAGCGTCAAACCTTGAAGCGAATGGGCTACAGCAGCAGAAGATCACAGCGAGTTCCTCTTCTGTCAGATAAGAGCAAGAAGATGAGGCTACAGTTGACACGTGATCACCAAATGGACGACTGATGATTGGAAAAACCTTGCCTGCTCTAACGAATCTCAATTTCTGCTTCAACATGTGGATGATATGGTCATATTTTGGTCTAAACAGCATGAATCCATGTATTGAAATATTTCCAGCACCTTGTTGAATCCAAGCTGTGGAGACTTCAGGTTGTTCTGGAGGCAAAAGGGGCCACTGAGCATACATTTGTTCCTGTGTGCATACATACATACATACATACATACTGACAAACATAATGTCACCAATTTGTGAAAAGAGCGTTGAGCGTTGATCTAGAATCCAGTTTATTTTCCTCGCAAATCTGTTATTTTTGGAATTCAAAAAGCCTGTTCAAAAGGCATAACTATGGAGCAACTGAGACCGAGGAACCATATCCCAAAAGAAAACAAAAGTACAGCCTTATTTTGGCCAAATATTATATTTTCTTGTGGTTAAAATTTAAGTGCTTGTCTAAATGTGTGTTGTCAGTCACTTTGTTCCCTGATTGTTTAAAATAATATATATATACATAATTCATAGTGAAACAATAAACTGCACTGTGTTTGGGGTCAGACGTGGGCTTGCGGTACAATGAAAGCTCTGGGATCTCTCCCTGTACAATGCGGTTTAAAATCTCATCTGTGTTTCATCAACGCTGCTTGCTCTTGCTAAAGGCCCTCTCGCCGTTTGCTGAGGTACTTGCCTGGCCTGCCACTAATGCAGGAACAGACACGGTTACTTAACCAGCCGATCTCAGCGAGGTGGAGATAATCACTGTCACCACTGCGGCCAATTTAACCAGAGCACCTTCTCGCCTCGCTTTCATCTCCTACACCACAGGACTCAGTCCCATCGCTCCGAAGCACATCAGATCATAACACAGTTCAACACAGCACAACACACAGGTCCAAGCTCCACTGCTCTACAGTACAACACAATTCATCATAACAGAACACACATAGACGAAACCCAACTTCTCTATAATACAATACAATTCATCATAACAGAACACACAGACCAAACTCTACAGCTCTACAATACAATACAATTCATCATAACACACAGGAACAAACTCCATTGCTCTACAACACGATTCATCACAACACATGATAGGGCCAAACTCTACTGCTCTACAGCACAACACAATTCATCACAACACAACACACAGGACTACCACACTACTGCTCTACAACACAACACAATTCATCACAATACAATACATAGTAGGGCCAAACTCTACTGCTCTACAACACAACACACAAGACCAAACTCTACTGCTCTACAACACAACACAATTCATCACAATACAATACATAGTAGGGCCAAACTCTACTGCTCTACAACACAACACACAAGACCAAACTCTACTGCTCTACAACGCAACACAATTAATCACAACACAACTCACAGGACCAAACTCTACTGCTCTACAACACAACACAATTAATCACAACACAACACACAGGACCAGGCTGCACAGTGCATTTCAGCACAGAACTGCTCAGACTGAGATGAAAATGACATTATCTAACTTTGCTTCTAAACTTTTCCACCATCTCTCTGAAAGGAGCGAGATGCTAGCTGGGCGCAGAGTTTATTTTCTGGATTCTTTCAATTCTCTCTTGATGTGCGAAAGAGGGGGAGCGGTTGTGGCTGTGTACTTGCAGCTATGTTTGTCAGTTTCATTCAGCCAGAAAAAAAGCAAATAAGTAAATTAGAAGCTCGGAGGAGAGACAAAATGAAATGTAGATATTTTTAACTCGCGTGAGAAATGTTGACAGAGCTGGTACTGTATGTGAGACAGTCTCACACTCACTCACACACACACACACACACACACACACACACACACTCATTAATAGAATAGAATAGTACAGATTGTTAGGGCACTTCATTCGGAAGGTGGTGTGATAAAACTGAGCAGCACATTTCAATTCAGTCGTCATATCAAGAAGTACAAGGGAAAGAGACAAGATCAAGAAATCCTAATCATAATTACTAAATTACGTAGGGTACAACAAGGGTGCCTGGCATAATGGTAATAATTACAGACATAAAGGACTAATAAGTACAATGGAATTGTGGGAGAACTATGGCGTATGGCATATTGAGGGTCCCATGGCCAACTGAAAGGGGGGGGGGGGGTGTGAGAGGGCATCTGACTCTTAAGCGTTAAGTGCTCCAATTAAGAGGACTCCCCCAACCGTCGCTGCCCCCTTAACAAACAAACAAAATAAATCCCACTTCTCCACCCAAACCACCACACATGCCTCTTCTTTTCCTCCACTTTACTACTCCGCTCTGATCGTCTTAAGAGAGCCTCTCTTTCAGCGCTGTGTTTTAAGTTAAGCCAAATCTCTACTTCTCCTCATTTAAGCCCGGAGCGTTCGGAGGATCTCGCTCTCTATTGCCACGTCTCTTTCAGGGCGACACAGAACGCCGCCATTTTAAACTCATTTGCAGCCACAGAAAAAAAAAAAGAAGAGTTTGGCGCATTGTATGCAATTTTAAGGTAATCCACTCCAGATTTTCACACGGCCCTTTGAAATAACATCCACGCTGCTACTAAACTGTAACTGGTATCGAGGTACGGGAGGGTTCTAGAACAGTTTCACCTGTTCAATTAAATTCGAGAACATGCAAAAATAATAATAAAGAAATCAATCATGCTGGTAATGCTAGTCGTGCTTTCTACTTCAGGGAGTTCAACAACAGCTGAAACCTTTCAATTTGTTGGCTTTGGATAGCATCGCCACATTTCAGACAAAGCGAAACACCAACAAATTGAACTGCAATTTCACTGTTCTTCCATCATTAACCAGAGTTATCTCAATCATACAAACATCCAAATTCACTAATTTGTGCGTCAGATGTTGGTGAAAATGCTCCAGACAGCATAGCAGTTGGCAGCTCAAACTGGCTAAGAGGTATAATAGTCAGTTTAGAAAGGGTTTCCCAGTACAATCAGTCCCTTGCTACTATGATTCCTCAATGATTTCAACATTTAAAAAAAGTTTGGCTCCCAACGTGGGGCGAGCATATCTAATTCCCACCCAGTTTTGGAATGGCCAATCATCCGCGACCGCAGCCGTGTTCAAGCACAAAGCCCACTGCTGATTCGGGAGAGTGTATTTATCCACAGTTCTCCTCCCAGACACGTGGTGTCATTTCACACAACAGACTACAGCTAAGCTCGCATAGAGCGGAGTCGGAGGAGGGACCTTTCATATGCGGCTTCCACTGCAATCTACGGGCGCCCCATCCATCAGCAGGAGTCACTAGATAGCAATACACACAAAACCCTATCCAACCGAACCCTCCCAATCGCCAACTGCGCATCGCCCAATGGAGCTGCTGGCCACAGTCGGCATTGGCAAGGTCCGGATTCGATCAGAATCCGTGAGGCTCATCCATGCACCACAGTCTGGTGTCTTAACCGAATGAGCCATCTGGCAGCCCCCAGCCCCAGGTGTGAGTTTTGCATGGTAAAAGAAATATAATGGATTACTATGGAACCCTAATAATGATAATAATAATAATAATAATAATAATAACAATACTACTACTAATAATAATAATAATAATAATAGGTAGCAGTAATAATAAAAAAATTACAATAGTTTTAAATTATTGTAATAAGCCTTCTGTGATCTCTAAATGCAAACTTTTATTTTAAAAATGCTGACCATTTATTGTTAGCCTGTAATTAGCAGAACACAGCACTCAACACCAGCACAATGTTAAGTGCCAGCTTGCAGTCAAATTGTGCTGCAATTTGTTAAATTGGTAGATGCCACTGCGTGAGAACTGAAGCAACACATACGGCATGTGTTCACTGTTTAATTGAGCTTTCCAGGCACTATCTCACCTGACCCAGTGAAGAGAGAGAGAGAGAGAGAGAGATGAGGAAGAAGGGAATAAAGGAATAGAAAAGAGAGGAGAAAGAGAAAGAAAGTGCTGAAAACAGACACACTACACAAATCCAGCCTCTGCCTGAAACAACATGTCAGCCGTCGCACTTCAGTCCTCCTTTATATAACCCTGCGAGTCTGATCCAGGATGCTAATTGCATGTTTCATTTTTTCCCTCCCATTTCGCTTGGCACCCAAACTTCAACATGGCCAACTGTACCATATTTGAACTGACACTGACATGCTAATTGTTATTCCGTAGTACTCAGCAAGCACACACTACAGCAAAAAAAGAAAAAAAAAAGCGGCAATGTGCATGGTAGGCACACATAAAAATAAAGCCACACGTACTTCATGATTTTCTTAAGTGCGGACATGTTCGAATGAGACTTTTGTAACCCTGTCCACTTGTGAAAACCTGCAATGCCTACTTCTACTTCACCATCTGAAAATAAACCTTGGATCTTGAGTCTAATTTAAGATTTATTCAGGCACTTGAGCGTCTTTTTTTAGAGCTTAGGGAATCAATGAATCGATAGCACACAGACTGAGGTCAGAAAAAAATATGCCAGTTTAACTTTGTCTCTTCAAAAAGGGCACCTGCATATTGTGGATCCACCTTGATCGTCAACAAACTAATCTGGGTAAATCTCAGAATAAAAAAAAAACTGAAAATAAAATCAATAGGTTGCTCAGAGATGGTTAAGCACGTCACGGTACATTTAACCCAAGATTGGCATCAATTGACAGAAAGCTTACATTTTTGTTTATGTAATGTGAGTATTATATTGCCTAATAACTCCTGTCTGTCCCGTATCTTTACAATTACTTCAAAATGGTTCAAGACAAATCCATAAATAAAAATTGTCAGCAGGACCCATTTGTTGTATATTTAAAAGAGATATTTTTGTATCTTTTGTTTGTTGTAGTAGTGGTACTTATAGCACAAGCTCACGATAGACATAACAATTGTTGCATGAAACCAGCTTCAAAATGAGGATTAACTTTTAACTATAGTCCTTTTGCGCCCTCCTTTTGTTCTAATCCATGAAAACAGAACTTAACCTGCAACCTTACACTTGAGCACTGCCTTCATCAAACACAGGGCAGCTGTTCCTATGACAACGTCGCTGTGTTGAGCCCTTGTTTAGAAGATCCGTGGTTTATTTTGCCGAGTTTAAACAAGCGTTACATGAAAGGTGAGACAGGTGGAGGTCTCTGGGGACTGGAGGAAGCTCCGCCCATGGGTGATCCTGGAGATCGGCGCTCCGTCAAATCGTCCCCCCAGCACAGCGTGTGAGGAAAAGAACGAGGTACAGTGTGAGAGTGCCCTGGGGTGCCGCTCTACCTGTGAGGCAGTACATCCCCTACTTCATTCAAGTGAACACTGTTCTCCAAGCGCTTAGAAGGTGAACCTTCCTTTAAATAAGACTGTACATCTGTTTTGCAGAAACATTTCTAATACAGTATATTCCCAGGAACCTTTAAATCTTCTGTATTTATTCCTTGAGTACAGTGAGTTCAATTCGCCGGTACAAGTTCAAACGAGTTTTTTTTTTTCTTTTAGCGAGCCCTCAGAAATCAATGAAGGCATAGCAGAATTCATAAGCATCCCCAGAATAAAAAAAGAACATAAAAAAACTGGTTATGCTGTGCAACAAAACATCATTACGATTTCACATTTATTAAAACCCAAAGCATAAAATAATAAGAATGATAACCTAAAGTAGAAGGAACTACATTAGACAATGGCAGAATAAAAAAAATAAACAAGATATATTGCAATTTTAAAATATAAAATGCTCACTGGCCACAGGGAATTAAAAAAAATATGAGCTCAGAAACTGAGCTGTAAATTGTTAAATATCTTGTACAGGTGTGAAAGAATTTATTTTTTCTGTTTTGTCTATAATTACCACTGCCATTCCAGTGTGATTTTATAATTCCAAAATCCTGACACTTCACAAAGATGCTATAATTGCATTACGCTGGCCTTTCACTCACTTCAAAGCCCTATTAATGAATTTTTCTTGGGATCTGTCCTGAAATATATTTTCTGCTTTCTCATGAAACCAACCTCATAAGGATATGTGGAATTTTTCATGAAAACATGAAAAATAGCCACTCTAAATGACGACTTGCTGTTCTTTCCCCTTTCCCTTGACTTCCAAAGGAGCCCCAGAATAGACCCATGATTTGGTGCTAAATACACTTTGGACATGAAAGAATTTTAGAAATGGTACACGTACCAAGCCGTGCTTCAAAGCAAAAGGGCAGACTTGAAAAAAGCCCCCGTATTCAAACTTTGATTAGCTAGGGTTTATTTCCTTAGTCAGTCCCTAACCGAGATTCCTCAGTCATACATTCATAGTATGCACAAATTGTACTGTTGAGACCAGATGATGGTAATGGTTCTAGCAGCTAAATAAGAACAGGTTAATGGTTCTAACAAATTAATAAAAGGAGTGTTAAGGTTCTAGCAAATTAAGGTTATGGTTCTAGAAGATTAATCATATTGGGGATATTGTTCTACTAGATGAATACGAAGTGGGTTATGATTCCAGTAGAATAATGAGAGGAGGGACATAGTTCTAGTAGATGAATAAAAAAATGGTTATCGGTTGAGTAGATAAATCAGAGGCGGGTTATGGGTCTAGTATCCAAACAAGGTGACTGAACCCAAGCTGACAATACAACGTCACTAAAATCCAACTTCAGGCAAGAACGTACAGTTTCCATCCCCGAGACTGAGGCACAATCCCTCAGGTTACTTCCACAGTGTCACATACGAGCACAATCCCTCAGGTTACTTCCACAGTGTCACATACGAGCACAATCGCTCAGGTTACTTCCACAGTGTCACATACGAACACAATCCCTCAGGTTACTTCCACAGTGTCACATACGAGCACAATCCCTCAGGTTACTTCCACAGTGTCACATACGAGCACAATCCCTCAGGTTACTTCCACAGTGTCACATACGAGCACAACCCCTCAGGTTACTTCCACAGTGTCACATACGAGCACAACCCCTCAGGTTACTTCCACAGTGTCACATACGAGCACAATCCCTCAGGTTACTTCCACAGTGTCACATACGAGCACAATCCCTCAGGTTACTTCCACAGTGTCACATACGAGCACAATCCCTCAGGTTACTTCCACAGTGTCACATACGAGCACAATCCCTCAGGTTACTTCCACAGTGTCACATACGAGCACAATCCCTCAGGTTACTTCCACAGTGTCACATACGAGCACAATCCCTCAGGTTACTTCCACAGTGTCACATACGAGCACAATCCCTCAGGTTACTTCCACAGTGTCACATACGAGCACAATCGCTCAGGTTACTTCCACAGTGTCACATACGAGCACAACCCCTCAGGTTACTTCCACAGTGTCACATACGAGCACAATCGCTCAGGTTACTTCCACAGTGTCACATACGAGCACAATCCCTCAGGTTACTTACACAGTGTCACATACGAGCACAACCCCTCAGGTTACTTCCACAGTGTCACATACGAGCACAATCCCTCAGGTTACTTACACAGTGTCACATACGAGCACAACCCCTCAGGTTACTTCCACAGTGTCACATACGAGCACAATCCCTCAGGTTACTTCCACAGTGTCACATACGAGCACAATCCCTCAGGTTACTTCCACAGTGTCACATACGAGCACAATCCCTCAGGTTACTTCCACAGTGTCACATACGAGCACAATCCCTCAGGTTACTTCCACAGTGTCACATACGAGCACAATCGCTCAGGTTACTTCCACAGTGTCACATACGAGCACAACCCCTCAGGTTACTTCCACAGTGTCACATACGAGCACAATCGCTCAGGTTACTTCCACAGTGTCACATACGAGCACAATCCCTCAGGTTACTTACACAGTGTCACATACGAGCACAACCCCTCAGGTTACTTCCACAGTGTCACATACGAGCACAATCGCTCAGGTTACTTCCACAGTGTCACATACGAGCACAATCGCTCAGGTTACTTCCACAGTGTCACATACGAGCACAATCCCTCAGGTTACTTACACAGTGTCACATATGAGCACAACCACTCAGGTTACTTACACAGTGTCACATACGAGCACAATCCCTCAGGTTACTTCCACAGTGTCACATACGAGCACAATCCCTCAGGTTACTTCCACAGTGTCACATACGAACACAATCCCTCAGGTTACTTCCACAGTGTCACATACGAACACAAGCCCTCAGGTTACTTCCACAGTGTCACATACGAACACAAGCCCTCAGGTTACTTCCACAGTGTCACATACGAGCACAATCGCTCAGGTTACTTCCACAGTGTCACATACGAGCACAATCCCTCAGGTTACTTCCACAGTGTCACATACGAGCACAATCCCTCAGGTTACTTCCACAGTGTCACATACGAGCACAATCCCTCAGGTTACTTCCACAGTGTCACATACGAGCACAATCCCTCAGGTTACTTCCACAGTGTCACATACGAGCACAATCCCTCAGGTTACTTCCACAGTGTCACATACGAGCACAATCGCTCAGGTTACTTCCACAGTGTCACATACGAGCACAATCCCTCAGGTTACTTCCACAGTGTCACATACGAGCACAATCCCTCAGGTTACTTCCACAGTGTCACATACGAGCACAATCCCTCAGGTTACTTCCACAGTGTCACATACGAGCACAACCCCTCAGGTTACTTCCACAGTGTCACATACGAGCACAATCCCTCAGGTTACTTCCACAGTGTCACATACGAGCACAATCCCTCAGGTTACTTCCACAGTGTCACATACGAGCACCATCGCTCAGGTTACTTCCACAGTGTCACATACGAGCACAATCCCTCAGGTTACTTCCACAGTGTCACATACGAGATCCTGCATTCATTTGCATTTGTTCTTTTGTCTGTTACCTACTGAATGGAAGGAGCTTGGCAGCCTTCAGATCCGATCCCTATGTAAATTGATTGGACGCAATTTGGAGCCCAAACGGCACCCTTGACAGACATTGAAATGATTGCAACCGTTAAGCTTTATGTGCTATAGTTGACTCCTACATAACACTGAACTACAGGCTCTGTGATGGAGCATTTCCTAAGCAGGCAATCCATTGATGTGCGTGAAAAACGCATGTTTGTGTGCGTGCGCATTTCTGTGCGTTACGTTTGTGCGTGTGTTTGTGCGTGTGTTTGTGTAACTGTGTGAAACAAGGGGCCATCATGTCTGAAAGAAAGATCCAGAAAGCGCTGACTTTCTGTCAACAAAATTTCCCATGATGCTCTTCAAGTTAGGAACAACAGCTGAAGAGAGCGCTTTGGTAATTTTGCTTTAAGTTAAAGTAACAGTGTATGAGCAAGTTGTCAATAATTTGCAAGCAGCTACAAAAAAAAAAAACGTATGCGCGCACACGCACATGTGCACATGCACACAAACAAGCATACAAAATTTACAGAGGATGCAAGATCCCTATAGAACAGTCAAAGCTTCAGGCTTAAAGATTTATTTACAACTTCGTATCTTCACCGCTAACTGTGAGAATGAAGAAAAAGTTTCCATCTGTGTGATCTAATCCGAGTCCAAGTGTACATTTCACCAACTTTTAAATTAATTTGGACTTTAGAGGATGCAACAACAGTATTTTCAGCGCATTAGATAGATTCTTAGCCTCGGCTTCAGAAATTTGCACAATTAAAACATCTAATTTCTCTCTTTTCTCTTTTTCTGGAGAGATTGCTTTCATTTTGTTTTTTTTATTATTTCTTTCAAATAATGCAAAGCAATGTATAAATATCCTGAAATGAAAGAGAATATAATGAAATTAAAGAAACAAAGAGAGAGAGAGAAATGAGAGTAAGGGAGAAAAACATTGGGAAATGGCATCATCTCTAAACTTAATGAAACAGCATCCTTTAATTTTTTTTCAGTAATTATAATAAAGATGGAAAAACATAATAAACGTCTCCCAGCCCCCACCTGCTAACAGTAATTATAATAGACTCAACAATAAATGGTAAAGCAGCACAGAGCAGCATCTTGGGAATTCTCAGGGGTCTGTGGATTAGCTCGAAAAGCCTGAATGATTAAAATACACTAATTAAAATTTTGTGTTCCTTGGTAACTCGTCTTCCAGGGCCCCTTGTGCTGGCAAAATGGGAATAAACGCGACAAAAACAAATGCAGAATTTAGACTTGGATAAATAAACAAGTAGAATAAACCTTTCCCTTCTTTTTAAAGAAGGGGTTAAGGGATTCACAAAAAACTCCTCAGAACTTTATTTCTCCCTGAATTAGATTTTCCTTGAATTCTTGCTTTTATTAGGCTATTTGTGAATAGTCTGTGAGTCCAGACAGCAAAACACCCAGGACAAGAGCATGCCGGTCTACAGGCACGTCCAACTGACTTTGAACACGGCAAGCACTGCAGAGACAGTCTTCTAAATGTATCGTCAGCCCAAGTGTAACGTGAAAGCCATTCTGATCATATTCAAATCAGAATGATCATGGTATCCACTATGTCACCAATCAGGGCACTGATGTGGGATAAATGTTTGGCTGCCGCTTCATGACTTAATGCCGTCATGCTTAAAATCAAAGCTGTATCTGTGGTGCCATTTCAGACACTTGTGAGAAAGATCAAATCTTAAAGAGGCGATGTGTACTGTCCAAAAATTCCTTCTCTTTACTGACACCGGTGGCCATAAGTGAACTGCAGCCAGCAGCCTGCTGCTATCGCGCTTCCTCACACTCGTACAACGGGAGTGAGCAACACTTGCAGGTCAAGTTTTTTTACTCAATTTTTTTCTTGCTTGGACCATTCGCTCCATGATACCAACTTGTGAGAGCATCATCAACCCCCGCACAAAAACCTATTGTCTGGTGGTGGTGTGGGGGTAGCTAGCTTGGCCGACATGGGTGATTTATACTAGCTAGCAAGCAAGCAGTCGACTAACGTTATGTATTATGACAAGCGGTGTTGATTTTAGCCAACAATTAATTCTGTACAAAGCAAAGATGTAGAACTATCGATAGCTTTCTAGCCAAGAGCGATGCAAGGCAGGGGTGGCCAACTAGCTACCTGTAACCTAGCTAGTTTGGTGGCTGGCTAATGTTAGCTACGACCCAGCATTACTTGGTAACGTTAGCTGGTAAAGTAATTGTAAACGGCAAGCCAGCCAACTAACGTTAGCAGCCGGATCAGTCCTGGAAGTCGGTTTTGAATCGATGTAGCAAGGTAACATTAGCCACTCAGACAGTCTTTTGCTAGTGATAACGTTCACCCTTGTCTTTGCCTAATTTTGGTCAGACTACCGCTTGCCCAAACGGGCTTCAGTTGATTTTTAATTAAAACATTTAAATTGTATTTATCTTGGCCTTTGGTGGACTCGGCGATGGTGTTGGGATGGGAGCCGGTCGTTGGCTGGTTGACTGGTCCATTTCTCAGCAGCTAGCTAGCGTAACACAAATTTTCCAGCCCTCTAGTTTATGTCGTGGTGCTGTGGGGGGCGGGCAGAGAGATGAAAGGCACTCGGAAGCGCGCTTAGACATCACATCCTTCATTCACAAATAGATTTTCCCGGCAAATCCCACCCATAGCCTTGACATAAAAATCAACTCATAGGCTTTTATACGCAATGGAGAAAGTCAAATTTTTAAGTTACATTCCAATCTGTTCATACATTGGCAATTGAAAGTGATTCATGCATGTAAAAATCTACACGTGGCCTCTTTACGGGAGCACTTTCCTACCCAAATTCCACTTTTTAATGTTGAAACTACAATCTCCCATAATGCATTTATTTCTTGCATAGCCACAACAATGTAAAGACACCAATGTAAGGACCACATATTGTAGTCTGGGAAATTGAGGCGATGGAGGAAAAATACACTACATAGCCAAAAGTATATGGATGCCTGCTCATCCAACATGTCATTCCAAGATCATGGGCATTAATATGGAGTTGGTCCCCAGTTGCTGCTATAACAGCCTCCACTCTCCTGGGAAGGCTTTCCACTAGATGTTGGAACATTGCTGTGTGAATTTTTTTTCATTCAGTCAGAAGTGCATTAGTGAGGTTGGGCACTGATGTGGGGCTATTAGGCCTGGCTCGCAGTCAGCTTTCCAATTGATCCAAATGGTGTTTAACTGGGTTGAGGTCAGGGCTCTGTGCAGGCCAGTCAAGTTCTTCCATACCGATCTCGACAAACCATTTCTGTACGGACCTCTATTTGTGCACGGGGAATTGTCATTCTGAAACAGAAAAAGGCCTTCCCCAAAATGTTGCCACAAAATTGGAAACCCAGAATTGTCTAGAATATCATTGTATGCTGTAGTGTTAAGATTTCCCTTCATTGAACTAAAGAGCCTAGCCTGAACCATGAAAAACAGCCCCAGACCAAAGGGTGTCCAAATACTTTTGGCCATATAGTGTATAATGAATCTACATCTTAAAGTGAACTTTCTCTGCAATGCAGTTTTTCCCCCTCTTGTATACTGATTTGGAAAAATACAAATTCTGCCACATCTACATACTGCCTGTTATATCTGTTATTAAGTGTGAAAAAGAGGATAGCACTATGTAGTGCGAGTGCGTACACACAAATTTATAACAAACACTTTATGAAGTTGTTAGGTAAACGGAAGAACTGCATGGGTCAGTAAAGGTAGGTGGACACCAAGGTACAATTCTTCTAGTCTGAGGACTGGAGTAGAAATTCTAGATGGTAATGTATACTAGTATGCTAGTACTAGCAAATGCACATATAGCTACTGTATGTTTATTTAAAATTAAATTATCGACAACCAGGATGTAAACCCCTTGAAACTAACATGATGTGCCATGCCCTATGCTTTTAATTCTCTTCTGTCCCAGGGCAATTGTTTCTTGTCCACGGTATTGCGATCTACATCAACGATCTTATTTCAGCTTCAATATCAGCAATCATTCCTTTCCTTTTGTGGTTTCAGTCCACACAGAATACTTCAAGAGCTACGTTACCTTACAGTGTCCCACACTGCCATCAACTCCCCTCAGTCATCATGAGAAATTCTGAACACTACACGAGAAGCGAGTGCAAACGTGGATAAAGAAAACTATTGTGCTCCACGTATAAAAGGATGCACACAAGAGGAAAAAAAATAGTCAACGTGAAATAATAAGAGTGCGGTGATCAAAGGACATGGGAGCTGGCAGTTGAAGCTGAAGCCACTTAATCTAAACAAGAGAAGATCGCTCTTCCACTCCTCGAGCTGTGCCGCTCCACGCTAAGATGGAAAAATAATGTCAGAAACAAGTTGTTTTGGAAATCTGATGTGTCACAACGGTGGTGTGAAATGAGCATGCTTTTAAGGAGCGTGATTTTTTTTTTTTTTTTTTTGCGGCCTACCCAGAGTCCCTCTCCAGAGATGTGCCGCCCCCCCCCCCCAAAACATTACCCTGTCTTTGTAAATGATGTTAATCTGTTGTTTTCTGTCAGCAGGGACAAAGAAGCGAGATAAAACAGAAATCTTTCAGAGGAATCTCTCTCTCTCTCCCTCTCTTTCTCTTTGAAACATGGATATGGCAAATCAATCCCTGGGTAACGTCGCCTGAAAATCAAACAGCGGCAGGAAAATCAAAGTATTGACCACATGGCGAGTTTGTACTGACAACTGTGCATGAACCCTCTACAGGCTGAGAGCATCAGAAAGACTTTTAATCCTGTTTTTATTAATGGCAAAAACAGACTAAATTGAATTGTTTCGAACAGTAATGTGTTTTTTGACTTTTAAGTAACTGTATTTAATGGAAAGCCAGTGATGGGCGATGGGTAATTATTGGGTGAGGGAGGGGGCGTGTCAGATTTGCACTGGTCATGGGGACTTGGCCTCTGCTGGTGGGAAGTCAAACTACAGCTGCCTTTCAGAACGTCTGCTGTAATCCCTCCCGGTATTACTGAAGAGGCTAAAAAGATTCAAAAAGCCTGCTTACAAATTTAATTACCTTTGCAGTTAACCACAGCTTAGCAGCCAATGACCTGATATTTCCACTGAAGACCAAGCTAAGGGGGATGAATTTGAGGCTGGAGACAGGAGTGGGCCTGGGAGATTGGCACCGGCTGGTCACACGAGGCCTCACAGGAGAAGGGACTCAGCACTGGGCCCAGTAAAGCCACCGCGCTGTCACACTGGTAACTGCAAGCAAATTAGATGCAGTCGATTACAACACTGAACCATAATAGTCAGCGCCCGAGCCTGGGAACAAAGAACCAATGTGCATGGCGTGTATGAGGCAGGGTGTTCATATGTGCATGATGGCGTGTATGAGGCAGGCATGTATATGTCCATATGTGCCCAGCTAAATTTGCACGGCAAGCACACATCACATAAATAGACCCCCTTTTTGAGACTGCGTCCTTGCTGAAAGGATACCCTTGAGGAGCGTGCACATATAATGGCTGGGCATTCTCAGTAATCAATCCATTTACTTTGCACCTTTCATCTGCGAGTGTGTTTCCGAGTGTGCGAGTGTGTGTGTGTGTCTGTGCATGCATTTGCTGTGTTTGAATGCATTGCTCTCTGAGTCCGCAATTATTTTGTAGAAGTGCCCATCTGTGTGCGCTCTTTGTTAACAAAAAAAAGTGAACATGACTTCTGATATAAAAACTTCTGCCTCATTGCAATTACACAAAAGAAAATGAACAGTTTCGGGTTGCCCCGGTAACCTAATTGCATCAGTACATTGCACACAGGAGCCAAAGTAACTGAATTTTGATGAAAAGGCGGCGATAATTTACGGCATTGCGAAATTAGTTGCCGTGGCGACGCGTTAATTACATCTCAAATTAACAATGCAAGTGTAGTGAAATTAAATATAAATCATATTTTCTGCATAAATTATAGGGGTTGATTAGTACGGGCGCCAGGAGAAAGAGGTTAAGATTCCAAAGGCCTGTCACCCCCCCCCCCCCCCACACACACACACACACCCCCCCACCCACTGTATTTTTCACTCTCATCCCAATTCTTTAAAAAGAGTCTTCGTTCCTTTGGAGAAATTAGACGGTACAGCCAAAAAGAGTGAAACGTTTCTCTGGTTACTGGCCGTGCGGTACGGGGTAAACATGGTGATATTAAACAAACGCAAACGGCAGATAGAAGTAGTGAGCAGTTCTGTGTGTTTATTTGTGTCTGTCGTGATCCCGAACATGTATATTTTAAACTTGAGGAAAGTGGCATAGAACTTGTCCATTGTTTATAGACATCTACACACACCTTCTAAAAATTCCAAATAACATGACGGGCAATGGCCTGTCTTGATTAATGTCAGCAGAGCTGTAATAAAGCACACTCCTCCGCTGTAAACGTATACAGTAGCCTCAGTACAGGCAAATCAGCAAAGATGCTATTAAAGTAAATCATTAAGCAGGAGGGCATTACGAGTTAGTGTGTAATCACAGGGCGGGCAAAAATACACACCTTCAACTTTTCTTTCCATTGTGTCCATACTGTACTTTCTATAAAGCTGCTTTTTAAGCAAATGCATTTTCAGCCTCAAAATTAGAAAATATATTTTTTCCCTGGATGGCAACCGTGAACAGAGAAGAAAGTTTAAAAGACAATTTAAATAATAGGTTCTCTGGATTTTTTAAAATTATTATTATTTATTTATTTTTGAGCGAGAGAGAATGCTTGTGACAGCAGATTACATTACAAGGAACAAACACACTTAATGCCTCACCGTGATGTATTTATAAGAAACAAGCATTTGCTGTGGAAAACATAAATGTGTAAAAAAAAATTTTTTTTTTTAAACGTCCAATTCACATTACGCCACACGTCTCTTCAAAATGCTGCTCTCAGTCTTGAGTGACTCCAGAAACAGTCATCTTAACACCGTGTAGATATCCAGTGCATCTTGCCAGATGACTGAAAGACCACTTCTTGCATTATCACACATAGTCTTATTCAAAAGCTTTCCCCATTTGCACTCAAATATGGAATTCCCAATCACAGCTGTTAGTCTTTCCCGTCACTGCAAAAATATCTGAAAATATGGGAATGCCAAGCCCTAGCACAAGCTAAAAAGAGTACAGCTAACCAATCACTTATTCATGTACCCTCCACTACTGTGCTAGAGGACTGAGCTGATTCAACTGCCCAACTGACCAAAGGTGTCATACATCAACCAATGAGAATGCCAGCCTACTGGCCCAATGAGGTTTCAGTCTGAACTGCAGGATTAATTATAAAAATGCTTCAACCATACAGTAAACCTCCACTTGGAAGCCTGTCATTTTTCCTTTTTATAGTCATCCAATTTGAAGTATAATGGGGTTGGCCCATCAGCCATTGCAACATATACTACATACTCAATGAAATAATTTTATCACAACAGGCTATTTGGACACCTCTTTTAACAGTAACGTCACCTATAGATACACCACAATGACGTGGCAGTGGAAGAAAGCAGAAAATATATTCACAAATGCTACTGTACATGTCAAGTAATAGCTGTGCTCAGGTGATCCCGTATGAATTTGCAACCGCTGTGCAATTTTAGATTAAAGCCCCAAAAACAGCAGCTCACCTAGATATTGAGCAACAATTAATGACCACCTCATCATGAGGGCCGACCATTTGGACAAAGTCAGTCACCTTTAACGTCCTTGTTAAACAATTAAAGGTGGACAATTGTTTTCAAAGTGATTGTCCTGTACAGTTGGTCAATGAGACGTGCTACATAACTGCTGACACGGCGGAGGGAGCTCACTGAAATGACCTAAGCATTGAAACAGCTCGAAAAATGTAGAATGTTTGAAAATTGCACAGAAGCCTGTTCACTATCCCAATATCTCACTACATTACACAGAAAATTATATACAGTGCCCTCCACTATTATTGGCACCCCTGGTAAAGGTGAGTAAAAAGGGTTATAAAGAATTAACCGTTTGGTGAATTAGCTTAATCTCATACTGAAAAAAAAGAGAAAAATCCAACCTTTAATTGAAGTAGATTTATTATGAGAAAAAAAAATTCCTTCATCAAAATTTTCTTTTCTTTTAACAAAACCACGTGTGCCACAATTATTGGCGCCCCTCTCAACTCAACTCAACTTTATTTATATAGCCCCTGCATTTATATATAGAATAAAGTAATCATTTTAAATATTTGGTCGCATATCCTTTGCATGCCATGACTTCCTGAAATCTGTGACCCATCAACATCAAAAGACACTTGATATCTTATTTCCAGGTACTCTTACAAGCAATACTATAACCTCTCTGCATTTGAATGGATCTCTATGGGAACTGGGGGGTGGGACAAGATTAAGCTGTAAATTACATGAGAATAGTATGGAACACATGATTGGCTAAATGGCTGTCCTCAATGGTCAATGCATCAAATGAGCATCAAACCATCACTCTGCTGCCAGATATACAGTAGATGGATGGATCACTTTAACCCCTTCGCCAAATTTGGTCAATTTTCACCTATTTAGGGGGTGTTCTAATTAAGGCTTTATAACTCCAGGTGTGAGTACCACAGAACTTGGTAAATGGCTTAAATGAAACATTTGTACCATTTACAACACAATGGTTTATTACAATACAGTTTATTTTCATAATTTACATCATAATAAAGTGCCACAAATGCAAATAAATAAATAAATAAATGTTTTAAAAAAATACTGGTAATACTGAGAGCTACATATGTGAAACTGGTAAAAATATACATTAGGTACACTATACCATATCTACTGAATATCTGGCAGCAGAGTGATGGTTTGAGGCTCATTTGATACCTCAGAGGCACTGATGTTGGGCGATTAGGCCTGGCTCGCAGTCATCTTTCCAATTGATCCCAAATGTGCTCAGTGTGGTTGAGGTCAGGGCTCTGTGCAGGCCAGTCAAGTTCTTCCACACTGATCTCCACAAACCATTTCTGTATCGACCTCAATTTGTGCACGGGGGTATTGTCATGCTGAAACAGGTAATTCCTCCAGGCCTTCCTCCAACTGCTGCCACAAAATTTGGAAGCCCAGAATCTAGAATGTCATTGTATGCTGTAGCATTAAGATTAGCCTTCACAAGAACTAAGGGCCCTAGCTCGAACCAAACAGCCCCATAATAATAATAACAGAATGGGCAAGCATGAGATTATGAGAGTGAATTGGTAACTCTCATAATTTCAAGTAAAAATACTTGAAAGATGTCTGCTCTAAGTGACATTAGTTTGTTTAACTTGCACAAACCGTCCCATACACCTGTAAAACAGACTGACTCAGGGCACAAACCTCTTCCAAAGCTGAGATGATGGATTAAAATTTCAGTTCTCCACAGCTAAAATGGAACCTTTGGTAGGGGTGGGGGGGTGACCCACAGGGGAATTAATGATACACCTTCCCCCTTACTGAGATACACCAGACTCCATGCTGCAAAACCACCAATCGCTTGACCACAGCAACTGTGTTCTGCTCTGCAGCATCGGGACTCCTGACGTTTACTGTTACACACCATGAATCAAAGATGTACCTGCCTATTGATTTTCAATCGTTTTCCGTGGACATTTGCAGTGATTTTTGCACCTCCAGCAGGAATGCAGCGGCAGCTAAGCACTTCTCTCTCATGCCCTTGGATGGTGTGATACAGAATACCAGCCTGATTTAAATCACTAAACTGCCTTTCGGTATCACATTGGGTTCCCACTGTACTTCCTAGACCAGAGTCTCTCGTTGTCATGGGATGAAATGCTATATGCTCCTTGTCAAATGAAATATAAAAAGTTCCTATTGTGATGGTAGATATGCCACCCGTTAGGCAGGGCATACCTACCCAGCACTGATAGTATGTCACTTTTAAGGTTTTCCCACAAAAACTAATAAAATGACCATGTGACTTAACAAATGACTTGACAAATATTAACTTCTCTACCCCGTGAACTAATGTAAGCACACATAATTCAGATACAAATTCACACAGCCACAAAGTAAATCTACGAGCTTGTTTATTTTGTGTTTTTTCTTTCTTATCCTCACTTCTCCGTTCTCTTTTACTTCTTATTTCATCCTGCTGAGTACATCATCAACAATGTTCCAGTCAAAGATATATAGAACCATAGATATTACATATCATGTAATGTAATAGTAATTTAGAATTCTGAAATGGAACAGTTTGGCAGCCATCTTACCTGGGTACAGCTATAATAGGAACCTATGGCAAAGTGTCATGTACTTTCTAAGCCACTGCAATGTCTCAGAAGCCAGATAGCTGATGATTGGCTCATAAATATAAAACCATGTTTACTGGCCACCATCTTACCTGGGTATGGTCTCAAAAACTGTGCCACTAACTATGACATATGTCACCTCTATGGTTCTATATCTATGGTTCCAGTCCTCCAAACATTGCTTCTCCCCATTGGTCTATATTCAGGACCTATAGCAATTGATTACTTCTCTTGTATGGTGTAGTTCCCTCCTCCCAGTGCTAGGGGGTCACTGTGGTCTCTTTTCAAGCCTCTTGTTAAACAATTATCCCATTGTGGAACATTAATCACCTTAATTAATCATCAGCTAATTGCCACAAGTGAAACTTCTAAGATTATGGATTGGCTATGAGGAGGAAAAACGTGTGCCAAAAATCTTGAACTCTTACTGGTCTACTCACAAGAAGGAAAAACAACGTGCCAAACTCACATCATGAAGAGAAATATTGCATACATGCTTGGGATCCAACATTTTTACTCCTCTGAAGGAATTGTTTTAGTCACTTAAAAAATCATATATATATTTTTTTTTAATAATTAGGGCTATAGTTTGTGGTGAGTTTTTCAGAAACTTCAGTGAAACCTTTTACTCAAAGATGGTTTATTTACCTCATAATTTTCTTCTATGAATTGATTTATTTTAATTTTTTAATCAATAAGATAATTAATTCAGACGACATCCACATGCAAATGAAGGTAACGTGTCTTCTGTGACACTGTTAGGTCAGTAGCTGCATGAGAAGACATGTTTCTACAGTTAGTGTATCTTAAAAGTTTGTCTTATTAATAGCATACCAGCACTCATCTAAGGCAAACTGATCATTTTAAATGATCATTGAGGAGCATGGTTAAAATAAGGTGCATGCGTTTTCTCAGTTTTGAGTTAATGATTGCCAATGTGCTGAACTCTAGCATGGAAACTTACTTTTAAATAATGGTGACTGGAGCCATTTCCATTCGGATGTCCTATTGATTTTTGCAAAAGTTTGTGAATTGTGAAAAAATACAATACCTGTCATCAAGATTCAGCATTATTGTGTGAGTATATGTTAGAAATATAAACAATTAATTTTTGACAACAGGTATTTTTACAAATAGTTTGTTATTTAATGTGACATTGTGCCAAGTAAAAATGTATGCCTTTAAATGCCTCTGTCAAATTCTAAATGTTATGCCTGTTCATTAAGATTTATTTCCATTTTTATGACAGTGGTTACATCCAACCTTAATCAAACCCCAGTTTGCAGGACATGAAGAAACACAGTTAATACGAGTAGCAATACTTTGTAACAATGCTTGTTCAGTTTACAATTATAATAATGATGTCTGATTTTGATATCAAATATTATGTAAAAACCTTTTAGGAATAGTGTAAGAAAGAAAAAGGTACTACTTAGACATATTTGGTTCATACCATAACAACTGCAAAAGGAAAATCAAGAAATTCGAGTTTCCTTTCAAAAGCATGAACATTTCATGTCTTCATGTAAATTTCTATTTCATCAGCTTCATAAATTTAGAATGGCTAAATGTGCTCTCCTACATGCCTTCTACGCTGACTAAGATTTTAACTGGGTTAAAAAAGGTCCCTTTCATTATAGGCAATGCTGTATTTTCTGTACCAACATTCTACTGAAACACAAATCCCCCCCCTTCTGCATAGTCTAGTGTACTTTATGCCATGCAAGCCATTATGTACCCTATTAGGGTAGTAATCCATTTTGTATGGCCACAAATTAAGCCCCTTTACTAAAAACCGATGTGTTCTGAAGGACAAGCCCTGTCTTCAGATGCAAAAATTACTTCCACCTCCAACATTTAATCAACCACTCTCAAAAACAATGATATATCCACATTATATTTAAAAATACAAAATACTTATCCTTTGCACTGAATTGCTATCAATATTGTATATAGCCACAACACTAGATAAGTCCTCTTAGTGCCCAGGGAGTCATCTTAGTGTTGTTATTTTTCTCTGAACTTCAACCGATATACACCATCATTCTTGAATCTTTTTTTTCATGGAAATACATTTGGTTTGTTTAAATAACCATAAATACCCAAATATTCCTTCATTTCTTTAGCAAATCAATAGTGAAATCTATATTAAGAAGCTATGTTGGCTTTTCTTAACATAGTTTAATGATTGGTAATGCATACTGCAAGCTTGTCCTATAGTAACTACTGGTAGTCACAACTTATATACTGACCTTCCCCATAATGCTTATAATATTGTATTGTATTGTTTTAGTTAATATAACATGTTCAGATTACAACAATACTATTTTACGCATAGATGTTAATCATAAACCACATAGTAAAAATAGACTGGCTGCTTCTGGATACACACTGCTACACACCTGAGAAAACCAGGTTTGAAAGTTAGCCCTTATATGATTGGGAGGAGAATATGCAGTAAATATAGGATGCAGTCAATTAAGTATTAGGTATATCTTGATACATTATGTAGGCATTATGTAGATAAATATGGTCAGTATAATTATTAGCAAAGGCAATATGTATGAAACGTCATCTTTAAAAAAACTAAACGGCTATAATGATCATTCCTTCAACTAATGCAAAAAAGTTGTCTCTTTTTTAACCAAATCAGTGACATTTTCAATGAAAAGCAATATAAAAGTATAAAATCCTATAACTACAGCTACTTGAGTAAACAATGCACAGGCCAACATCAAAATATGCCCATAAACATTTATCCTGGATCTGTGGAACTATGGATATATTGTGCCATGATTCTTACCTGAAATCACCAATTATAGAGTAAAAGCAAACACATGACAATTAGCCAAGTGTCAGTTTCCAAAAACACACAAAAAATGTACACCGTCAAAAATGTTTACATTTAAATAAGGAAACACTTTTATTTATGTGTGTGCATGTGTGCGTACACACCTATGGACATACACACACACACACAGGCACGCACACAAACACAAACACACACAGGCACAGGCACACACACACACACACACAGACACACGAGCACACATACACAAAGACACAAAGACACGCACACAGACACACACACACAGGCACAGACGAACACACATACAAACGCACATACAAACGCACACACGCACGCACGCACGCACACACACACACACACACACACACACACACACAGACGAACACACACACAAACGCACGCACGCATGCACGCACGCACACACACACACACACATACACACACACACACATACACACACACACACACACATACACACACACACACACACACACACACACACACACACACATACACACACACACACATACACACACACACACACACACACACACACACACACACACACACACATACACACACACACACACACACACACACACACACTGCCTGGGTTGTACAGTATGTGGTAGGACTTACCTCAGAGCATGGTGAACAAGCCTCAGGGGGAATGTCAAGGGGGAGGCGGGGGGAGTGTGGGGAGCGGGGGGAGGTGGGGGGAGTGGAGAGCAAACAGAAACAGCAACAGGAACCGACTTGAGCCATCTAAATTATTCATACACCAGATGGATTCTTTTTCCCTGCCTATTTTAAAAGAAAATAGACCCATTTCACTTACCGTTTCCACTCTTTTTTTTTTTTGTTCAGCGCCGTGTTGTTCAAGCAGCTAAATAAACGTTTACCGCGCGTGTACGTCGCATGGACCGTAACATTAAAGTCAAGTTTCAAAGTGTCTTATGGTAAATTGTGCTGTATCTGATGCTCCTATGGTACTCGTAATAAGTAACTACAGTATGATGGCCCTTTTCCACTGCTGTCTACAAACACGTACAGACGGGGAGGGGAGAGCTTTGACCTTGTGTGAAGGATATAAAAATCCTACTGCCCCGAGGGACTCTAACTATCTTGCATATTGCTGTTAAAATGTCTGCAAAATTTAATACACTCTGCGTGCCGTCTAATCAATGCTTGAATACCATTTTTTCAACGCCAGCTGCGTTTTCTAAATCTTTTATTTTGCCCTTTTTCTCACTCATGCTAAATAATTGTAGCACCATATAAATTATGTTCTGAATTTAAGCGTCCATGTAAGGCTGTAGGACAAGCGAGAACAAAAAAAAGGTGACATTTCTTTCTTTCATTTGTTTATTTATTAATTTTTTCAGTGTTTGATCTATGCAAGTTAGTCTGACAGCAGCACTCGAAGCAGTGCTGGTTAGTTAATGAAGACAACAGCTGGAGAGCTCTAAACTTCAACTAAAGCTTCTCGGTGCAGCCTAACTTTCCAATGCGGCAGAGTGTTTCATTCAACACTATGTGTCTTGTGTCCATCTACTACTGTTAATAACAACAATTACTGTTAATACTGTTAATAATTATGAGGATAATGATGATGGTGATCATGATAATTATTATTATTATTATTGCTGTTATTAGTAATACTACTACTAATAATAACAAAAACATAATAATAATAATAATAATAAATATTAAAATAATACTGATAATAACAATGGGTATAAAACCACTGATTGAAATTCAAAAAAGCAGTAACTATGGACACACTTAGAAAAAAAATTCTGTAAAATATGTAAAAAAAATGTACTCCTGGTGTCTGCAAAATTTTTTAAAAAAGTGACATTTTCCTCCCCAGTCTGCACCTTTTTGTGTGTCATTTGATGAATCCCCCCCCCTCCCCCCTCCCCCCTTCAGCTGTGTCAGCCTGACCAGACTGGGCGCTGTGTTTATAGTACATTTTGTACAGATACAGTATATGAACGGTGCTTTTAACACTTACGTTCCTTTCCTTCATTAGTACCTACTCACAATTTCTTTTTTTTTTTAAATGAACAAGCTGTTCCCTAAGGGTAAACCAAAAGAAGAACAACAGTACAACACCTTCCACAAACAGCAAACAGATCACACCACAGGTCTGTTGTTACTCACTTCATTTATGTGCATGGTAAAGTAACCCCTGATGACTGTAAAATGTAACATAGGCATCCATCAAGACTGGAATACGCCAGACTGGTGCATTTATACAGGGAAGTCAAAGCTTTGAAGGGTTCTACTGTCAAATAAACTATTGGGAAGGACTACATGGTGGTTTGATGGGACTCTATAGTCTTTGAAATTGAGGTACAATTTCTTAGCGAAAGAAAAGGTGTTTGACCAATCATATATCCATGCCCGTCAAATGATGTCACACAATCAAAGCCGGAATAATATCCAACACTAGTTCAATCTATGAAAAATACTGGCAGAAATGGGTGAATGTCTTATTAACGTTGTCGCACAGTTAAGCTATGGGCCTAAATATAGTGTTAGGGGAAGCTACAATAATAATGTAGTTGTAGTAACTAAGCTACCAATTATTCAACACTTGAAGTGGCCTAGTTAAGCTAGAGCACAGCTACCAATAAGAGAAAGATAGTGAAGCTACTACGTATTGGTAAGCCTACACAAAAACTCCAAACATGAGATTTTCGGACATAAAAAGTTGTGTATGATCATAATCTAACCCAAATATCGGTTTTCAATGGGAAAAGTCGGTTTTTGACTGCAGTATTACTTTAAAATACCTGCACCTAATAAAGTAGCCACTGTATATATAGTGGTTGTATAGCCTGATGAGGTGGTGGAACTCTCCATGCTCCCGTTGCCTCGCCAAAATAGTATGTGCCCAATATTTCCTCCTTTTGTTCTATGCAGTACTCATATGACCTTGTACATACAGCACCGACCTTAACCTTCTGAAGATAATAATGGTGATGATGATGTAATGATGGAGTTTCTCATGAAGATGGTGAGGAAGACGATGAAAATTAAATGTCATCGCTTGTATTGTGGATAAGAATAGTGATGATGGAGACAGCGAAAATGACAGCATGATAAGAAAATGATGATGATGAAGATGAAGAGGACAAAGGTGTTGATTAAGGTGATGCTCTGCCAGATGTTGCAGTATTGTACCCTGTAGCAGTATGCCGTATGACATCAGGCTTGTATGGTAAAATTTGTGTGACTAAACCACAGTGCTAAATTCAAGAATTTTATGCTTTAGTATTTCAATACTAAAATCAGTTTGCCTCAAAACGAGTGATAATTTAATCAAATGAGGCTTAATCTGTCTCACTTACGTGGGTTAATATACTTTAAATTGGAAAACAATCTGAAGTTTTATCTGAAGAGATTTGAGCTCCTTTCGTTTGCCTCTCATATCCCCCCAGCTCCCATGTCATTCTCTGTTTTTTTAGTCAAAAAGGAGAAGCACAGATCAACTGAAATCTTAGTGGCAGAGAGTGAAAACCGAACAAAATGCATAATGGAAGCCAGCCACGCTGCAAGTGGGGGTGATCCAACTCTCTCATTTCAGGCAAAGACAGAAAAAAACACTACAGTAGGCAGTAAATTCACTTCTCAAATGGTTTCCTCATGGCCCGGCCCAGTTCCCTCATTTCATTTTAATTAAAAATTCCAAACTCTTTTTTTTTATGCACTGATCTTTGTCAGAAATGAACCATTTCAATTCACACGGTGGTTTGAAATACCACCGTATAAAACACGGGTGACGAGTTAATGCCTTCAGTTGAAATCATAAGCTATCTAAGATTTGTTTTATATCACAATTCAAAATGTCTACATGGACAAGAATATGGGTCTACTAGGCTGTACTGTTTAGCCAAATTTTTATTCAGCAATTTCTGCTTGCAATTCTTTGGAGAGCCTAACACTAACCACACAAGCCGCGTGATAACGTTATAATACAGAAACTCGTCAAAGGGCGATTACCATTCCATACACTCCCATGAGAAAAATGTCACCACAAATCCTTTCATAAGACATGCATAAATATCTTTAAATACATATCCATGTGATTTTTTACTTAACAATACTTAATAAAACTGTAAACACCGTATGGGAGATGTTAACGCTTGAAGAGTAATTTGCTTTGATACGTTTCCCAATGGTTTTAAGTGTGGCAGAGGAGGGAGGGGTGGGGGGGGGGGGGGGGGGGGGAGAGAACTGCATCGTGTTTTCAGCATGTAACATCTTTTGAGGTTCTGATGGAAAATATCACTCTCCTACTGGACACAGCGTTGAAATAGGCCTGCATTTCCACAGGAAAATGGGCATGTAGTAATATGTTCATGTATCAGTCACAGCAGCCAAGCTAATGTCGGTGCATTTTTAAATATTATCAATGCTGTTGGACGGCACTGTAGTATAATGGTTAAGGAACTGTAACTTAAACGTTTGCAGGTTCAAATCCCAGGTAGGAAACCTGCCATTGTACCCTTCAGCAAGGTACTTAACCTGCATTGCTTCAGTATAGTATATCCAGCTGTATAAATGGATACTATGTAAAAATGCAACAACAAAAAAAAATCCATGCAAGTCGCTCTGGATAAGAGTGTCTTCTAAATGGCTGTAATGTAATGTACGGTAGCACAATTTTCGCTGTCTGGAGGAGATTGCCGGCCGGCAGTCTTTATACTCTCAGTGCAATAACCCCCCACCCTCCTATGCAAGGTACAGTCAAATGCAGTTCTCCTCCTTGCCCATCACAGGAAGATAGGGATGACCTCATTCCCTTAAGAAGGTTCTCCTCTTTGCCCATCACAGGAGAATAGGGATGACCTCAGTCCCTTAAGAAGGTTCTCCTCCTTGCCCATCACAGGAAGATAGGAATGACCTCAGTCCCTTAAAGAGGTTCTCCTCCTTGCCCATCACAGGAGGATAGGGATGACCTCAGTCCCTTAAAGAGGTTCTTCTCCTTGCCCATCACAGGAAGATAGGAATGACCTCAGTCTCTTAAAGAGGTCCTCCTCCTATGTATCGCTCCACATATTAATGACAATGATGACTTTTAAAAGGATGGGGATTCATTAGTACAATAAGTAGCCTTTCACGTGTTCTTTAGGCGATGCCTTTCCGAAAGTAATTCCAGCACATTTGCACAAAAGGGAGATGACTTTACTGGGAGAGGCTGTGGTTTAATGGTCCAATAACGTTCCTGGCCAAAGTACAATTATTCTCCCATGATGGTGCAAAAAGGAAAGTGCTTCAAAGTAAAATCGCGTAAAACTCAACGTCAGTATAAACACAGGCATTTTTCAGTGTTTTATTAGTAAATATATTGGAGCACATATAAGTATACTAGAATCCAAATCAAATTTCCAATAAAAAATATTTCATCCACTACTCGCTGCAATTAATGAAAAATAGGGTTGCTTATGAGTAATTTTATCTTTTTACTAAATTCCACTGAGTGTCTTCTTAAGGTTTAGGCTTTCATGAAATTAAATATGATACTGTGCATAAACATTCCAGCAGCAGTCACATCTGTACATGACTAAACAGGTCAAATCTGAAATGCTCTGTGTCAATGGGAATAGTTTGGTTTGTTTTCATCCATCGCAACAGACACCCAAAGGGGAAACACCTCTGCCTTCAGTGGACTCTCGAGGCACGGGGGATGTGGGGACTGATGTTCTGACTGATGGTTCATCAGGTGAGTATAAGCTTACGTAATACCCTTACTAATAATTTTACTAAAATGAGTAATACTAAAATCTAATAACCAACTTTTAAAAAAACTAAACATACATTTCATTCAAATGAGATGGGGAGATTAGTTCACAACGATATCAATTCTAAATGTATAATGAGTAACAAATGGATTGTCGTTACATTGCATATTACAGGCATTTCGCAGACGCACTTGTCCAGAGCAATGTTTTTTGCATTTTTACATAGCATCCGTTTACACAGGTGGACATATACAGAAGCAATTCAGGTTAAGTACCTTGCTAAAGGATACAACGGAATCGAACCTGCAACCTTTAGGTTACAAGCCCAGTTCCTTACCCATTATACTGCACATAGACATATATAAAATATATCTCGGGCTGTGCCCCTGAGCCCTGAGCAGGAGCCGTCCGTGAGCATGCTCAGTTAGGACGCATAAGAGGAGCACCTCCGCAGTGCTCCTGATCCGCTCCTGATACACAGCTGCTCTGGCAGGTGAGTCCCACCTCAGTGCCTCCTGTGCTATGCAAATACCACCCCTGATTTACCTCTCACTTCCTACTCCAGGAAACCTGGCTTTACCACAACAACGGACAACCTCCCACCTTCCAGTAAACAACACGAGGGATGAACAGAGAGTGTGGTGTGTGTGTGTGTGTGTGTGAGAAAGAGAGAGTGAGAAAGACGCAAAAAAGGGAAGAGAAAGTTTTCTCTTTCATTGTATATTATGTACATGTATGTACGTTCTATAGCAACATGTTCTCTTGACATGCAAATAAAGCATGTATAAATTTGAAAGAAGAAGAGAGAAAGAATGAGAAAGACAGATCGAGTGGAGGTGGTATTGGAAAAAGATTCATAAATATAATTGTGAACGAACATTCGTAGTTTATTGGTTCATATACATTTATTAACTGTTTTGCACTAAAAACCATGAAATAAAGCAGGCCTACATAAAAAACACAATATCCTTGTCTAAAATGCCTGTTTTAGAAGCCTTATAAGTTTCCCTTCTGATTTTGATCTCGACAAATTTGCATAAAAGTGTGGTATAACTAAAAATAAAAAGAGAGAGGGGGAGGCGGGGGGGTCCAGTGAAAAATTCCTGGAATTCGACAGGGGACAAGGGGTTAAAAACATAGAGTCACATGAAACTAGCGAGCAGATTGTGTTACTTGTATAGTGCATAAAGTTTAAATAAATACACTCCTTCGCAGTCCTCACAAAGGCCGCATATTTTAAAAAAAAGTCAAGACCCTCTCAACAAGATTAAATAAAACCCACAGAATAATACCGGTTCCCTAGGGGAGAACCAAAGGGAAATGGCTTTGTAGCAGGGGGAGGGATTTTTTTTTGGGGGGGGGGGGGGGGGGGCGGGGGGTGGTGCTGACTGCAGGGAAAGGTCCTGTAGGTGTCACAGCTGAGTTTGTTTTATTGAAAGGACGTTTGAAGGCCTCTGAACCTGACACAACAGCGGCCATGTTTGTTCTTCTTTAAGTGAAGCGGCTTTATGGAAAAGTTTAAAGAAGAAACAAAACCTAAAATTTTGATGCACTTGCAGATGGTGGACGGTCTTCCCTGTTATGAGAACAGCTGGTTCTCTGTGATCTCCTGTGCAAAAGGTAATGGCGTCCATAGAAACGGGACCTGTAACAGCAGCAGCTCACAGTCCTCAAAAGGACTGACTTCCAACATAGTGAGCCCTGACACCTAACCAATCCCCTATCCTCTATCCCCCCATGCTGTCTATATTGGACATTAAACATTTTACATCAAACATACTACTGCTACATCCCATTGCACATCACTTGGTTGTTTATAACACTGTGTGACAGTATGAGACTCCACAGAGTCTGTACGTTTCACAAGAAACTCGTATTTCCCTCTCATCCAGCAGAATGATGCGTTATAATGTCAAGCACGAGAAGCACAAGTTGGACTTAAGGGAAAATTAGATGCTGAAGAAGCGCGTAAAGCTTTTTCCGTTTGCCGTCGCTCTGGGTTCTTCTGAAGATGTTTACCGAAACATTGTGTCTCCCAAATCCCAACAGGGTAGCAGCCTCCACAAGCTGCCACAGTGATACCGCTTGCATCAGCCTATTAAACAGAGGAAATGTTCCAATTTTTATTTATTTTTTTGCCAAAAAAAGAAGAAAGGAAGAAAACAAAAAAATATATATTTCAAGATTGCATTCAGCAATAAATGATTTTCGGCAAGTGGGAAGTCATATTAAAATATAAAAACCTCCGCTCTCACTGTTGACAGGTGGAAATTTGAAACACGGTACTGGTGCCAGAGCCGTAAGAAAGGCCCTGTGAACCTGACACTCCCATTAGGACTCTACTAGAAAATGAAATATTTGATCACGGGTGGGAAATTGAGGAAAAATGAACTGAAACCAGATATAGATGACTTACTTTCTTCCTGGCTGCAGCATATGGATGTCACTCAGACTTAATAAGCTTTCAAATTTTCACTTTATCACAGAAAATAGAGTCTGAGAAATAAAATCAGCCAGTTTCACCCTAATGGACAAAGTAATGGAGAGGTGAAACCCACACAACACTATTTTTTTTCCCCCTGCAGTCTTAATATTATCAAAATGAAAGCATATTCACTTCTGGAGTTTTCACAGAATCAATTCAAACCAAATACTGGTCCTTTTCTGCACCTTTATTCTATAATGGCTCCAACAAATCCGGCACTTTGGAGCATCAGACACTGAGTGTCAGTCACTTTGATACCAGAAAAGGCATTCCGCAGTCTGCCCGTTTATATCGCCCTCTCTGCGGTTCCTCATGCAGAAGCTTCTCATATCTTTTTTCATTATTTCTGCCCTTTGGGAGGATGAGATTAGATCACTTTCAAACTCAAGTGTTACATGAGGGGTCAGGTCAGATAAACGGACTTATTGCCAACAAAACTCTTGATCATTTTCCTCGTGTTAAAATGATCCACTTCATGATATATATCTCCGTACTCATGCTCGCACACACACAAACACACTGCTCATTCATACACTGGTTAGGTGCAATGACAAGGCTGTTACTGTAGTTACTGTTTTAAATGGCAGGTTTGTGTTTGAGTGATAGCTGTGATTCATTCATCCAGTGACAATGCAGGGTCACGTTAAAATTGAGCAATCATTCGGTTTCTGAGAGGAATGTCCAGAAGGGATTTCCCGAACACGCGACTCCTTGCACAAGAGACAGCTTCATCAAATTCAAGACGTGAGCCACGACAAGCTTTTCAAAGCGCAAAAGCATGTTTTCAGAAAAGCAGCCATCACTCGCGTATGCTCGGCCTTCTGGGTAGAGACAGCGCTGCTCCCCGTTACGATGGCGTTGTATAATGCAGGCTCTTTTTCACGCATACACTCTCGTGACTCTCCGGAGAGACGGAGCTGACTCTTTCAGCTGTATATACACGGGCATTTTTCCTTCCTGCTTTTCCCCCCCAGAAATAGGTAAACAAAGTAAAGCTGAAGGGGGAAAACCCTGACGTTCCCTTCCCAGCTTCTCTGCAGGACCATGAATTATTCCCAACAAGACAGATGTTAAAATGTGAATGCCCATCAGCGTTCTGACTTTCTGAAGATTCCTCATTCATGTAAATCATAAATAAATTATATTTTCTTGCAGAAAGAAAACATTACATCAGATAGGAGCTACAGTAGACGACCCCCCACCACCACCACCCCCGAGTGATTAAAACACCATTGTTTATCAATTGACCTTTTAAAGCAGCACCTCAAATTCAAGATAAAGCAAGATCACATAACTATGCACTTGTAAACACAAACTAAAACTTCACATCAATTTTAAACAGCCCCAACAACAAAGCTAAAAGCTTTTTCATCAAATGATTGGTTATTTTAGTGCAGTGGGCATCTTGTTTATACCACACTGTAAATCTTTTACTGAACATCTTCCCTCAAGTTTATTTCAGCCATTTCAGAGTTACGACTAAACTATGAACAAACTTCCCGATACGCAACATGTCAGTAACTTGTGACTGTTTGAACATGAACCTTGACATAACAATGATACATTCCTACAGTAGACTGACTGGTCCTTTTTTTTAACCCAGATAACACCCAGATAATTTCCTTTTTCTCAGCGATGCACTACGCAATACAAACACTCGAGGAGTTAGGAGGAGCGCGTTTTTCAAAGCCGTTTAGTGTCACCCGCATCTCCATTGCCAACAAAGTTGGCGAAAACACACATAAAAAAAAAACAAGTAAAGACGCCCCCAGACACATAAATAAGTAAGCGAGTAAACAGAGAAGAGAGTGTCATCTGGACTCTGGGGGGGGGGGGGGAGTGGGGGAGGGGGGCGGAGGTCGGGACAAGGGCCGCTGGGACGGTGGCATCTCCGATCGCCCCCGGCCACCGTCACGTCGGCGTGCTCTGGAACAGACAGCGCCTGCTCAAACAACAGATGGAACTAATGATGCGAAAAAAAAGAGATCATTTCACTTTGGTCCTCGCAAAGCCACAAAGACCAGTGTGAAGTTTGACTGATAGGGCCAGGGAGTCACAGGCACACACACACACACACACACACACATATGGGTGGCTTTTAGGGCGGAGGGGGGGACGGGGGGACGGGTGAAAGGAACAGAGGCCCCTTTCTTTTTGTAATCCTTTGATATTTTGTCTTATGTTGTCCTCAAAGAAATCTGGACACTTTTCTAAAACTGCATAGGCATAACCTGAGAACAGGACTCTCCTTCATTTATGAACACCCCCCCCGTTGGTGATATCTCTGTTAGTGGATGAATTTATGGTCCTTGGCTGTCATGGCATATGGTGAACCCGAACTGGGGCTGGAAGCCTCTCTCCGTGAATCCTTTGAGAAATTCTACATGAGAACTATTGTGTGAGGAAGAGGATGTCCAAGTAAGGTCAGACAGTACATGCATGGCAAATCAGTTATGGCTCTTTTCTGAAGGTAAGTGCCCCTTATAAACAATATGAATTACAGAACAGAAGTCTCAGGTCTTCTGTTACTCTTCGAGTTGCATTCCATTGAATTCAAAACCCTATAACAGATAAAAAGCGGCAATGCTATCTGTCCTTAGCCCTCCATGAAAATTTTACGTTACGTGAATACAAAACATTTTGTGAAAGAATATTACAAATCACCATACAAAAAATATAGCCAATACGATACACAGTAAGCTCATTTTGTAAAATTGATGCCTTATAAAGGACAAATAATTTATGTTTAATTTCACGGATATCACCTCTTCCTTGATGAAAAATAATAGCACGTTTATTAATAGCAATATTGGCCTCAGAGAGCACCTTTCTCTGGCCCATTGTTTTTAATAAAAAACATTTCATCCATTAATTTTACGCCCACCCCTTGACAAATAATATTTAAGAATTATAAAGAGGTTTAATTCATGTTAATTAAGGGTCACAGATCAAGTGCTGTCACACAAATTTGTGTGGTTCACCAATAGTAGATTCAGTCGTAAATGGTCTGATTAAGAAACCTCTCTCTCTCTCTCCCTCTCCTTATAATTAATATGACCCCAATACTGATTTTTTCTTGTGAGATTTTTTAACACAAACCATGAACAATGTTGGCCAGACAGAAAGATATCTCTCTCGACTGGAAACGACAGACACACCATCTCTGTATCTCTGCCACTTCCATAAAATCACTTCTATAACAGCAAAACGCAAGACATTAGACCCCCCCTAAACCCAAGTTTACACATGCAGACTGTGAACTGCAATTCCAATATTTGAATTAGAATGCAAATATCATAAATCATTTACAGGGACTTGATGCATATACAGATATCAGGCTAAAAACTGTCGATGTGCTGGATCAGCCTCCTAGGGGTGTCTGTCCACATCCTAATTACTACAGGACCTTATTCACATAACAAATCACATACAGCTTCTGTAAATTACCCACAGTGCCATTCGGTTTACACACAATGAACATCGGCGAGACAGAGAGTGAGCTGACAGCACACACGAGACACATGATATACAGCCAAATATGAAATATAACTACAAAAAACCTCTTAAAAATGAAATTCGGCATAGGTACAGGATATCAGTGGACATATTGAAAGACAGATAAAATACACGATAGCAATGGAATGGACTACTTTATAAAAATGCATGACTAGAAAAGAAAACATAATTGCAGCGTAATAAATGAATACGTATATCTTTAAAAATAACTGTTACTAAAGATACAAACCACCCACAGGTCCCATAATGGGAAGTACTGTCCAAACAATATCTGCAGCGATGCAAACAATGGCAAACCCTCGGAGGCTTGAGAAGCAGATTAAATTTAAAAGAGCCCCCTGGAACAGCAGCCTTACTGTAAAGCGCACCGCGCTCCATAAGTCGCGCCCTGAAATCAATCTAAGAGCGTCACCTGTAAGGAGGTGTCAAGTGCCGTTCACTTTTCCTCTTTACTTATGATTATATTTATGTGTCAGTTCATACATGGGCTAATTCCATTTCGGAGTGGGGGGGAAAAAAAAAAAACGGCCGCCGGAGAGCCTAGTTAACACCCGGGCGTAGAATTGCACATCGCAGCCACAGAGCCGAACGCGCCCCCCCCCCCCCCCCCCCCCCCGGCCCCTACTCTCTTCCGCTGAACGTATCGCCAGTGGAGAGTTCAGCCCCGATGCTGAGTCCAACAGCATTACAAGGCCCATATTAGAGTCAGGTTAGCAAAGATAACACTATCAGCCAGGTCCCCCTGGGCTCCAAGCACCGGGCCTAGCCCACACATAGGACTGCTGTGCCCTGACTCGCCGGCACATTAGCCCTGATTACAGTGACCTTCATTATATCAGCTACCCTTATTATAACACGCAGAACGCCCCGCTCCCCAGGGCCCAGGCATAGTGAGGGGAAATAAGAATAAGCTCAAGGTTCCACGGGAGAGAGCCTTCAAACCGGACCATAACAGAGCGCTACGTACACACGCGCGCGCGCCGAGAGCTAAACGCAGGCAAACGCAAAAAGCAGCTAGCTGTAAAGCCGACGCAAGCTTTACGGCAACCTGCCATTTCCGCTGACGTGCGGCGTGCGAAGAGCACGATGCGGAGCTGTCTTAGGGAATGCAGGGGGGGGGGGGGGTATACGGAGGAGAAGCTCCAGCTAAGAAACCTGCTGGACTGGAGCCCTCGCTGGCAGGCCCCGGGAACTCCCACCGCCGCTCCGTGTCCGCCATGCTTGTTAACCTCAATTTTCTGCTCATTCTCCTCAATGGACCACGGGTCTACCTTCCACCAGCTCCTTGGCAGACAGCCCTGCAGTGGCGCTGGGGCTTGGGCTGGGATCCCCCGCGCGTGTGGAGGGGCCTCCCCCCAACACCTCCGCCCCCAACACCCGCTGAGTTTCGCAGCCTCTCTCTCCTGTGCTGCACCCCTGGAGCAGGCAACATACAGAGCCCCTTGCTGCTTCCCTGTTCACTTACTGCAGCTGACGGTGGCAGCGGGGGGGTTGAGGAGCATATTACTGCAGCTTAACCCCCCAACCAGCAGGAGATACTGTGTTTGTTTTCTGCAATTGGGTGAGGGGAAGGTGGGGGTGGGGCTAGTGATAAGCCTGTTTTCGATTTGAGAGTGCTTAGAGATTTCAGCACCAAAGGCCCATAGAGCTACCGGCACAAAATACAGCACTTCTCTGAAATTGTTCAATCCTCACACAGACACAGTAGGCCTGATGTGGTCGGTACATGATTAGTATGTATAGCATGTCGAGGAACAAGACGCTATTCAGTACGGCACAGCTGCAAGATAACAGCACATGATCATCCATTATAGATGTAAATTTCCTACTTAAAAACTGAATACCATATGACAAATAAAGACAGGGAACTCAGGGTACACTTAATCCAGGGAATCAAAGCAGTAGCTAAACAGTCAACACAGAGCTCAGGAAGTACATTAAAAAATTAAGAAACCAAAATCTTGACTGTGCATGGACAAAGTAAAACTTTGCACACAAAAAAAAGAATAATAAAAAAAGATAGAAAGAAAATAAATTTGTGGCGAATGAAAGATTTTTTAATCAGTCTGTACAAGAAAACACAGGCTTTTTTTTTCCGAGAGAGAGTCACATAACCAGGCAAACAGGCACCTGCTGAATGTTTCCCTGTTCACGAGTTTTCATGGCTTAATTAATCTAGGCCTTAGGGGTATTGTGACTCGTGTGTGTGTCGGTGGCACGTATGTGTGAGACAATTAAGTTGTTTCGGGTAGCAGAGGTGCCACTTGGATATTGCACAGTTTCTGGTGTTATACCAGGGCTGGCTGGCTTTTGCACAATGTGAAAACAGATATGTATTTACAACATTTCCAACCACTTGGCACACAGCATGGAAGTGCTACTATAACTCAGCCTACATCTTCATCCAACCATTACCAGCTCGCCACCTGTCTTTGTGCACTATATAACCCAATGTATTCTCTTTAAAAAAGCTTTCAAAAGTAAGCACTTGTAAGATATTTATTTAAAAAGACCACAGTTATAGTTTGTGGAGTGTTTGGTCGTTTCGAATGGCTGAGAGAAACATTACGCATTACTTACTGGGAAAGTTAATAAGGATGATTATGACAGGTGGTAGACCCTCAGTCCAAACTGTGGAACGGCTCGCCACAATTATTACACAAATCTGACACTGTCGCAATATTTAAATATGCTCTTGAAAATAATCTTCTCAGCCTCCTGCATTGCCGAACGTTGCTGGAAACGGAAAGACCGCGTGACTGTGGAAGTCTGGACTATATGGGCCATCTTCACCATCACGGAAGGGGCCATCTGGCTGCACATTATGCTTCCACCACTATTTACTGATGGCTAATTTATGCCATCTCCAGACCTCGGCATGGTTTACAGTTGGCCAAAACATAAGACTCCTGCACTCTGTTGGTTTACCTGCCTCACTGATTCAATACGGTGCTCTTCTTAAGTAAGGCCTACTGTGATATCTCAGTCAGTAGTATAGTGGAGGGTATACGCGGGTATACACAGTATACCCGCTTCTTTCTTAGCGGGCACAAAGCATGCTCACTTCTTAATCCCCACTAGTGCATGTATCAATTAGTAGTCATCGATTTGATAAATTAGAGTATACCCACTTCTCTAGAGTACGCCCACTTCTCCAGGTACTACTACACCACTGATCTCAGTGTGCAATGTGCAACACTGCACTCTGAGGCCCGCTTTCTGTAACCAATCCGTTTGACATCATGCTATTTTCCATCGGTGGCTCCGTGGGGATGGACAACAGGTTTGAAGCCTCTGAGCAGATAGGGGCCTGGGGGGCATGGGAATCACCACCGGGCCTGACTGCCCCTGAGGGTGCCTCTTCCTACAGTGCAAGGAGCGTACAGTGTTTTCCCCACCAATGCCGCCTCGGGCAAAAAATAACGGGGCGTGGAGAGATCCTCAAAGGGCTTCTGCTGTCTGCCTGCACAATTCTGAATTAAACTGGATCCATCCAGGGGAAATGAGGAATAATTGCGCTTAATTGCGGAGGGGTTTTGAATCTGACTGGGGCTCAGAAATGGGATGATTTGAATTCATCCATTAAAAGTGCTTTCGCAACTGCCCCCTTCAACGCGGAGCCACGGCAGAGGTGAACTGTTCATTCGGTAAAGTTACGCAGGTGTCATTTTGTTTTAACTCGTCCTGTATTTTTGTTGGGAGTCATCGGTTACATTGCTGTTTTAGCATGATTCGGTCATTTGGTTTATATTGTCCCCTTATTAATTATTAGTTATTTCTCGGTATTTGAATTTCAGTTGAAAGGCAGTTGTCCATAAACTATGACTATTTTACACTTTCATAATTTATGGAATGTATTTTCGTTTTTGCTGCTCAATTCCAAATTGCACGATCATACTTGTTTCTGTCATTTTTAGGAAGCTATTGGTTAATTCAGACTAAACCCAACCTACATCTACCCTGGATGTAATTTTTACTGAGGGAACATACCTCCAGATGAATACAGTTGAGTTGTCATTCACTCTGAAGGACACCAATACCTTTCGATTTACACAGTGGTCCCAACCAGCTACACAAAATTGGTCTTGTCGATTGATCCAGGATAAGGATGACATTTTTTGAGGGTAGTACTCACCTCCTACGAGGTTCCCCCTGGCAGAGTGTCACCCAAGTTGGACTGTCACCAACGCGCTAACCCGCTAATCGCTCCGTCCTCTTCTCATCGCCGCTGACGGACACTCTGGTATAAGCTCTTCTTAGATGATGGCTCCTTGGGGTACAAAAAAAAAAAGACTGGAGTTGATACCCATTTAAAATACAAAAAATATATATATTTGCCATTTACAGAAAAATTCCAAGTAGCAGTGTCTTAGTGCAATTAAATATACAGAAAGAAGTAACCACAGTCATAAGCATGTCTTATAGGATACATGGAGAAAAAGAAAAATAGGGCCTTAATTGTCTGAAGCCCATGTGGGGTCTATACAGATTTATGTGCTTGTCACATGCACATGATTATTTCCAGGAACAAAAAAAAGAGGTCCTTTTAGGTATTACACATCCCATTTAGCAGATGTTCTTATTCAGAGAAAATTACACAATTACATTTTTACACACAATCCAGTTCAGGTTAAGCACCTCACTCAAGGGTACTACAGTAGAACCCCAGCTGTAAATTGAACCCACAACCTTTGAGTTAAAAGCCCAGACCATTACACGACACATTTTGCTTGGTGTCACCCCCCCCCCCCCACCCACCCCCCCTCTTTCTCTCTCTCAAAAATCTGTATTTCCACTGCCCTGCACCCCCTCCCTCCTTTGTACCGCAGGCTTAAACAAACAGTCTTTTCACATTTTCGCAGACAGCGTGGCTACACTGTCTGCCGGGGAAGAGACTCTTCAGTCCGTGCTTATAACAACACCAGCCTCCTGTCATGTTCCTGTGTGTTCAGAACATGATGCTCTCTCCAACTCTGTAGGGCGGGAGGCTGGTCTGAAGGGGACTCTAATCCGTAGGATTCAAGGGAAGGCTAGGCCCGAGTAGGAACAGGATCAGAGCCGGACGCCAAAAGTTCAAACCTCGGGATACGATCAACATTTATTTCCATTTAAATTTCACTTACATACCAAAAAGCTGTGGGTTCCATTCCCAGGGGCACTGCTGTTGTATCCCTGAGCAAGGTACGTAACAATGAATAGCTTCAGTAAAAATATCCAGCGATACAAATGGATTTTAACAGCTAAGGTGTGTACGCTGGTCTTGATAAGAGTGCACTAAATTCCTAAATGTAAATGCAGTGGAGTTGTATTGATACTGATATTGTAATAAAACTGTGATTTTGTTGAAAGACAACGTTTCGCAGTCAGTAATTACAATGCTCTCGCTTAAAGTTCTCCTCCAAAAGAACCCTTGCATCATCATTTAATCTAATCCATATTCACAATCTGCCTTCTTAATTTAAATTAATCAAAAATAGTCACGTGTTCAAAACACACTGCTGCAATTTCATGATCACAGAAATCACAGTATGCTCATTCCCTAGGCAAAGCTATACTGCACCATGAGCTGTCACATGGTTCAATACAAATAGTAAAATGCCGTTGTGTAAAGATGATCACTATTTAAAAACTAAAATTAACTACATTCAACCCCTAATGACTTCTTATTTTCTCTTTAAAATGCAATCAATGAATAAACTGAAGGCATAATAACTAAAATAATTATTACTGCTACTAATTAAGCTCTCTCCTATATCCCTAATGAGGTGGACTGAACAAATATTATACAAAAAATTGTTCCACTCACATGTGGTCGAATTTATATTACAAAACCTAGAAGAGAGCTACAACGAAAGGTCTTCATGATATTTTACACAACATAGCATGACATTTTAGATCTTACACTGTCGCATAACAAAATTCCACACAGTTACATTCAGCCCTACCGTGTAAGAGGGTGAGATTATGATAACGGGAATACCGTGTAAAAGGGTGAGATTATGATAACGGGAATATTGCGTAAAAGGGTGAGATTATCATAACGGGAATACTGTGTAAAAGGATGAAATTATGATAACGGGAACACTGTGTAAAAGGGTGAGATTATGATAACAGAAATACTGTGTAAAAGGGTGAGATTATGATAACAGAAATACTGTGTAAAAGGGTGAGATTATGATAACAGGAACACTGTGTAAAAGAGTGAGATTATGATAACAGGAACACTGTGTAAAAGGGTGAGATTATGATAACAGAAATACTGTGTAAAAGGGTGAGATTATGATAACAGGAATACTGTGTAAAAGGGTGAGATTATGATAACAGGAATACTGTGTAAAAGGGTGAGATTATGATAACAGGAATACTGTGTAAAAGGGTGAGATTATGATAACAGGAATACTGTGTAAAAGGGTGAGATTATGATAACAGGAATACTGTGTAAAAGGGTGAGATTATGATAACGGGAATACTGTGTAAAAGGGTGAGATTATGATACTGTGTAAAAGGGTGAGATTATGGGTGAGATTATGATAACAGGAACACTGTGTAAAAGGGTGAGATTATGATAACAGGAACACTGTGTAAAAGGGTGAGATTATGATAACAGGAACACTGTGTAAAAGGGTGAGATTATGATAACAGGAATACTGTGTAAAAGGGTGAGATTATGATAACAGAAATACTGTGTAAAAGGGTGAGATTATGATAACAGAAATACTGTGTAAAAGGGTGAGATTATGATAACAGGAATACTGTGTAAAAGGGTGAGATTATGATAACAGGAATACTGTGTAAAAGGGTGAGATTATGATAACAGGAATACTGTGTAAAAGGGTGAGATTATGATAACAGGAATACTGTGTAAAAGGGTGAGATTATGATAACAGGAATACTGTGTAAAAGGGTGAGATTATGATAACAGGAATACTGTGTAAAAGGGTGAGATTATGATAACAGGAATACTGTGTAAAAGGGTGAGATTATGATAACAGGAATACTGTGTAAAAGGGTGAGATTATGATAACAGGAATACTGTGTAAAAGGGTGAGATTATGATAAGATTATGATAACAGGAATACTGTGTAAAAGGGTGAGATTATGATAACGGGAATACTGTGTAAAAGGGTGAGATTATGATAATGAGATTATGATAACAGAAATACTGTGTAAAAGGGTGAGATTATGATAACAGGAATACTGTGTAAAAGGGTGAGATTATGATAACAGGAATACTGTGTAAAAGGGTGAGATTATGATAACAGAAATACTGTGTAAGAGGGTGAGATTATGATAACAGGAATACTGTGTAAAAGGGTGAGATTATGATAACAGGAATACTGTGTAAAATGGTGAGATTATGATAACGGGAATACTGTGTAAAAGGGTGAGATTATGATAACAGGAATACTGTGTAAAAGGGTGAGATTATGATAACAGGAATACTGTGTAAAAGGGTGAGATTATGATAACAGGAATACTGTGTAAAAGGGTGAGATTATGATAACAGGAATACTGTGTAAAAGGGTGAGATTATGATAACAGGAATACTGTGTAAAAGGGTGAGATTATGATAACAGGAATACTGTGTAAAAGGGTGAGATTATGATAACAGGAACACTGTGTAAAAGGGTGAGATTATGATAACAGGAATACTGTGTAAAAGGGTGAGATTATGATAACAGGAACACTGTGTAAAAGGGTGAGATTATGATAACAGGAATACTGTGTAAAAGGGTGAGATTATGATAACAGGAACACTGTGTAAAAGGGTGAGATTATGATAACAGGAATACTGTGTAAAAGGGTGAGATTATGATAACAGGAATACTGTGTAAAAGGGTGAGATTATGATAACAGGAATACTGTGTAAAAGGGTGAGATTATGATAACAGGAATACTGTGTAAAAGGGTGAGATTATGATAACAGGAATACTGTGTAAAAGGGTGAGATTATGATAACAGGAATACTGTGTAAAAGGGTGAGATTATGATAACAGGAATACTGTGTAAAAGGGTGAGATTATGATAACAGAAATACTGTGTCAGAGGGTGAGATTATGATAACAGGAATACTGTGTAAAAGGGTGAGATTATGATAACAGGAATACTGTGTAAAAGGGTGAGATTATGATAACAGGAATACTGTGTAAAAGGGTGAGATTATGATAACAGGAATACTGTGTAAAAGGGTGAGATTATGATAACAGGAATACTGTGTAAAAGGGTGAGATTATGATAACAGGAACACTGTGTAAAAGGGTGAGATTATGATAACAGGAATACTGTGTAAAAGGGTGAGATTATGATAACGGGAATACTGTGTAAAAGTGTGAGATTATGATAACGGGAATGTATTAATATTACTTGTATTTTGTAGGTGATGATGTTTCTCAGGACAAAAATGAGGACAATGATCAATAGAGATGGCAGGTTGCACAAACAAGGTAATATCTTTGTGCTGCATTGTGTAGCAGAAATAAATCAAGACGGTACTAACAAACAAATAACATTACACTGCATTAAAAACAAATGCCACTGCCAGTCATTTTGATTATATTCTATTTATCTAGTGCCGAGATGGTGTGCTCAATACAGCATGCTACAGTTTATATTACGGCTTTAAAAACTTAACAATGCACTCTGCTGACACATTATGAAAGATTTAAGATTTAAAGAGAAAATTAAAATAAAGGAGTTCTAAAAAATGGTAATATGCTTTTGTCCTAGGTAAAATTTGGTTAAGTATTCTCACGAGCTGTGAAAATATTTAATATTACGTGGCAAAAAATGATGTGCTTTTTAACAGTAACTACATGATAGTGCACATGGGCATTTTCATATTTTCAAATGTACGTGACAGGATTCCATGCACAGTTTCACACAGAACAACTAAAAACAAACAAACAAACAAACAAACAAACACATAGTCTTCCACAGGTGCAAAAATATACGCATTGCATCACTGCAATGAGCTGCTCAGAATAAAACCTTAAAGGCATCCACAAAACCTTTCAGAATTGCAAACTGCACTATATTTGGTTGCCCTCTTTGTGTTCTTGTAAGAAAAAAAAACACAATTATAAAGCATCTCATATTTGTAAGCAAAACAAATGTGCTTTGTGTGAAGGGCTGGCCTCTGCTCAACGGCAGTGCAGGCAGCATGAGAGCTGAGCTAAGGTAGTCACCAGGCTCAGCGTCCACGTGCCTCCGCCTTAATCCAGTAATCTGTGGTTAACACACAGCGCCAGGTGAAGAATATGTCCCGTTTTGACCTCCTGAACATCCATATGAAAGCCGCAGGACCACTCAAAGGAGGAGATCTGTGCACTTATTACTCAGTCAAAAGACGGGTCTTTGAACACAACGCAAGTTTAAACAACAATGTACAAAATTTCTTTTTTTTTTTCCTTTTTAAATATTCATGCTGAAATCTTTCCTCTTTAACAGCAGTTCTTGAGAGTGTCCTTTGAGGATCATTTCCATTAAATAGACCATGCTAAAATCTTATCTTTATATTATACTTTTGGGAGACGGGGGTGCATATCCCACAATTTAATATGTATTTTTGGATCAAAGATTTAACATTCACTACATCTGTGCCTGCTATATTTTAATGCAGGCAATATACTGATAGTACATTAATTCACTAGATTATGATATTCCTGTATTTTTAGAAAGCATTTGCATTAATACAATGAAGATGTCCATCCACACCGAGAGATTAAACGTCATAAGTCATGTCATTTAAAAAATAATGGCGCTTTGTTTCGTTAGACTTTACTAAGAGAGTGAGAAACAAACAAAAGCAGAAAGGAACATTCTTTGCGTGTTTAGAAATGGCATGCTTCGATAAAAAATTCTGATCGTATTGTAAAAGCAGGTTTTGATGTGTCATGACATGAAAATGTTTTTCATTACATTTTTCGAGCATGATCTCACAAAGTACAAAAATGTACACGCCCAACTAACAGGTACTTTCAAGGAGATAAACAAAAAAAGTGCCAGAAAGTCGGTTTTTTTTATCTTGGAGAAAAAAAATTGTTTCTGACATCTGCCTCTAACCATAGCGTCTCTCTCTCTCTCTCTCTCTCTCTCTCTCTTACACACACACACACCCACACACACACACACACACACACACACCCTTTTTAAAAGTGGTCTACGCCTGCGGCTCACTTCAGGCAAATGGGAATTACACTACCTGGTCCTTAAGGAAGAGATTTTGTTTTGGACACTGCTCCGTCAAGGACACCGTCCATCTGAAAGACGGAGACCAGGAGCGAAGAAGTGACAAAAAGAGAGCAAAGGGTCGAGCGCCCGATGCGTGTTCCCGCCGTGTTTTACGCTTGAGACGAGAGTGAAGTGTAGACGCGGATCAGTGAGATGCTACTAAAAGATGCGGGTCACAGGCCAGGCTCATAAAGCCCTCATAACCGGCTATAGCAGCCAGGCAGCAGAATTACTGTTCACATGCACTCCGGAGGCTGTCAATCACTCTCAGGGATAGGAACTGACGTGCCAAGTGAGATTGGGTGGCCGAGGCACTCTGAGAGCTATACTGCACTGAGAGTGCTGAGAGGGGAGGGGGCGGGGGGGGGGCAGCTAGGAGGGGGGCACAACTTAGCAGGATGTGGGGGTGTGGGGGGGGGGGGGGGGGGTTGTAGGGGCAGCCAACGGAAAGCGCAGATTCGGTCCGTGTGCTGTACAGCCAACGGTAAAGTAAAGGCAACCCACTCGTGAAGTAAAAAATAATAATAATAACTGCATTAAGAGAAGCTCTGCACTCAGTGTCTTCAAATGAATGTAAGGCTAAATATTTAAATGTTTAGGTATCTTGCTCTCATCGCTGAAATGGTGTTACTGGTGTTAAGGGTTGGACGTGGGTCTTTTATGAATGTTATGACAGAAATCTCATTTGATCTCTGCTTTCAACCAATAGGTGAAAAATTTCCTCACCCTGATTTCCAGATATATTTTCTAAGTAGATCTGCAGAGACATTATAAATAATGTATGAACTTCCTTCCTGTCAGATTTCTGTGCGAGCGTGTTCATTTTAAGTTTGGTTTACCTGAAGGAAAGGTATTTAATGGCACAGTTTCCTGTAGAGTTAGTGTGCTCTCAGAAAAGACCTGCAGCGTTAAATAAAGAATGCATTGAGTGAATGACTGATTAAAGTTCAACAGCCTGTTTATCCAGAAACTGCCTTTTTCTGGGCTAGGGTGGTATTTGCCAAAAACAATGGAATGGCATATTAAATAAGAAAGGGGTGTGTGCCTACCTTACATGCCCCGGTCTCCATGAGAACAAACCCATTCCGTTTTTGTTTAATCTGTGTCTAAATGTTACATCAGCAAGCATTACTTGCATGCCTGCCATCTTTGGCTTCTGATTGGGTGTTGAAACAAGACCTATCATTTCAGGAGTGATACTATACTGGGCCTCAGCAACAGAATGGCCTTTTTCTAACCGCACCGTGTGCAGTTTGTCGTACTTTCGTGAAATGCCTTCGTCACTGCGCTGCTCTGTAATTTCACAAACAAGAGTCTCTTCTCATGAGATATGCAGTCTTTGTTTTTGTTAGCCCAAAGCATTCGTACGACAAACAACCAAAAAAATAAGTTAAGAAAATCAAACAATAATTACAAAAAGAATTATTCTTGAACTCATATGAAGACAAACAGCAACACTTTGGGGAAAAGGTCTTACTTCTGGCTATGTGTCCTTCCATGTGTAGCTATGGGCCTAAAAAGAAGACATTTTGTGATCCTGTGTTTCAACCATTGATTTGTGATAACACTGGGGGTTCTGCACAACAATTCTACAAGCTTTACCCTGGTATTTAGTGTGTGACAGAATTGTACTGGAACATTGAAAATAATCTAGCCAATAAGTATTTTAGAAACTTTGTGGCAAACTAACCCAAGACATATTTTTGAAGAATAGTACATCTGTATTGGGTGCCTTTTCAGAAATCACAAAAAGATGAACTATTGATTTTACAGACCAAATGGTATGCTGAGAATTTTAAGAAGCGAAGAACCAGTCTAACTTAAAATTAAAGCATTTGACATACTCTCTTCCAAACCCAGACGTCACTGTGATTTTGAATAGAACACAACCAGTTTTAGTAGAACAGAGACTCTTGATCTTTGTCTTTCTGTTGGCTCATCTGTATTTTAGCTATTTTGCATAAAACGTAAGAAATTACTCAAACTACTCCAAATTTACTAGGTAATTCCCCTTCCAAAACAACCTTAAGGTTTCCAATTATTGAATCAGCCCTGACATGGTAGTTAACTGGGTCCTGTATTTGCAGAACAAAGTCAGATTGGCAGGTGGATCATTTGAAGGCAAAGCACACAAGGCCTGTCCCCTCTTTGTAGTTGGGGCCTTTTTATCTGTCAATTCTCCAGCTCCATTTCCAAGTCATTTTTGCAGCAAATGAGAGCCACAGAGAGAGAAATGGGGGTGAGTTTGATAGCTAGCAGGAATTATTTTGGTGAAGAAAAAAAAACAAGCCCCAAAACACACCAAACTGTACTCAGACCATAAAACAAAAAAGACAAAACAGTGGGATAGCCACCAAAAACATTTTTTTTAAAAACCTCTTGAATAAATATTTGAAAATGTTAGCGACCACAATAGGTCCTGCACTGTGAATTTTAGAATCCAGATGAGTCCATCATAATCTTCTGCTCGTACAAAACTTGATGTACAGTAGTTGTCATGCATGAGATATGATCACGTGATTAGGGGCATACCAAAAATGTACATAAACACGGGGGAAACTGTTGATTTTTCTGCTGGATGGCATCATCAGACACATGATGTGATCAAACTTCAATTTCCAATTTCTCTCCAGATGTAATGTGATCCTACTTCCTTTTATCCATTGATGATTTCAAAGGCTTCCTACTATTGTTTCTTTTATTCTCTGAAATAAAATCCAGCTGCTCTCTGGGCTTTTATGTGTGTGCCTGTATGTGTTTTCAGAGAGAGAAAGAACAAGTTTGCAGTATTTTTTTTGATTTTTTAAAAATCCGTTTATTTGTTTGTTTATCATTGCATGCAATATCCAAGAAGTTCCTCTTTTTCAGCTTCCTGTTTTTTGTTTCAACCACATGCTCATACCTTAAAAGAGTAAATGTTTGTGACATATACAACCTAATGATAAAGGTCTAAGATAATGCAGCCCTTTGACAGCATAAAGCATTAGATATGAAATTAAATATTAATTGCTCACTCCCATCAGGCACCAGTCGACCTCCATCCACAGAGAAGATTAAACAAATTACGAAATACTTAAAACAAAGACGGATGCTCCCTTTGTTGTGAAAGTAACATGTAAAGTAAGTGGGGGAGAAAAGGTAAGAATTTTTAACTGTAATTTATGTTCTGTTCAAGCCAGAAAAACAAGCAAAACAAAAATGTATAATCCTTAAAAAACAGGCGAGGAGGAAGCAAGAAGGTTACAAAACAAAAGCGTAAAAAAGTATGTAAATGCAGAGCGGGCGTGGCCAGGACTTGTTGATTATGCATGCAGCTCTCTCCTTTATGGTAAAATTTACACCCGTGGCGTGATTTATATAAATCAGCAGAGCCCACAAAGCAGTAAAACTCTAATTGTTTCTTACAGTTTTAAAGTCCACTGTCCATTAGGGATGCAGTGGGCAATAAAGAGGATTTTTAATCAACCTTCTCTTGTCAATGAGTTGACGTGCGAATGGCTCCTTTAACACCTGACGATGGCAGGTCTCATTACTGCAAAACAATAGCAAACACAGGGGGTCATTTTAACCGTACACCTCTGCGCAGTTTGTCATCATTTCCTAAGATGTGCCACTCTGTAAATTCACCACCAGGATATCTTATCGCGTGCAATCCAGTTTTTGTTGCTTCTTAGTCAAAAGCTGTTGTGTAACAACAAATAAAAACATTTGCTTCAGTCAGTAGTTGTGAGGTTTAAATATTCTATGATGGTATTCAGCACGTCAGTTGGCCTGACTATCATTCTGAAGCAAACATATACGACTACTCTCAAACCTTTTGAGGCTGAAGCTATTGCCTTAATAATGCTGCCATTTTAAAATAAGATCAAAGACGCTGATGGTGTTTCATTGACGGCATTTTGCTGAACAGCCCAATCAAGTCAAAATGGTGCCTCTTATTTTTGCACTCAACCAAGGGACAGTGATGACCCTACACAAAACCCCCCCCCAAAAAAAGCCACAAAATGAGGTTACACTTGATGTTCCTATTATAAAACCCTACTGCCAAAGTCAATATTTAAAGACTTACTTGTACACAGTGAATGGATGAATTCATATCTCACAAGAATAAAGATAAAATTGGCTTGACATTGTAGAAAGATAAACAGTAAACACAGCGACCTTTGACCTTTGGGTGAAACAAATGTACACATTTCAGTTTGTGAAATATACACAAAGTACACAAAGTGAAAATCACGGACACATATTACAAATATTACAGCAAACCAACCGGATGATGCACTTTCTCCACGTACTCCAGCGTAAAATATACCTTGTTGTTGTAGTCAACCTGTCCTGCACTGCAATGTGAATTTTAGAATCCAGATGAGTCCATCATAACCTTCTGCTCGTATAAAACTAGATGGACAGTAGATGTCATGCATGAGATATGATCACGTGATTAGGGGCATACCAAAAATGTACATATGTCAGTATCTTGGAGCCCATAGATCATTACCGGCGTGTCGCTTTTACTGGACAGCATTGCTCTATGCAATTCCCTCATCACACGAGATGAACTTTACTCGTCTCCGATGCCTTCTTTCAACCGATCTCTCATTTTGGGAGATCCAAAGCATCTGGGTTTTCAGTAAAACTCTCCGGATATACCGCACGGGCAGATACTTTCAACTGTTAGCCACCCAGCTTTCCTGACTGGCCTTCAACCAGAGGAGAGTCGGGAACTTCTTCGGTTTTTAATTGCCTGCAAGGGCATGCACGGGCTACGGGTGAAGAGGCCGAAGAGGCTACCGAGCCTCCTCATCTTCAGTACGTGCGGCTGCCAGCGCGTCCACCACAGCCCTCCCTCCCCCGGCCCGTTATGGAGCCGTATTAGAGTGAGTGCTCTGTTGGACCCTTCCTGCCCTGGTGCCCCCCCCCCATAGACGCCTCTGTCCTGACCCTTCATTGTCAGATTAGACCGGGCGACCCTCGCCGACCGGCTGGCACCTCCACAGTAAATCCTGGAGGTGGCACATGCAAGAGCTTTGGTAATTAATAAAATCCCTATTACATGCCTGGTGCCCGTTGTTTGCTATCTCAACACCCCATTTGTGCCACGATTACAGTCATTATCAGTCACCGCCAAGTTGGAGCCAGGAAGTGCCACTCTCGATTAGGAGCATTCCTGCGCTTCTGAAAGAACCCTTTGAAAAAGCGCTGCTGCATCTTTGGAGATAGTTCAAATTTCCTCTTTGATTATTTTCTTTGCCACCAAAATGAATCTTTATTAAGCTTAAATCCTAAATAAAATGAAATTAGCAGACTGCAAAATATTGCTTTCTTTTCTTAACATATTCCCTGGTGCCTCCATGCAAATTATAATGCTTATTTATGTAAATGAGGTGTCGTCTTTAATTAGTTTTGCTTGAAGGCATTAAAATACATGTATTCTTTACCAAAAAATTATTTGTTTTGTTGCTCTCTTCAGTTAAGTTCAAATAGAATGATTATGCCAAATAAAATGCTTTGTTTTATAGGGTTTTTTTCATTTTTTTTACACCCATTTTCTGTAATTATCTTCTCCACCCTCCTATTTGGATGGCAGCTCTGCTTTTCACCAGGCAAATCTCTGTGTTATTTCCAGGGGCTGGCTAGTGGCCCACAGTCTGTCTGTCCTGTGGGATCAGATTGGCAAAGGTGCCCAAAAACACTGGACTGTACTGCCTTTTTTACCCTCAGATATCTCCTTCAGTTACACCTGCATAGAATATGTCCAACTTCAACTATGCTTGTATTTATTTATAGAAAATATGGATGCTGTTTTGTATACATTTGTTCCCTTTATTACAATTGAATTATTTAATACTTTTAGAGACTTCCATTTAGATATTTCTCTTTTGAACACGTAAGCACAGTTTGATCAGATGCTACTTTTAAATGTTTACAGTCATGACTCCCAAGTCCAGGAATAGCTATTTAAATATATAAACCCCCTACATAAACACGCCCACCCACCCATCCACAAATGCACTCACACTCTTTCTCACACACACACACACACACACACACACACACACACACACACAAACACACCATCTCCTTCCTAAACAATACCTGGGTCTGCAAGTTGTGTCATCAATCAAGTGCTAATTCCAATGTAAATTCAGGCGGCCTGTCAGCTGTCAGTACCTGACTCCCCACTGAAGGACAATGACCTCTTAAATGACTTTCACTCGGCTGTTTTTTGCCTTATTTTAATATTTGTTTAAAAGGACCTGTGGTGTAATGGTAAATCTTCCCTGAGACACGGTTTTATGCTTTGCTGGTGATTTACAGCACTGTGCTGAGTGGCTATCGAACACAATACTGTTTTATGTCAATGTGAGAGCTGAGGGGCCCTGTGCCGGCACAGGGAGCAATTCATTCCACCACTCACTGTATTTCACACAACAAAAGGCCCCAACCGAGACACTATCACTGATTATTGTTCAGCACCATATCAATGTTACTGTATCTCTTCAAACCCTACATGGCCTGCAATGCTGCATCTACAAAGTTAAGTTGTTTTCCACCCACAGCAAGATTTATGATAAGAAAGCGTATGCATCATAATGGTGCCTTTATTATTATTGTTCTTTCAGGGTTAATGCAACAATAGATTTTTTGCATGATGGATGTTTTATGTAAAACATTAAGAGATTCCATTAATTCAACAAAGAAAGGGTAAATAGCTTCAGATGCACGGTTAACCCTTTTTAATCTTCCCATACATTTTTATGTCAATATGTATAATCATTGTGCTCTTGATTATAAATATTGATTATAAAGCTGAGTACATATTGGATTTTTCCATTAATTATGGTGATAATTTGCTCTGCTTTCTTTAAAAAAATGCACAAAATTCATAGTAAAGTTATACATACATTTTGATTTTGGTTGAACTACAGTGACTGCATCTATTATTTCTGCAGACAAAGGCTATTAGAAAAGAGTAGAAAAGCACAGTCCAGCTTTTTACCCGAACACAATAAATTATTGCTGAAAGCTTTTAGTGCTTTCGGTCCCTTAAAGGATAGGTTTGCCACGTTTCAACCTGGAGCTTATTGGTTCTTTCTCATCATCTATAATCGTGCATAGCAGAACCTCACTGATAGTTTTACTATCGAGAAATTTTACTTTTAACCGCATCTTCTCAGTGGGCTTCAATGGTGCTCAAATGGGGCAAATAGTTAGGCCTTAAAAAACCACGACACATCGCCTTTTCGAAAACGGGAATCGCACAGTACACTCATGCGTCTCATCATGCATTTTGTGTTTATTCAGAACGTGTTTTGATAAACAGTGATATCACATTTGATTTGGAACTACTTCTTGCAATTGCCGCATTACATCCCAACCATTTGTACACCTCCGCATTAGATCCAGGAGCAGCCCCATAAAAGATAACAAACTCAGCGTTGTTGTCAGCTAGCTTCTCTTTTATTTCAGCGTGGAGGTAGCCAGAAGAATGGATTTGCAGAAGTGTAGAATTAATTCAAATTTTCAAAAGGAGATTTATCAAAGGTTTTTGAAGGCCTAACTACTTACCCCGTTGAACCCCATTGAAACCCACCGTAAAGCTTCAGTTAAAAGGCAAATTTCTTGATAATAATGCGTGAGGTTGTGCTATGCACGATTATAAATGATGGCAAACAACCATTCAATAAGATCTGGGTTGGAAAATGGCGAACCTATCCTTTAATTCAGTTACGTATAGTATTTTGTGCCATATAAAATATAGCATAAACCCCAAGTGATTCTCAACTGATAAATTAATTGAATAGATCATAAATTACAAATCCAATACTGGTAACAGAAAAATAAACAAAAAGAACAACAAATTTGGAGATGTCTTCAATAGTGTATTCAATTAGAACATGTCAGGGATCTCTTGAAAATCTACATTAGATTCTGTGAAACCGGAAATGAAGGCAGATGTGGGCAGATATTATAGTACAGTGGGCAGATATTGTAGTACAGTGGGCAGATATTATAGTACAGTGGGCAGATATTATAGTACAGTGGGCAGATATTATAGTACAGTAAGGTACCTTACTGCATTTATGACCAAACATCTTTGGTAAACTCAATTAAATTATTTTTATTTTGAGGTGTTTTGATATTTTTCTCTAATTATTGAACGTGTATTTTAAAAAAAAGAAAAGATTATCCATTAATTCTTTATAATCACTGTGATGAATATTGGAGAAATGGGTGAGTCTTTATTTAGAATTTTTTGTTGGGGGGGGGGTCCTTTTGTTGTGAAATGCAGAGTTCTAGAGTTACCATTCAAAGGCACTATACCAATCACCCTAAACAAAACATGTATTTGGTAGCTTTGAGTGCAGAGATATTCACAAATATGTCAGGGTGGGATTCTTAGCATTGTTAAACTGTACATCAAATTAACAGTGTGGATCTTGTATCATGTCACATGTCAGATTCTTACAAGTTACAATAATTCCTCTTGCAATTACCTACGGACTGCAATTAAATGTCAGGCAAGTCAGAAGATTTTCTGCAGAATGGCATTCCGTATTAAATTTTTCAGGCCAGACAATGAAAAATGACCAATGGTGTGATGTGCCAGCAGCTGTTTTGATAAGTTGTTTCCATAGAACGACAACAGGAAGAAGCAGCAAGAGAGCCGTGGAAGAAAAAAGACACAATGGCAACAAAAGATGGGCACCACGGCAACAAGAAGCAGTCCCTGAAGTAACAATGCATGTCAAACAGGAGCAGATGATGAGCGGATTGAGCTTCAGTAAGAACATGGGCACTTATGTGTTCTGAAGCTGCCGTAACAAAGTAACAATGCATGAGAAACAGAAGCAGATGATGAGCGGATCGAGCTTCAGTAAGAACATGGGCATTTATGTGTTCTGAAGCTGCCGTAACAAAGTAACAATGCATGAGAAACAGAAGCAGATGATGAGCGGATTGAGCTTCAGTAAGAACATGGGCACTTATGTGTTCTGAAGCTGCCGTAACAAAGTAACAACGGAAGCATGACAAGTAGGTGAAAATAATGTAGCCATCTGGACAGCCATCGTAGAAGCAGAGATGATTTTTAAAATTGTGTTCTGTACTTAAAAACCTGACCTACAGATGCAAGGAAATAATATGGCTGGCAACTTCGTAATGATCACTCCAATAATCACAGCCACACCTTGAAGAGGTGACATAGACTGTACTCTACTGGCAAGTTAATTCACAGTGCAAACTCTTACAATATTCAAATATCATACTGCACATCGTAGCTTTAACTTAAAGGGATCTCTAGTCAAACTACTAAGAAAACATTCTGTACTTGTCAAGCGTCGGAAACGCACACCAAAGGTCTTTGTAAATGTGACTGCAGCTGTGTCGCGGCTGTAAAAAAAGCTGTTATTTTTATTCTCTCTGGTCCACCCCCCCTCCTTTTCTCAAAAAATATTCAACTTGCAGCTCTTTTGTGGGGCGGAATGTGGCAGCAATATGCCAAAACTTCAATCAGCTTTGAGGAAATTCCACTTGTAATAATGCTGGAACTGGATTTAATCTCTCTCGCTCAGTCCTCCAGCTACTTCCATGGACTTCAGCTGTCAAGGCCAGCCTGGGTTTTCCACATACATTTTGCTCTTCGTGACAAATCTGTTAGCAAAATGCTCCTGGCGTAAGGGAGAAGGCCTAATTGGGACCTTACTGGATGATCCCTTTGGGAATGGTAGCGACGGTGACCTGACTGAGTCTGGGGGCGTGCTCCTCCTCATTGCCTAAGGTCTGTGGTCTAGTGGAGGGAAGACACTCACTGCTCACCTCAGGCCTGTAGTCAATCATTCCCAGCTTGTGCACCAGACCGGAAGCATTGGAAACATCACGCTCATTGGACCACTGTAGTGCTCAGACTGGAGGGTCGACTCTCCTTTGGCAGTGCTCATATTTCCCTATAATCAGGTGTGTGTGTGTGTGTGTGTGTGTGTGTTTGCGTAGTGTGCATGTATGCTTGTGTGTATGTGTGTGTATATTTCTGACTGTGTGTGTTTTTCTGTGTGTGTGTGTGTGTTTGTATGTGTGTATGTTTCTGAGTATGTGTGTTTCTGCGTGTGGGTGTGTGCACGTGTGCATATATTACTGAGTGTGTATGTGTATGATTCCGAGTGTGTATGTGTGTGTATATTTCTGACTGTGTGTGTTTTTCTGTGTGTTTGTGTGTGTATATTTCTGACTGTGTGTGTATTTCTGCGTGTGGGTGTGAGTGTATATGTTTCTGAGTGTGGGTGTGTGCACGTGTGCATATATTACTGAGTGTGTATGTGTATGATTCCGAGTGTGTATGTGTGCATGTATGTATGTTTCTGTGTGTGTGCATGTGTCTGAATGTGTGTGTGTGTATGTTTCCGAGTGTGTATGTGTGCATGTATGTTTCTGTGTGTGTGCATGTGTCTGAATGTGTGTGTGTGTATGTTTCTGTGTGTATGTGTGCATGTATGTATGTTTCTGTGTGTCTGAATGTGTGTGTGTGTGTGTGTGTGTGTGTGTCCATGGCCAGGTGTCAACTGCTTTTTTCCCCCCAAAGCGCCAATTTGTGCCACTCTTCCAAGCGCAAAACTGTAATTACCCCATCAATGTAAACTAGATGCTATATCTCACAACAAGAAGATTCTGCCATAAAATTGACTTTTGGGGTTTGATTGAGTGAAGAGTTATAAGCTCTATTAATGGGCTCTTGGAGGCGTGTGGCATTTTTCTATTTGTCTTACAGGGCAGAACCCCTGGCACACACCTTGGGCATGTTTCTGTGAAGTTGTGCTTGAGGAAAGGAAAGAAAAACAAAAAAAGAACTGGCAGCAGCTTGTAATGAAAAATAAGAAGCAAAAAAAAAGCAACAGATATATTTCAAATAGAAAAACAAAGAAACGCATTACTATTTTGGTATTTCCCAAATGTCCCATTTCAGATTATGGGGCGAAGGAGCCAGATCAAGTAGCTGGTGCTGATGTAACCATCCTGTTGTGCCAAAGAGCTTAATTGCGTGGCTGTTTTACTTAAAGAGATGGATGTTCACTAACAGCCCTGTTGCATCTGATGTAGCTGTAGTGTAGCTTCTCTTGCTGTTCCCAGTCTTACACCTCCTCTGATCTCCTCGGCCTTTTCATCCCAAATATTGATCCAAAAACTAAATGTTCCTGATGATATTTTTTGGGGATAATGGGAGGCACTGTTTTTTTTAAAAAAGCCATGAGGGGGGGATATTTAAAATGAAATAGAACCTGAAAATAAAATAGTCTCTGGCACAAATCCTTCAATAGCATGGATAGACACAGGGCTGTGTATGGTGATGACAGTTTGAGTGACATCATTTGGAACAGTGACAACATTTTTGTAGAGTTGAAGTTTAAGCATTGGTGCCAGCCATTTTTTAAAAACTAAGGCTGTGTTTCAATCCAACTACAGTGCCTTTTATGTTTTCCTTGAGTGCAAAATTTAAACAAGTTTATTCGCCATACCATCTTAATTAACGTCTTCAACCACGTAAGCAAAAAAGTCAAGAAACGCTTGATATAGGAAAAAAACATTGGATAAAGTTCATATCTCAGGCATTACAAATGATAAAAATGCATTGTGATTAGATTGAACGTGACCTTAAATGTATACCCTGAACTGAGGCCATTTGAGTTCAGTTTGACCTCATAATCAGTTATAAACAGTTAAACAATTACACCTATTCTTCCCACACATCTCACAGGAGATGTCTGCTCTTGCGTAATCTCATCGAATGGTATTTTTTCATGTTGAGTTCTTATACCCTTTTTTTTTGTAAAAAAAAAAAACTAGTTTGAGCACTTTTATAGTACAATCTGTTCCCAGAATTATTTGAATTCTGTTCATGTTTTTGAGTGCACATTGCTGCTTTGTCACCCACGGGTACATGTCATTGAGTAACTCCGGAAGACCCACCAAGCTCAGGAGACTGTATCACTGTGAATGCTCAAACATTCCACAATTCAGTTCATTTGCAGAAGTTATAAGTTACATTTTTTAACCAAAATAAGGGCGACGGTTATTGGATTGTCGTTTTCTCAGGTGACGGCTACAAGGACAGAGATGATTTCTTCTTGTGATTTGTGACGTCCTTTTGTCCGCACTAATGAGTAATAACTGATAGTGAAAGTGAACATCCAGTAGCTGCTCTCATGTGGGCTGCAGCCCTGTTGGGTGTGAAATGTTATCTCTGGAGCTCCATAACACTGGTGCCCCAAGGGCCTAGCTAGCCTTGCCCAGCAGCATGGCACATTCATTTATTTATTTAACCTTTATTTATACAGGGTAGGTTGACTGAGCACACATGCTCTTTTACAGCAACACCCTGCTAACGCCCCCCCCCCCAATTAGCCACGTCTTTGGATTGGAGGAAACCCACACGGACACCGAGATTCGAACCCGGCCGGCTGTGAGGCAACAGTGCTATCCTGTCTCCCCCTGCCTGCTGAGGCTTCTGCGGCGGCTTGTTTGCTAGCACTGGGGTCAATCAATAAAAGGAGAAAATATTAAATGATCTGAACTCGCTCCAGGTTAAATGGTACATTCAAGCCTGTGCAACACTTGACCCCAGGTTTGCGTGACCCCTTGAATCTGCATACCACCCGAGGGCAAGCAGGAAAGAGAGACGGAGAGAGAGATGGAGAGAAATAAAAGTATATCTGTGAGCAGAAACAGAATGGCTTTGAGAACAAAACAGGGCAAACTGGCTCATGGATGATTCTGAAAGATGTAATTATTATAATAAAATGTTCCCGACTCAACAGCCAAAGCATTCCACAGATGTGCTGTAAAGTGGAATTCACGCCAAATTAGTGGGGGTGTGTTTTTGCGCGTGTGCGTATGTGTGTGTTTGTGTGTGCATTTGTGTGTGTGTGTATGTGTGTTTGTGTGTGTTTGTGTGTATGTGCATGCACACGGGGGTGCTGGTGTGGGTGTGTGAGAATATGTGTCAGAAATACTCTGACAGTTGACCTTAAAATAAAATCTGTCATTTGCATCTCTCTTACATTTTTTTTCCTCTTGGAAAGTGCAGAAATGCTGGTTTGGTCAGATTGCTTTTTTTTTTTGTGTGAGATTGAGCTGATGATTAAAGAGATATAAAAAGATCTTTGGGTAACACCTCTTTCTTCATGAGTGTTGCATATTTTCGAACAATAAGATCATACAATTGAAAACACACCTAAAATTTGCCTTGATCTATAATATTGGCCATTAAATAATTTTCCCATGAAACAGGAATGGAGTCAGGTACAGATTATAATATTATTATTAAAATTCTGCTCAGCTACGTCCTGTAACATTACAAGGATTTTCAGAAAAGGCCATCTTTATTTATCCATTTCAGTATTCCATTAGTAATTCCCCTAATACTCAAAAGTCTTAGGTTGTAGTCTCACTCAGTATTATGCAGTTAAAAGTATTTGCTCAAATTAGACTCTAAATTCTATGATTCTTGTCCTTTTCCCTAATCCTCAGTGAGGGGGTTTCACGAGGCTGCGTAGATATGCTAATATGGAACAGCTGGTGATTGTTATGTTAGTTTGATGTTTTGTTTTTTCTCCAGAAGTTTTTAAATATTTAATTCCGGGGAGAGAGAGGGGAAAAAATAGGCAGTACATTGTTTTGAATACCCAGCGGATAATGACTATGCATAATAGGAACTATTTTCTCAATATTTCCCTCCATACTATCGAATACACACAGCAAGGTTAGAGAAGCTTAAGCACTCTTTAAATACATGCTAGTCTAGACTCTTTCCCCAGCCAGGTGAACGAATGATATATCTGTCCAAGGTCATTCATCTCCATCTAGTTTTTTTTTAGTGCAACTGTTTGTCAGGTTCACTCTAACCACCAGGATGACTGAAGATTCTTTATATCCGCAAGCCTTTCATCTTTTCAAAAGCCATTGCTGTGCGTTACCACGGCCTTTATTTTCACAACTCCCCCCTGCAGATTTTAAAACGTGATATGGAATGTGATACATGTACAGATGGGTGAAAACTAGGGGGAAAAAAAGAAGCAAGCTAGCTCCGGGCTAAACTTAACAGGAGTAGTAAGTGACCTGCCTTTGATGTTATAAAGCGAAATTAAAATATCTCACCAGACAAAAGAAGAGGTTCAAGGATAAATGTGCATGTACATTTGTATATACATGTAAATACGCGCATATACCTTTTTCTTTTCAAATGCGGTAGTATGTCACTCGACTAAAATATCAAGAGATACTAAAATATTAAAACTGATATCCATGGTCTCACTTTCTTTTTATATGTGTAGAAAAGTAAAATCGGCTTGTGAGTACTAGTTTTAAGTTGCTGCTAATTGGATGCTTTGGTCTGGTGTACAACATTACCCCGATGTGAGAATATGTGCCCACAGGTGGTGCTGTAACAACAGGGCCCAGGATTCCTGAGATGGAGAGATCATGTGACCTTCATTGGAGCCACACCCTGTATTACTCACACCAGTCACAAACACAGGAAAGACATATTAAAAAAAAAAATTAAAAAACAGAAAACAGGCTATGCTGTTTTTTACGTGAAAAATAACCTCACTGGTTTTTGCTGGAACCACAAGAATTCAAGAGAAAACAAAGCGCTTGTCGGGGCTCGCATATGAGAAGCGCAGGGATTCTGGCATGGCCTGCGAAAAGTCATAAAAATATTTTCCTTTTTATTTAATGTCGTCCATAATTCATCGCCAGGAAAAGCTAATCAATAGCACCTTAATGAAAACTTGAGCCATATTTTATTTTGCCGCAGAGAAGCCCCAGATCAGCATTCTGTTGCCTTGTTGTGTGTTGGATTTTGCCCTTGGGCTGTGTGACAGATGTGCATCACGCTTGCAGATACCCTAAATATTTGCTCTCTGTGACCAGAGTTGCTTTATCACCAGGCCAAGAGGGTGGGAATAAGATATACCATTTGATTCTGTTATTAGTGCAATTTGAAGCGGGGAAAAAAATTATGTTATCCATCTTTTATTCATATTTTCTTTTGTTTCTTTTTTTCCCCCGGTCCTGATCCCCACAACGCCACATGTCTTCCTAATTTGAGCAGAAGTATGAGATATACAGGACTGCCTGTAATTATCTTCAAATTATAAATATCACAAGTGCGCTTCTCCCAAATCCCCATTTCCTCCCATATTAAATACACTGCAAAACACCTTTTACAAGTGTCTCTTGACTAGAGAGAAAAAAGACTGGGGAATTTAAGCAAGACACTTTTTTTTCTCTTTGTACATTTCATTTGACCCCTTTCACATTTTTTAGTCAAAATGAACCTTTATTCTGTCCTCTCTATAGTTCAAAAGAAAACCCTTTTGATTTCTCACTCCCTTTGAAGAGCATTATATTCGCGAAATTACTCTTAAGTCCACGATGTTCTCACCCTGCCTTTATTCAAAAAGCCCAGATCGGGAGGCTGTTCATGTTATACAGCCTATTCACTGCAAAATGTCAGAGTTCCTGCTACAGATAAAAAGACTACAATAATATTAAGGAACTGGATTTGCAACCAGGACATTGTTGGTTTGAATCCAAGGACACTGCTGTTTAGTCCTTGAGCAAAAGGCATTTAACCTTAATTACGGGAGTAAACATGAAAAGTATTCATGAATGCAGACAGCGAATTTACTGCGCATATTGAAAACACACCTTGCACATTGTTGCATATTATCCAGCTGTATATTTGGCTAATACGTCATAAAACATATCTTGTTCGTGTTGTCTTGGATAATGAGAGACTACGCAGATAAGCATATTGTGAAGCGATGATAATATGGTTGTTCTATTTTGGCAAAGTACTTCAGTAATCCACTGTGAGACACACAGACAACCTCACCAGCACTGCCTTAAATGAACACACACACAAAACTCAAGACGAAAGGGACCACAGCTTAATTCACTAAGACTTCTCGTGTAAAAGGACATTTGCCATATGTGGCCAAGCACTGGCCTTTGGGAAAAGTTTTCTCCTTTTCTAAACTGAGCATCACAGAAAAGGACGGGGGAAAAAAACATGATTATGTGTTCCAACGGCTGCAAAAAGATTACCTGGCTTAACAATGGACAATAGCGAGTCTGACTTGATGACATTGTTGTTTGGGGCAGAGCTTTCTGTATGGCTACACACTAGGTGAGAAGGCCTGTCTTATCAGGCACTTATTATAACAGATGCAGTTTTTTGTATGCTCCAGAATAGCAACATAATCTAATAGGGCGGCGTAACTTTATAGACCACTTTTAATTAAAATTCATTAGGGGAACATTTCTGTGGAAAACATAAATCTCCCTTACTTTCATTGTTTATGGTAAACATATTAATGAACAGAAATAATTTGACAAATGACCTTAAAGCTGGCAATTTCAATGTTCTTACTCTTTGTCTTCTACAGATAAAAAATGTTAAAAAAAGAAAACCCCTCACCAGTCCTGTTCCATGGCCTCTCTCAAAATTCACCTTCACAGTCTAATTTGGTTCTTATTCAAATATAATGTGCTATAGTTTTAGTGAGGTTATATTCTGCAACAGTTTTATCAGAATTATTAACGTACTGGTAATATATAGTGGTGCACAGGAGTTCACCTGCACCTTTGTTGTATTTAAACTTTAATTTAATGATATATAGGATTGTGAGGCTGCTTACCTAAGTAACCACCAATATGTACAAACCAGCTGAGGCAGAGTGCTGCAAATTTCTATTGATATATTTAGAGTATTTTCTTTGGACAATTAAACTGCAGATGATTAGCTGGCCAGTTCTGATTTAGAATTTGGGCAGGTCATGGTAAGCCAGGTATATTAATCTCCCAAGGCTCTGAGCAGAGGATAATTAAATCAAATCAATCAAGTTTTTAAAACATTCAATTTAATATTATTATTTTGTTAATTGAAAACTCAACACTCGACAAAGACCTCCACCCTCCACAACTCCTTCGAACCCCCTCATGTTCCATGTCTTTGCTTACCCTAAAGTACTGCAAATAAATAATTTGTCATCTGAAGAAGGATATTGTTGATTCAATATAAATTTCTTGATCAAACTTGACATGAACGTACTGTTTTAAATTACATTATGAATTTACCTTATCGAGCTACAGTATGCAAACAAGTAGGGTCTATCGACATCTATCATATCACAGACATATCATATGCCTACCTATTTCCTCAAAAAATATATATCTAATGTATTATGTTGTTGCACCAACCTAATTTATGTCACCAGTGTTTTTACTGTGAGGTGTGACTGCTGACTTACATTTTTTTGAATCAATATTTGTTTCATGTATGGTATGACGCCATATATAAATATTAAAACATTAATCTCTATAATTTCAGATTAATAACAAACGCCAAAGAAAACAAAGAAGAGGCAAATAAAACCTTCTGAAGAGGAAAGTTTCTCCGCAACTTTCAAAATGTCCGCCATGAGGTGTTTTTTTTTTTTTGTCTGCCAGGAGGTATGGCCAACATAACCAGATAACCATCTTGGAATAAAAACTGAAATTGATATAACAAATTGATTAATTTGTTGAGACATTAAACATTAAAAGTAGTTGATTTTTTTTCTTCTCAATTCAAATACAGAAATTGAAAGGGGCTTAATAGGTACAATGGCGTAAAAGGTACACAAACACACACCCTATACATGAAAAAAAAAAGTTAATAACTAAAAGGGCAAATCATAAAAAGACAAGATCAAGTCTTATCCCCTGGAGTTCTGTTCATCAGCCAATGCAAATAAGGCGTATTAATGGCCTGTGATTGGTCGGAGCTGGGCGGTGGCCTACAGTGGATACGTGACAGCAGAGGACTTTGGCATTATGACATGTCATCACAACAAACTAACAGCAATACGCTCCCTCGCTTTCTCCACTTTTCCCAGGAGCTAATCATTTCCTCGTACCGCTGCAGTCCATATTTTCAGTTTATTTATTGACAGAATTTTTATTTATGAAGAAATATAGAGACATAAAGAAATAACTTGATGAAAAAGTTAGGATTCATTTTCTCTCAGAAACTGAAATGCAGTAAAGCACAGCACTTGAAAGCAGAGCTTAAGACACGCAGCATCAGCCCACTAAGTCCATGTGACTGATTAGTCATATTTTTCATTACCCAAGCCTGTAACTGTTTAATTACACCTGTATGTACACAGTACATAGCTGTACATAGTAGCACATGTACAGTTATATTGCCTTCTGAAATATATCCATAAAGTTGGTACAGTACAGCAAGATGTACTTGTATACATGTAATTAGACGTACACAGGGACTTTGTGTTGTGATGTTTCTTGAATCACTTTCTTTAAGATGAGATGCAAGTTTCGATGACATACAGATTATTAATAAAAACACAATGGTTCAGGCACCCTGGCCTCAAGTAGATAAGAAGAAATATAAAAACATATGTTGTCTTTTGAGCGAGTGTCACACCTTTCATTTAATCTACACACAGTAGCAGCACCTCAGCTCCACTGTGGAGTACACATCTTCCCATCTTCACTTTCTTAAAACACACACACACACACACACACACACACACTGTATGCGTATCTGTATACATACACATTTTATGTGTATTTATACACACATACAATTATTTTGAAGTCATTTTTAATAAGTGTATGTTCTGTTTTGGCCTAGTAAATTACATATAAAGAAAACTCACAGCATCAGCCCTAACTAAAGCTGTTAAAATTGTACCATAAATCTGTTACATCAGCATGTGGTGTAGCGGTTAGCGCATTTGACGATGGACTCAAATCACACGTGTGGGGGTACTGGTGTTGTGTCAGTAAGTGAGGTACTTTACCTCTGTTGCTTAAGAAAATATCATGCATTATAAACAATATACAGGATGTTAAGCTAATGTATTGCAGACATTGCCAGGCAACCTGGGAGATGGTGATGACCATAGTGTCTGCTCAAAAGATTGTATAAAATTTGAGCAAGGAACAGTATATTTTTGATCAAAACTGAGCTTGGACACCGTGTAATAAAATAAAAAAACATCTGTGTTTTATCACATCTTCTGAAGTACATTTATGGACAGTAGATGTGTTCAGAATGTCAGCCATATTAGATAATCCACAGTAGATGACCTGCTATTTAGAGTGATCTTTAAAATGATATGCTTACACAAAGTGACTGCATTAATATAGGGTTTTGTCTGCATCTCAAATGGAAAATTTTGCGTATATTATAAGAGTATAGGGCAGTAAATAATAACAAATATAGGGCAAACACACAAATATAGGGCAGTAAAACCATATCTATAATGTGGCTGCATTTGCTTCAGAGCACACTAGTAGAACAAAAATCATTGTAATCCCCAAAATAACATGCAATTGTGTGTGTATAGGTGCATGCAGTGTGCATGGGTGCGTGGGTGTGTGGGTGCGTGGTGTTTGTGTGTGGTGGTAGTTGTGGTAGGGGCGAATTACGAAAGATTCACACAGTCCACTCACTCAAAGTGACACAACGCTGCCCATGGCATCTGCCAAGCAAATAAATGATTAAAAAATTATAATTATTAATAACACAGCACAACAGAAACAAAAGCAGCATCGTACCACAGTGTTGTGTGTTACAGTAAAAAAGCTTCACGCTCCATTTCCTCGTCTCGGCACATGCACAGAATGCCTATATAGCAAGTGGGTTTCTCTTAACGAAGAAATGCCCATCTATACTTCTGCCTGAAGAGAACTGTCCAACAGCTAAACATCATTTGCATGAATTTGCATTGTCAGTTCGTAGGAGAAGAGAGGAGACCTGAGAGGCCTCCAACCCTGCACTGATGCAAAGAGAGTTGACAAGTACTCCCTGATGTCAATCTGATCTGAGAGATGCGCGTTTCCAAACTCCATGGCTCTTCTGAAAGGACTACTGCCACTGATAGAGTTGGTACAATTTATACCACTGAACAAGAGGGGGGGGGGGGGGGGCATTCAACTGCCAAAGGCACTTTGTCCACAAGTTTGAATGACATTACAATGACTTCAACACTTACAGTTTTTGTACTCAGCAAAATCAAGGCAAAGAAATCATACATGAATTGAAAAAATTCTCACTCAAATGTTATTCAACTACTATAGCGGTTAGACTGAATACCCTACCTCGTGTAAAGATTTATGAGCGTTGTATAATTGAATTGTATCCTGGAGTATCCAGCTCAAAGTCAGGTATGGGAGTAGTTGTTTCCAAACTACAATTTCACCTCTTAGCACTACCCTTCAGCAGGTTCCTCTGCTACCTCCAGTGGAATGTGCTATTTTACATCATGCGACTTGTTATTACAATACAATAACAGTTATTAATCCTATAAATAAGATTGAGGCAAACAGCATTAAATACTAGCTTGCGAAACACTTGATTGATTGAGCAACAGCTAGAGACCATGGTAAATTCCAAACGCGTCTTGAATACTAATGTGTGTATTGTGACAGAACGCAACAGTAGATGACAGCATTTTACCCCCTACAATATAAACACATCACCTAATGCAATGCTATTTCTTCTTGGAATCAATTTTTATTTTTGCAATCCATTTCATTACGATATGGGTCTATGTGGGGTTTGGGGTGAGCAGACTTACGTAGTTTTGGTGGAGAGGCGCATTTTGGTTACATCCGTTTCATGATTACGCCATGATACGAATTACAAAACTACAAGACTATTTATTTATTGCCGTAAAAAAGAACAATCGTATTTGTGGTTTCGCAAGCACGACGCGTTTTGTCGGGTAATGTGAAATCCCGTCGGGACACCGGACGCTTTTCGCACACCTCTGCCTTTACTGCCACTTACGCCAAAAGAAAGCAACGTTGCATAAGAAAACCCACCACCTTACATCCAGCATTTTAACCACAAACGCTGCAGAGAGATGTGGACACACCTCAGCCAAGCCTCTTCGCTGGCTGTGCTGGAGTTGCAGTGAGATTCCTGGAGGTTCTGTATTATGAGGTTGTCCTGCATTTGACAGGTCAGAACTCATTAACCACAGCTAATGCAATGAGTCAATTCCTATGGAAAAAAAAAAAACCCTGCATAATTTCTCCATCAGCTACAGTGCCCACTTACAGCACTGCCTGTGCTCATATTCCACAGATGCGATCCTCCTCACTCTAAAGTCTACATCGGTAATCACACAGACCTCAAAAAAGTGAACCGTACAACAACATTAAATAAAAACGACAAAAAAACAAAGACACACAAACTAAACTGACAGGCTCTCCACACTAATGCTGGTCCCATGATTAAACATCTATGAGATAATTAATTGTCAACCCGTTCCCATAAATAAGCACAGGCGGACATCCACCCATCTCTTCTAAAAACGAAACAGCTGTAAGCATGATCTAATAAAAGTGCTTCTCTGACCAAACTGGCCATTCGGTGGATTGCGAGTCCAGTCATTTCTTAATGATTTTATGCAAAATATACTACAGCAGTTGTGAGCTAATCCTGAAGTTACCACATTGTGGAACTCGATGCGTTTTCCAGATTTCTTGTTACGGACAGCAGAGACCCGAGCGGTCTGCTGTGATGTCACTGGGGCAGGGGGCGGGGCTCCTGATCCTGTACTCAGGCCTGTACAGGTCCCGTTTACGCACGTCCTCAGGCCATTTGTTTGTGGCTCTTCCTTGCCCCACAGCAGCATGCATAATGCAGGAATGAAAATGTTAACAGTGGCAAATAAAATCGGCAAGGTGCCCCCACAAATCAGGGGAGTTTAGGAGCACATTTAATCATCCGCGCATTGGGGAGGCGAAGCGATTTATTGTGGCATTTCCAGGAAGATCAGGACCCCATTTTTCCAGGGGCCTACCAGAGCCTTCTGCTTAATCCACCACCCCAGTTCCGCAGTGTCAGAGCACTCCACGCATTGGAGATCACACGCGGATACAAACACAGACGTATCACCCCCCGCCCCCCCCCCCCCCCCAAAAAAAACGATGCTCATGAATGTTCATATCTGTACTGAAACACAGAGAGTACATTTAGAATGTAAACATTTGCAAAACAAATCATGCCATTTTTTCACGTGCACTTTCTTTATAAATAACGGCACATATTCCATAACCTAACATGGCTTTGCTTTTTATTTTATTTTATTTATATATTTTTTTACTCGTTGGCCATCAGTTAACTGAGGAAAACCATGGTGGAAAGATTCAACTCTGTAAAAGAGGCTGAATATTCTACCGTCAATAGTTCAAAAACTATAAGCACTAGTTACACAAGGCCTTGTGTGTGTAAATATTTACTGTGGTGCCAATACTGTACTGCAGTCCTGTTTCTGTATTCCCTAACCACATCCCTGCTGGATGAGATGCAAGCAGTTGCACCATATGGTGGTGTCAGAGAAATAAATAATTTTAAAAACAGCGACCACAGGAATACCATCACAGCAGTCCCCGTACTTAACCCTGTTAATAAGAGCCTGGGGTGTTTATTCGGGAGGGAGAAATACAAAATCAGATTGTACGGCTTCGTAGACTGGCGTATTTAACTGCCATTTGGAAGGAAAAAACTGGCAACTGTCTGTGTAACTCCGGGCAGCGTGCTCTCGTGGCGATACCATCTCCACGCCTTTCAGCGCTTCCTGTGCGCGGTGCGGCCTAATCAAATGAGCCGGGTGAAGACCTGTCCAGGCTTTTAGCCCCACACCCCCCACCCCCCACCCCCATCTCTCTCTCCTGGTGCTGAATTCACTCTCCGGCTATTTTCCTTTTTTTATGATTTATTATTATTTTTTATTCAGCCCGTTTTCCCCACGGTACGTTCTGCGTGTGGCTTGAGTCATCATTGTTCAAGTCTTTAGAGTAAAAAGAAACACACACACACACATGCACTCACACACACACACAAGCTGGTGGCAAGGTTACAGACAGCCAGACAGGGACACTCGTATTCTGCCAGGCCTGCGGAAAACTTGCAGAGCGCTCAAAGAGTGGGGCTCCTGCGCTGTGCTGACAAGGCGTCCGTCACGTCACGGCGCCCGCTGAAGAGTGATGCATCCAGACAGCGCTGGCAAGCGCACGGGGGTCTCCAAGAACGAGGGGGCTCCCCGACTCACACGCGCGCGCGGGACACGCCCGGCTCCTGGCGGCCATAGTCAAATATCCGCAGGAGAAAGATACTGGAGCTCTGAACCCTAAATTCCCTCAAGGACCATAAAAATTCTATAGATACACAAATCAACACACAACTGTTACATTGGCCGTGGGGCGTTTGCTTATATGTACCACTGCACTGATATGGGTGGTGTGCTTTCTTACTAGAGAAATAGAAATGTCACCATGTTACAAAATGGGCCGTTTTACCTGGCATCGTTCCTAAAAAAAGAAAAAAAAGAGGCATCACATAGCTCCAGAACATTCTTGACTCTTTCTGTGAAATTAAGAGGATCTTAGAGCATTAAAACATCCTAATTGACATGTGGAGCATTGCTCTCCATTTTGTGTCCATTTTTTCCACCCTTTTCCCTCAAAATCATAGCCTCCGTTAATTGTGGCGTGCACCGCAAACCACATTCCCCAATTATGTCATTGTGCCATCGTTTCAACTATTTTTAGAAGCGGAGCATTTCTTTCTTTTTTTATTTTTTTACTTTTTTTAAATAAAATAAATTACAAACTGGCCTTGTGTGATCATCAAATAAACTCCACTGGCCTGAACTACTGAAGGGACCGTTATTGAACATCTGGACGAGACAGCTGATGGCAGTCTGACTTGATAGCTAGCACTTGACTAGCGCCACTGCTGCACAACACCTGGCCCTTCTGATGGCTTGATATCAAACAATAAACCACACAGGACACAGACCAATTAACCCCAACCATCAAATAAACACAGTGCACAGATCAGTCTTTGTGTGAATGTAGGCTAATATTTAGATTTAAAGAGCAATACTCCAGATTAATGTTATTTGTTGCTATTCATTTATTTTTTATTTTTTTTACAAATAATTTGCAGTATTTCAAGTTTAGTTTACTGTGAAGCAATTTTCTCCTATTTTGCTATGATAAAACAGCACTGTGATGCAATGCATTAGTATACACACAGTTCCGGGTTTTGATGGACCTTTTCAATAAACATAACAAGAACAAGTTAAGAAGGTTGTCCCAATGTTTGTGATTTTTTTTTTTGTTTGATATGAGAATAGAGCACCTCCCTCTAAGTTAATTTCTGTGACGCAGAAGGCAGATCATCTCAAAGGAGAGCCATTGAGGCCCTGGTTCTAGCCTGAAAAGGGTAGCTTGGCTGTGAACTGACGGACAGGTATACAATGATGGTCCCATGGTAATGCTAAGTGTTTGCTTCAGGTTCTGCTGGCGCGCACAATTTCAAATACTTATTTAATTTATTATTTTAATTTAATAAATGTCTTTTTTTTTAAAAATTTATATTTAATGGGATTATATAAGAAATACACATAAGATTAAGAATAAACAGTACATTTCCGGTCTCAGTTTTGAACAGGACATTATACTGACCTCCCAGCGAACAAAGGGAAAATGAAGAGAAATGTGTCAGCACACGCAAACACACGCTCGCACGACACAAACAGCCTCGGTGACAGCACGTCTCCCCCGTAATAACCAACAAAATGGCCTCTGCCCTTTCATTTTCGCTGCACAAACTGATATTAGAATAAAACAGAAAGGTACACGGACGGAGCAAACACTTGCAAACAGCAATTGCTGAGACGTGCGATATCAGAACTGACGTTTTTGCGGAAGAACCCAGCGGTTCTGGTATTGTCCTGTCAGTGTCCCATGACTTGTAAAACCACTGGGTTTAACACAACGCTTAGACATTTATTGTCTGCATCAGGCCAGTGGAGGTAAATGGGATAAGCAAAAAAAGGTGCCCCAAGTTGTTCTACGTCCGCGGTAAATCACGGCCATTTTATTGCCTCTAATAAGTTGATGCAAGGCCATTTTTCATCCTACCTATCGTTCAAACATTTAAGGCATATTTACAAGGAACTTGTTAAAATATTTAATAATATTTAGTGGCAATTTCGATGCGGCCTGTCAGCGATGAATTTATACCCTTTAAGTGTTTAAAAAGGCGATGACATGAATAACAAACTGTCAAAATTGCCTCATTTGCATAGACGGGCCATAACTCTGCTACCTTGCATTAAAAAAAGAGGTTTTTAACAAAACGAGTCATAAAGGGAATGTTGAGCGATCAGAGTGAGTGATGGCGGAGACTCCTTCACAAAGTCGCGGCACAGAGACAGCATCCCCCGTGCAGATGCTGTGGAGATCACGCCGGCCAATAAAGGGACATATATCCTCTCCGTTGATTTATTTATCCCGCGCGGATGAGCGCAAGATGGAACGTCTCCTATAGGGTATTTTAATTAATTGTGATAGAAAGCTAATTCTGAAGGCTCTGCTGAAACAGTGGGCCCAACCGCCAATTTTTTCCCCACAATTCATCCCTGTGTCAAATATTTCCGGCGTAACTTTCGCATTCAAAGTGTGTTCTGGGCACCAAGCATTTATCACACCCGGTGCTTTTTGGTTCCCCTAACAATGCCCCCGTCTTTCCGACGGCGGCGGAAGCTGTTAACACCAGTCATCACGGCAGTCGCCGGAATCTTCCATCTCCTGAGCTCGGAGCCGTTTGATTGGCTGTGCTTGGTTCAGCATCCCTTCAAGGTTCCTAGAGTTTAATGCTGAGCCTTTTGACCTCAACCAGGCCAGGAGCTAAGCAACAGAAAAGGACCCTATTGACACTGATTGCGCGGCCATGAGTAGTCTGTCCCCTGTGCCCTCTTGGCGCGACTCTAATTAATAGCCAATTCATCTTGCCCGATCTGAGCCTGCACACGCAGTAATATATGGTTAGTTTGGCAAGCAAGCAATTAAGGTGTAATAACCAAGTACAGGCACTCTATTTGGGAGAGTAGCGCCTCCTTAGCCCATTGAGAGGAAACAATTCATTTACAGAAGGATCTCGTTGTGAACCAGTACTTTGCAGGCGTCCTCTCCCGAGTTCACTACTGTGCGGCTTTGGACTGAGCTGGACGCCGGAGAGCTGCGTGTGAGAATACCGCCACATAGTCCGTATCTAATCTGACCCTCCATAAGACAAATACCACCCCACATGACCATCTCCCAAGGTAAGGAGTTTATTACATAGCAACCCAGGCCATCTCCAGTTAGCATGCAGCCATTACAACACCACTATTCCCACCTGAAGGTTGCACATATTTTATTTGAAATGCGCAGAGGCAGTCTGTAGGAGACAGTTTTCCCTCAGAACGGCTGTATGCGAAAGTGTCCATTAAGATGCATTACAATAAACGTTGCGCAGTATATCTTGGCACTGTCAAAGTGATGGCTAATAAAAACAGGGATCTGAGAAGCGGTTCCTTGCCACTCTCCTCCTGTAACAGGATTTGACAGTGCAGGTGAGGTGGTGCACTACTCAAGAGTCACATGGTGCCCTGGTGTCAAGCCCATTTAAAATCTCAGGAAAAATGTAATTCAAAAGGAAGAAAATAGGGTGTGGTGGTCATAGTAGATGGAGCAATAACACCGCTGAGTGTTGTTTTAATGACACTCCTTGTTGTGTACAAGTTGAGGAACCATAATTCCAGCAGCACGCAATGCCAAAATGGAGATCTTGGTCATTTCTCCATTTTCTTGGGTTTTAATCGCCACAAACATGAGTCACATTATAGGGATCTATTGAAACACGAAGAGAGAAAAAACTTTAAAAAACTTTTTAAAAAAACTGGTTGGTTACCTTAAGTCAAAAAAACTTAAGTCACACTGATGCGGTCTCTGAATTGACGAACAGCCCACAGTCCACTGTACAATGCTATTGGAATGAATTAAGAGTACACTAAAAGTGCATAACATCACCGGCCCTTTATGGTTGATTTATTCATTCATGGCACATCCACCGAAACACTTTCCCTGGGTTTGTCTTTTGTACAGAACATCCCACGATGCCTTATAATTCATATTAGCAGATAAGTATTGTGAGGTAACGTAACTCCTGGAGAGTTCTTGCCAAGCTGCTGCATAGAGAGGTCAAATAAATCCCAACCTCCAGAACAGGGCAAAGAAGAGGCTTGAAAAGTTAGTCCTCTTCTGCTTTGGATGGACTAAATTATGCAAATGTGGAAATAATCAAATTGGAATTTTGGAGAGCAAAACGGACAGGTTATTTCAATGCTCCTTCATCAGGGTGTACATCTCCATCATAGTCCATACACCCTTTATTAAATGGGAAGAAAAGTAAGTGAATAAAACCAGTCTGAAACAAATATGACAAGTTTCAAACTCTCTACCTCACAGCCCAAAGATGTGAGACTGGCATGGTGATTGTGTTTGCATTTTACAAAAAGGTCTGTTTGAAAATGCCACCCATCATGTTAGCTTTATCTATATTTCATGACCACAGACCAAAAGAACTTCTACAATATCTATTATTGCAAGACAAAAAAAACAGAAACAAATCTCTTGCATGAAAAATAATCTGCCTGGCATGTCATGCTTATAGAAAAATGAAATATTCAGAAAGCCCAGGCTACAGCTTGGGCATAAGCTTGCCTCTCAAGCACAACCTTTTTAAACCCATTATTCTTTTTGCTAGAACTAATAACGTTTTTTGTCTCTGCAGCTTAAGACACTAATTGACTAGTTTTTTTGGAGGATAGCCCAGATGGAAAAATAAGTACCCCCTTAAAGACCCCGCTCCCTCCGCTTCCCAAAGCTTTAAGTCCCTTATTAATTAAACTTTCTCCAAGTCAGTTTTTTTTTATTAAAAAAGATAAAGTCTGCTGCCCCTAAAACTGGTTCTAGACTATTGTTTAAGCAGCTAAAATTTATTTCCATAAATAAAAAAAGAGAGTTTTTGAAAAAAGGCTTTTTAATACCATCAGCTGCAGCATGGGGACTGGAACTCCCAGGAAGATCCTCTCATTAATTAGAGCGTGGGTTTTTATTCCCGTCTTTAAAGTTGCTCATCCTAAACTGGCGCCTTTCTGACACACGTATGTGCCCACAAAGTCTTTTAATATTTGTCTATTGTGTTTTATTAATTTGAAGGGAATTGCTGTGTTTTCCTCTATGTGAAAACAGATGAATATTAATCCTATTTCGGGCGAGTGATACACCAAATGGGCCAAAGAGGAAGAGGAGCTTGTGCAAAATTTAATATATTTTAAAACATGTAAATTATGCACTTGTGGTATTTGGTTTTCAATATTAAAAGGGATCGTACCTACAGAATGAAAGAAAAGCTTGCTTCCTTTATAAATTGAATTGGGCACATACATAATTGTTCATACACTTGATCATCCATTAATTTACACTGCACCATTAGCCATGGAACAGTATTTGCCAATCAATGTCACAAGAAGAATTGTGATACGTATTTGTGACACATGCTGATGCATGCTGGGCAATATAAAACCCTTCTGACTTAAAACCATACACTATTATATATATACATATATAATATATATACTTACAATATATCATTTAACCATTGCATTGCAAATAAGGAGAAAGTCAGGACACAACATCATCAACCAACCAAAATAATATTGAAATGATACCGTTTCCAAACAGTATGAGCTGGAGCCGTACCCAGGTGGTCTAGGTTAGTCCTCCACAGAGCAAGAGCTACTCTGACTGCCAAGCATCTGATCTCCCTGCTGGAACTGTGGTAAAGTAAATTCTACACGAACTGCAGATCTTCAGTAAAGCCCAACACATGTCTTTCCTGTCAGTCTTCATGCGTATTACAGTATCGCAGAACCCAAATATAGACGGGGGAAAGGACAAGGCAACCCGTGGCGGGTTTGGAGTACGGAATTAACAGAGACAGGCAGGAGTGCCTGTTTCTCAGCTCCAAACTCCCAATAAAACTCAGAGCTAATTTCCCGGGGTGTAAACGTAATGAGGCATTCTCAAATGAAATCAATCACATATGGCAAAAAGCTTTTGTCGTGAAATTCAGGAGTTTTGCTCCTTTGTTCATTAAAACCCACTTTCACGGCGTGTAAAAAGCGGCAAGGTCTCAGTCCAACGCTTGATCTCGCTTTTCTCCTGCTCGCATTTTTTTTGTTTTTGTTTAATTCTTGTTTTAACTGAACAAATGATTATGTTGACATAGAACCACAGAACTTGGGACCCCACCCAGTCGCACACCCACCAAATCCTCCACCCTAGTTAAATAAGACACATTGTCACGGGATGCCAATAAAACTCAAGCATATGTTTTTTTCCCACATTTCCTTACCATACCAATAAAAGTTAGAAAAGAAACAGCAATACGAGTGTGTACCAGCGGCAGCCATGTTAGTGACCATGTCTGACAGCAACCAGCAGGCCTGAGGCTCATTATGAAAAATTTCAGGAATATTATTTTGGCTGACAATTCACAATTAAATTTGTGCCCACTTCAGGGCTATCACAAATCTGCCTCCATTTAGTGACTGCCTGTATAGAGAAGAGCTATTAAATGGCATGTAGCCTACCTGTTCATCTTTCATGGGTGTTGGTCTTTTTCTTTCTTTGTCTTCGTATGTGTGTTTCTGTTAGTGTGCACATGGCTGCACTAATCCTAAAGTGAGTCATGTATGTGATTCAGCACCCACACATCTAAATATGTTTTATTTAATCAAGCACATTAGCATTTTCAGCGTTCCCCTGAATATCTACAACTACAATATTGTTCTTTTTTAACCCTTTCTAATGAATACGTCTAACTTCATTTCATCATATAAAGTTTTCCTACTGGGGCCTGTTCTCCGTATACAGAATGTATTGAAAGTTAATGCGTGGTCCAAGTTGTTTCCACTAATATAAAGGCAGGATGACGAATGGCAAAGATTGCTTCAAGGCCAAGTTCAGCTTGCTATGTGCGAACACTGTACTTAACACATGGGATTATGCAATGGAAATAGTATTCATCAAATGGGATGACTGTGTGTCTGAACCAGGACTATGATTCAATGGTCATTGTAAGGTACTGTATTGCCCTATAGGCTGTGCTTTGTACAAGTATACATGCAGCTGGGATTCTGGGATGGGTTAAATTTCCATCACAAAGTTGTCATCATCCAATCAGAACCCAGAAAAGGCATCTCATGGACTTCTAATGAATACCATTTTTCGAACAGATTTTCATTGGAAGCCAAGCTTTAGTGGACTGATTTGACCTCACTCAATTTCACAAGAGGTGACATTAAGCTGTTCAATAGATGAGGCTTTTTCACAAAACAATTCCACTCAAAATGCCAGCAGTAACCATATGAAATGCTGATTTTAAATTATGCAAATTAAATTATGTAAGAAGAATAAAAATCAGGAATATGTTAAAAAAAATAAAATAAAAAAAATTTTCAAGTGATTTTTAGAGGAGCTACCACTGCTGTGCATGCATCAGACTAACACAGACCGGTTAGGCAGAATAGTTATTAACAGACTGCGCTCTCCATCCACCAAGGACTCAATTAAAATAAAGCATTAACATGATACAGGTACTGATTCGCCTTTTAACCTGAATTCTGATGCCTGCATCTTCACACATCAATTACATTCCAGACAGTCTGCCGTTGGGCTCTGAAGTAGCCCATTCCTGGCCTGGCTTCTGACGGGAAGAGCCTGAAGCAGAGGTCACTAATCAATGACTATATTGCGACTTCCTTCCTTAACTCTACTTTTGATGTGAAATAACCACAACTATCGCAGTGCCACACCTGCCCACCATTTCCCCCACCCACACCACCACAGCGAACCCACCCAGAGGTGTCGCTTCAAGGGCTTGGATGTGATACGGCGTAAAAACAAGTCTTAAGTCCCTTCGCAGTCCCAGTCTAAACGTTCCAGCCTTTCATCAAGGTCAACTCTTTGTTCTGAGGTGGCGCTGCCTCAAAAGCGCCACCTGACTGGGGCGGGAATTTAATTTCTTGTCGCCGGGGAGCACAGGTCTGAGTTGCTTCTTTTTTTTAAAAAAGGGAAACCAAAGTGTAGTTCATCACTGACCGTTAATGGGATAAGCAGCGTTCTACCTAGCGGAAATCAAAGAGGAGGCATATCTCGCACTGACCAGAGCTGGTACATGTGATGGTTTTCCGAAAAAGGAATATAGCGATAAAAGGTGGAACCCAGACTGACCTAAACCTATCCTACCCCTGGCACCACAATGCAAACTGCGTCTCATTGCATTGACTCCTATGAAGGCTACAGAGCCAGGTTAATATAGGCTATTATCTTGCTCTGGAATCTTAATATAATCTCTAATGCACGCGGAGAGCTCCTTTATCGAGTGAGGCACTCAAGAACCAATTTGTTGTGCATTTATAAAGTTTACAAAATAATTTTTGATACACCTGACTGCACCATCAATCGACGACTATCTGAATATATTGTGTACCTGATGCACACGTGCAAAAAAGTATATGATATTAGGCAAACCATGCTCATGTCCACTGACAGTGCCCACATCATTGCTGACCCCTGTGTTGGTCAATAGTGAACCTCAATGCAGAGTCACACAAACGGGAGTAATGTGAGAGACTGAAAGAACGAGAGTAGCGTCTGACACAGTCAGCAGCCAGGAAGAGAGGGCTGAAGTTTAATTTCCCTAAATGCCAGGATGCAAGCAAGCCTGCACGTCTGCGCGTGAATAAATTCATCTATCGATTTGAATATGCAACCGCTTCGTAATTTAAGGGTGAACGTTTATCAATACCTAGGCTCATATCTAAGTAATAGAAATACTTACATACATCAAAATCAATGTATGACAGCTAATTTCTTAGGTCATAAAAAGTGACTTTCATGTAAGTAGAACTAATTATGTACTTTTATACTCGCAAACACATTCATTTGTCACAGATGTTTCCGTTCATGGTGCACAGTACTATACATCCGCAAATATACGGTCCAGTACATATTAAACGCTACAAAGACCAAATATACCGTAGGAATGAGTTTATAGTCTGACAAATAACATGATTCCCCTCGTCATTCCAACCCTGCGGGTTCATTTTTGTGCAGCCTTATATTCTGCATATCTGCACTCTTTCTCTGAAGTAAAATCATCCATAAACAACTTGTTTTATCCACACATACTTCCACAGAATCCTACTGTAGGATTGGAATCCCATCTATGTTCCAGACAGTAGTTTTGTGATTAAAGCAGATTAACCTGGCAAGACAAAATGCACCATAATGTTGAAATATTTGACGGTGTTTTGAAATGTCTTTCACAACTTATACGCCTTAAGGGACCAAATACACAAATGTGTTTTGCCACCTGGCTTTAGTAAACGTGATATATAATTTTTTTTAATGTAAATTGTTCATTGTTACTGTTTTGGGCTTCTATGTCTGAATTTTGGAAGAACTTGAAAAATACAGCCAGCAATCCCTTAAAGTCGTTCAATTATATACAGTGTATTTTTTCAAAACAGTAGTTATTAGAGTTAATAAACACATTTATTAGAGGGGTGAATAATTGACACGTAGCATTTTGAGAAAAAAATTCTCTGAGCAATTGTATAGTATAAAAGAACATAAATTCCCTTTTTTGAACATGCCACACCTGCATTGTTTATTTTATGCAGCATTCTTTGCTTATCGTTATAAAGAACATGAAAGATTTTGGAGGATACAGCTTGAGCACCTCAGTGCTATTATCTAAACTACATATTTCAGACACGTATGCTCAGTTAACAGGACTGTAATATAACAGCAACAAAACAGACAGTTATTGTTATCGTCTGTGCTACACCACCATATTATTACTGGGAATTCTGATCTCAAAAAGAGCATTAAAAGTTGTTATTTTTATGCTGTAATAATCCTGCCTGTGTTAACAGCACAGAAGGAAACTGGTCTAATTCCTGTAAATCTATCTGGACTCAGAACTGAAGGCCAATTAAGGACGCTTTTAAACTTGGAAGTCAAGCATTACTTGGCACTTCTCCCATTACAGGGCTTTATGGACAGGCTTACAGAGTTTTTTTTTTTAGGTTTGTATTCGATTGAGGGAGAATTCATAAATAAGGAAGATATGGGCCAAAGAAGAGTGGAATGGAACAGTAAAACGCTCATTCCCTGTCCTCTTGAGGCCAGTGAAAGATGAACAGCGATACAGGAGAAGACAGCTACTGATGACAGTAACTTAAATCTCACTTCCTCAGAATCACGCTTTCCTCTCATTCTGCCTGATAAACAACTCAGGCCAGCCTCCCCATTTCTTTGTCAGTTATCTGTTTTCTGCTAACGAAACGTCACTAATATGTTCTGGAATGTCGGGTGGATAAGCGTTTTGATTGGCTGCGAAGAACTTAATGATGTATACCAAATGTGGAAGGACAGCTTCTTCGCACCAAACGCTGTGGACAAACATATTTGTTGACGAGGTTTGAGAGTAGAATTTGCCATTTTCAATCAACCTTAATCTCAAATTAGGACCAGTAAAATGCTTCTAAAGTGCCACATCCATTCACAATCAAGGGCCACCTGTTTGTTAGATTGCACATTTTCCCTCAATTAGTTAAATTGTAAGGACAAAGTAAAAAAGTACACTTCGTGGAGAGAAAAACATAATTGAAAGAAAAACAAGAGTCTTGTTTCAATTTAGGAAAACAACATTCTTGATTGTGTACCTGTGTTCCTTTTAACTAATTAAAACTGCAAATCAAATATCTTAAGTTGTCTGTTTTACATAAACGCATAAAACAATTGGGAGGAGGATTTTGCTTCATTGTTCTTCTCTCTGAACATCTTATTCTAGCTTAATTTGAGCCATTTTGTCTTCCTGAGAGTGGCATGCAGTCATCTTTAAACGGCTCCATTTAAAATGCAATTTGATTAGCTGCCAAATTGCTACCAAGTCTTTCCCACTGCAGCAATGGGACGGGGTAAACATTTAATTACCATTTGTACATAAAAGAGAGGTCTTTGTCACAATTTGTATAATGCATCCCAGAATGACCACTACTTTCAAAGCTCTTTGGCTCTGGTGATTTCAAAAGCAATAGATCAGAGGGGGAAAGCAGAGGAAAGGGGAAACTCACCAAGGACTTTCTGCGGTGCCGCCGCACACCCCCACAGGACACCCCCACAGGACACGGCGCGCTTAAATAATCCAAACTTTTCTTTAATCACAGTTTAGAATTGGCTGGGACCTTCAGCGAGAGACAGCTGCTGTGCCCCATAGCCATTAATGAGATTCACCGAGGGTTTCCCCCCTTAAAATATTTACGCCGTCCCATGGCACCTCGATATTGTCCTAGAACGAGGAGATAAGAGCCAAGGAGGTGTGTTGAAGTTCTCCTAATCAATTTGCTAATTACTGGAGTGGCTATAGGAGGAGAGAGAGGAATCCCTTCTGGCAAGCTGTATTCTAATAAACGCTGAAAAATGTATTTACTCAGCGAGCCAAGTGGAATTTTCAAGTGGAATTACCAAGGAGGGCTGATTGAGACCGACTGTACAATGGTCGAGGTCTCAGGCAGAAGTCACACCTCTTTGAACCGGTTACTAAATCAAGCCCGGCATCTCTCCTTGTGTAATTTTGTAAAAAGATGGCACATCAACCTTTGCAACAATTGCAAGCACCCATCCCAGCATCAGTCAGCATCTTGAACCCATGTTATCTTTCCAAACATAAAAGGTGAAACTCATAATTGTAAGGAAGTGTTTGACACTGACCAGGTGCTCTTCGCACTCTAAGATTATTTCGAGCGCAGAACGGCACAGCACTGCCAAGCGACGCAGTACAACAAGTCAACATTTTAAAAGACATCAAAAAAGGGCAATTTCGTCCTCCGTCCGCCCACTTTCCCCAGTCCTTTAAATCAGTACATGTCAGCACCGTGCAAGCATGCTGCTATAATCTAAACATCTCCACTCACACACACACACACACACACACCCGCGCACACACGCACAAACACACACCCGTACACACACGCACAGACACACATACGCACACACCCGCGCACACATACACAACACACAAACACACACACACCCGTGCACACACGCAGACACACACGCACGCACACACACACACACACACACACACGCACACTCACAGACACACACACGCACACATGTACACACACCTACACAGGTGCACACACACACACACAAACACATGCACACACAGACACACACACAAACACACACACCCGTGCACACACGCAGACACACACGCAGACACACATGCACGCACACACAAACACACACACCCATGCACACACGCACAGACAAACACATGCACACACCCATGCACACATATACAACACACACACGCACATATGCACACACGCACACACACACACACACACACACACACACACACACGTGCACACAGGATGTGACGGCTCCCGCACAAAGGGGCCAGTACCAGTGGCAGTGCCGCAGTGAGCTCAGAGGCCAGACCGGTGGCAGACGGGTTGGCGGGCGTTTGATGCCACCCCTCTTCACCTCTGACAGAGCCGTGGACCCCTGCTGCCCCGCAGGCTAGACGCGGCTCGGTGTCTGTCACGGGAAGTGTTCCTCGTCTCCCGAAAACCTCCGGCCCCCTCCTGCCCTCTCCTGCCAAACGAGCCCGAGGCCACCGGCCTTCAACCCCAACCGCTGAGCGCGGCCCGGCACCACAGCCTCACACCGCAACACAAAGGACGCTGATAAAAACCAGTTTGATTGCAGAAGAAATTTTACTCCAATAAACAACCCGTACTCATACTCACCTATGACGGCCGTAAATAAGACTTCCGAGAGGCTAAGCAATACAGTCTATTTGAAGACTATGCACAGCTACGGCTGAAGAGAAGGGATTTGTTTACACTCCTCTGGCATAAATCTTTCCCCAAATGCTAAAGCACAAGTTATTTTCCTGACATAATCAACGGAACAAACTTTTTTTTTAAATTTTCTAATTGAGCAGAGCATTGGCAGGTCTCGGGGGATCCCTCAGAGGGGCGCGGTTATTGTGCTCTGAGACTTGGCTTTGCGGGATGCCTTCAGCCCAGCCTTCAGAGAGAGGCAATCTCACACACAATCCCAAAAAGAGGCTGCATTTAACTTGGACGTGCTGCCCCTAGTGGAGAGTTTCCCAACAGATACATGCAGAGAGAGATTTCGCTGTGCGTTATCCCCACTGAGCCATTTCACAAAACTGTACTTCTCAACGCGCAGGTTACAATTCCAATTCTGCCTTCAGTTCAACTCATTTCTCTGACGCCGTCTGATTCTACTTCTGCCTCACTAAACACCTATTGAATAGTATATCCCTCTTCTTTGGAAAATAAATTATAGTTTCCACATATTAAATACAGTTTTTCAGTGTTAAATAGCTACATAAAAACAGGTATTTTCCTGCAATCCAGTCAACTCACAAAGACAATGGAGCCTCAGCAAAGGTCAGGTAATAGAGCTGTTTTTTTATTGATGTTTTCACAGCCCGCATTGAGATGTTTCAGGTAGGAAGCGGAACAGAATATACAAGCGAGCGAAACGCCCATTGATTGCATCATTTTTACAGACAGTTGTACAGATGGGCCTTAACTGAAGGAAGCCCACTGGGCATTGCGGTTTAAAAAAAAACATGAAAACCAACAACAAACAACAAAAAAAATAAAAACCTGTTGCTGTGACATTTTCCTCACTCCCACCTCAGCACACGGCAGTCACCACGGACCGCTCGCTCTCTGTGTGAGGTTCTGTGTTCTGATCACCATGGCGATGCCTTTCTGCCTTTCAGGTTCCCCCTGAGAGAAGGGAGGGGGGTCGAGGGCACAGGTTGCCATCAGAGACTCGGGGGGGGGTAAAGTAAGAGCTGGCAACAGGATGATCTGAAGGGTACCTGGGACTGATGTAACATCACTAACAGCAACAGAGCACACCTCCCCGCACCCAAGCCTACGTATGCTTTCTCAACAATTTTCCACTTTATAGACAATGGGAATAACAACAATTGTTTTCCCCCTTTTTTTTTTCTCCCTTGTGTAATTAAGAGGGAAGACTGATTAAGTAGCTTCAGATTTTCAAATATCACTCCTAACCTTTACAGAGAGGGGGGGGGGGGGGGGTGAAACAAATTGACCCAGTATATGAGCGCAGGCCCTGAATGGAGGCTTCAAACATCTGTTTGAGGGTAAATCATCTTTACGTGACAGAGAGGAGCCGAGATGACATTACTGCGAACAAGACAAAGGGCAGTTCATTTTCAATGCACAGATCTTTTCTTTTACTTGGCTGGTTGTTACCGCACACATTCGCATTTTAACTGGCACTGCCTGTATCAGGTAACGCACAAATAAATAGGGTGGAAAATTCCATCTGGAGGGATTTACACTTTTGCCAAACCAATCCACACAAGGGTACATTTCCTAGGCACATAATTGCAAGCTAAAAATAAGACACTGTACTGCAAAAAACACAAGTGCAGATCCATCGATACTCCACAATGCACTGCATGCAAGTCTCATATTTTTCTCAAATATATCTATTTTTTTGTTGTTGTTGTTTAAAGTGAATGAAAACTAATTTGAATGACAACAGCATTTGAACCGAAACTGAGCGAATGCAGAAATGCAGAGAAGTAGGCAGAAATAAGACTGCAGTGTAAGAGCAGAATGCAGAGAAGTAGGCAGAAATAAGACTGCAGTGTAAGAGCAGAATGCAGAGAAGTAGGCAGAAATAAGACTGCAGTGTAAGAGCAGAATGCAGAGAAGTAGGCAGAAATAAGACTGCAGTGTAAGAGCAGAATGCAGAGAAGTAGGCAGAAATAAGACTGCAGTGTAAGAGCAGAATGCAGAGAAGTAGGCAGAAATAAGACTGCAGTGTAAGAGCAGAATGCAGAGAAGTAGGCAGAAATAAGACTGCAGTGTAAGAGCAGAATGCAGAGAAGTAGGCAGAAATAAGACTGCAGTGTAAGAGCAGAATGCAGAGAAGTAGGCAGAAATAAGACTGCAGTGTAAGAGCAGAATGAAAGTAAACATCACACCAAGCATAAAAATAAAAATAAATTTAAGTTTGAAAAAATAAAAAAAATAATATTGTCGGGCAAAGAAAGCCAGCACGTTGTAAGCGGAAAAGCGAAAAAAGGCTTTGGAGTATTGAGAGCTCTTAAGTATGCTGGTGCTAGCCCATTTAACACTTTATAGGTTAGGAGTAGTACTTTGAAATCAGCATAATACATAATGGACAACCAGCCAAGTGAAGTGTAATATGGTCAGAATTGTTCCTTTTTAGTTAGGGCCGCTAAAATGCATAATTTTATATATGTTGAAGTGCACTTAGAAGGGAGGATAGGGCACGGCAACTGTCCATTTCATTTTTTTATTTTACCATAAAGTACTTTATAACTTTTATGACATGTATTCATCTCTGAGCTGAGAAACACTACAAAACACAGAGAAACTCGAGAAATGGTTTCATATATCATTCAAAAGTAAGTTCAGGGAAAATAGTTAACACAATATCAATTGTCACAAGATTAGTCACTGTATTTGTTTTATTATTCTGCCCAATTCCATGACCTTCCGGGTCTTTATGGCTCCTTGGTACACTGTTATCTTAATGACTACGAGGGTTTCACTGATGCATAAAACTGTGTATCTTCTGCGCATCCTTGAAAATTAAATCTGCCTCAGAAAACAATACCATCAAGTGGCAATGTATGTAACAAGCAAAGCAAGGCCCAAGAACACAGCCTTGAGGAGTACAACACTCGCAGATCATTTTCATATTTTCTAAAAGATCCTAATTGTATTTCTTTAAACACAGACGTTTAATTCCACTTAAACTGGGAGCTTTAAAAGATACGCCCTGTTAATGCACATGCCTGCATTTATTACAGGCTGGCACAGAGCTGGAGGAAAGACACTTCTTATGAAGATTGGATGGCAATGGATCCAGCAAACACAAAGAGGTTTTTGAGGGCCTAATTAATGTGATGTACCAGTCTAGAAGAGTGGAATGTTTCAAACTCTGAGACAGGGGCTGATGGAGGTGTGTGAGTGGGCAACTGAGATTAGTTTCCTAGTAGGCCCATAGTTCATCTTTCAGTGAAAATCTTAATGAAACCATCACTACCGCAACTCTGCAAAAATCCAAACCAAAAATCATACAACACTTCAACCAAAGTGCCTCCATGTCAGCAGTTTAATAGCACGAGCATACAACACGGCATGTTAAGCGGACACTTTTTAATTCTGGTGGCAGTGCAACCCACCCGCCCTCAACGGACCAACGTATCCCTTAGCTGACTACCCACACTACCACCCCAGTGAGCCAGCCTTTACCTGTCCTGCTGCAGCTAGCTGACTACCCTCACTACCACCCCAGTGGGCCAGCCTTTACCTGTCCTGCTGCAGCGAGCTGACTACCCACACTACCACCCCAGTGAGCCAGCCTTTACCTGTCCTGCTGCAGCTAGCTGACTACCCACACTACCACCCCAGTGAGCCAGCCTTTACCTGTCCTGCTGCAGCTAGCTGACTACCCTCACTACCACCCCAGTGAGCCAGCCTTTACCTGTCCTGCTGCAGCGAGCTGACTACCCACACTACCACCCCAGTGAGCCAGCCTTTACCTGTCCTGCTGCAGCTAGCTGACTACCCTCACTACCACCCCAGTGAGCCAGCCTTTACCTGTCCTGCTGCAGCTAGCTGACTACCACCCCAGTGAGCCAGCCTTTACCTGTCCTGCTGCAGCTAGCTGACTACCCACACTACCACCCCAGTGAGCCAGCCTTTACCTGTCCTGCTGCAGCTAGCTGACTACCCTCACTACCACCCCAGTGAGCCAGCCTTTACCTGTCCTGCTGCAGCTAGCTGACTACCCTCACTACCACCCCAGTGAGCCAGCCTTTACCTGTCCTGCTGCAGCTAGCTGACTACCCTCACTACCACCCCAGTGGGCCAGCCTTTACCTGTCCTGCTGCAGCTAGCTGACTACCCACACTACCACCCCAGTGAGCCAGCCTTTACCTGTCCTGCTGCAGCTAGCTGACTACCCTCACTACCACCCCAGTGAGCCAGCCTTTACCTGTCCTGCTGTAGCTAGCTGACTACCCACACTACCACCCCAGTGAGCCAGCCTTTACCTGTCCTGCTGCAGCTAGCTGACTACCCTCACTACCACCCCAGTGGGCCAGCCTTTACATGTCCTGCTGCAGCTAGCTGACTACCCTCACTACCACCCCAGTGGGCCAGCCTTTACCTGTCCTGCTGCAGCTAGCTGACTACCCTCACTACCACACCAGTGGGCCAGCCTTTACCTGTCCTGCTGCAGCTAGCTAACTACCCACACTACCACCCCAGTGAGCCAGCCTTTACCTGTCCTGCTGCAGCTAGCTGACTACCCTCACTACCACCCCAGTGAGCCAGCCTTTACCTGTCCTGCTGCAGCTAGCTGACTACCCTCACTACCACCCCAGTGGGCCAGCCTTTACCTGTCCTGCTGCAGCTAGCTGACTACCCTCACTACCACCCCAGTGAGCCAGCCTTTACCTGTCCTGCTGCAGCTAGCTGACTACCCTCACTACCACCCCAGTGGGCCAGCCTTTACCTGTCCTGCTGCAGCTAGCTGACTACCCTCACTACCACACCAGTGGGCCAGCCTTTACCTGTCCTGCTGCAGCTAGCTGACTACCCTCACTACCACCCCAGTGGGCCAGCCTTTACATGTCCTGCTGCAGCTAGCTGACTACCCTCACTACCACCCCAGTGAGCCAGCCTTTACCTGTCCTGCTGTAGCTAGCTGACTACCCACACTACCACCCCAGTGAGCCAGCCTTTACCTGTCCTGCTGCAGCTAGCTGACTACCCTCACTACCACCCCAGTGGGCCAGCCTTTACCTGTCCTGCTGCAGCTAGCTGACTACCCTCACTACCACCCCAGTGGGCCAGCCTTTACCTGTCCTGCTGCAGCTAGCTGACTACCCTCACTACCACCCCAGTGGGCCAGCCTTTACCTGTCCTGCTGCAGCTAGCTGACTACCCTCACTACCACACCAGTGGGCCAGCCTTTACCTGTCCTGCTGCAGCTAGCTGACTACCCTCACTACCACCCCAGTGGGCCAGCCTTTACCTGTCCTGCTGCAGCTAGCTGACTACCCTCACTACCACACCAGTGGGCCAGCCTTTACCTGTCCTGCTGCAGCTAGCTAACTACCCACACTACCACCCCAGTGAGCCAGCCTTTACCTGTCCTGCTGCAGCTAGCTGACTACCCTCACTACCACCCCAGTGAGCCAGCCTTTACCTGTCCTGCTGCAGCTAGCTGACTACCCACACTACCACCCCAGTGAGCCAGCCTTTACCTGTCCTGCTGCAGCGAGCTGACTACCCTCACTAGCACCCCAGTGAGCCAGCCTTTACCTGTCCTGCTGCAGCTAGCTGACTACCCACACTACCACCCCAGTGAGCCAGCCTTTACCTGTCCTGCTGCAGCTAGCTGACTACCCACACTACCACCCCAGTGAGCCAGCCTTTACCTGTCCTGCTGCAGCTAGCTGACTACCCTCACTAGCACCCCAGTGAGCCAGCCTTTACCTGTCCTGCTGCAGCGAGCTGACTACCCTCACTAGCACCCCAGTGAGCCAGCCTTTACCTGTCCTGCTGCAGCTAGCTGACTACCCTCACTACCACCCCAGTGGGCCAGCCTTTACATGTCCTGCTGCAGCTAGCTGAAAGCAGCCGGCACGTGCTTATATCTCCAATCACCTTGGCCAGTGTCAGGATTACCTTGCATTTACACTCAATACTCCTTCATTCCTTAAGGCTTATTAAGAATGATGATGAGCTCTGAAAGGGCCAGTATGTGTCCCTCTCGCTCTCTCTGTTCCTCTCTATCTCTCTCCCTCTCTCTCGCTCTCTCTCTCTCTCTCACTCTGAAAGGACCTAGGACAAATAACCAAAAAGGCCATTTTCATATAATAATCAAGGGCCTGAATCAATACACGTTGTGCGTCCTCCAAATAAACCTTCTAATGGCGTTCTTGTTGCGATCCGATTGTTTAATTTCTTCCAGAATGTTCTCCACTCTGTCATGTGGAGATGCTTGGGATGCAATTCACCTTGAAACTCAATTATATTGGATTTCTACAATAGTTGATCATGCATGTGAAAAGGACATTTCCACCAGCACTAAAATAAAAATAATAACAGCGATGATTAAAAAGAAAAAAAGGGGGAAAAAAGAAAAGATGAGCGTAGTGTTCAGAGCAGTATATTTAACACGTCAAGGCTGAAAGGTGACTCTCTGAATCTTGAATATTGCAAGCCCATTTTATCCAGAGTGACTACGTGGGGGCCCCCAATTCCTCAACAGTATACGAGACATCATGGGTAAAGTGAAATTATTCATTGACATTATTCATTTATAGGTTTCCTCTGGTGACCTGGGGTCCAAAGGCAAGGTCAGAGAGCCAGATGAAACTAAAAAGGAGGTGCGGCCTGACATTTATTCAGCTACGAACGAGGGCCACAGAGTCACTGTGTGACTGATGGGTACAAACAATTTGTGGAACTGAGTCAAGCACGGACTTGTTAGCCAATAAGTATTTCAACAATCCATCAGGAGCCAAAGAGTTTCTCTGCTACAGGCAACACCACTCTCTTGTACTGAGAAAAAAACAACAACACAAAGACTTAATCCTATTCCTCATCGATAAAATACACCATTTCAACGCTGGGGGTTTAGTCCAACCCACTCCAATACCAGTTCACAACAGGATCTGTGAAGTAACTCAGAGCTACACCACATTTCACTAAGTCTGAAACAAACTGGACTTTTTATTTTATTTCTTAAAGCACAAAAGAGAGACGCCCTCTTGAAAGTGACATTACAAATAAACCAATTTTACTCTGACATAATCGGGTTTTTTAAATTAATCACATCCCATCACTTCCATGCATCTGAACTCACAGCTAGAAAGGATGCACTGTTCTACTTTTATCAGAGTTCAGTAAAAGAGTAAAGTCAATTAACCATGACTACTGTGACTGTCATATTCATAATTGAAGGCCTGATACGCCCACCCCCTCATCTCGATGTCCAATATTAATTATGTACCTTATATAAAAAAACTAAGGTGCTTTACAAAATCTTGCTTATTTAGTGTGGTTCCTAAAAGGAATATCCTCACTGTGGAGAAATTTAAGTGCTAGTTTCCATTTAAAAGGCTATAAAACACTTTTCAGCATTTGCACAATACAAGTCTGTTTGTTTCTTTTCCTTTTGTATAATCAGCTTCCTCTATGAAAGAATGAAGCATTTATGTCAGTTTGTGTCAGCACGCAAACGCGTGCGAGTGTTTGTGTGTGTGTGTGTGTGTGTGTGTGTGTGCGCGCATGTGTGCTGCGCAGAGGGGGGACGGGGCGGCATACATACACATGTACATGTGTGCATACATGCATCTCTCTACTTGTAAACCTGTTTCTTTTTGGACTGGTAGTACTATTTTATTAATTAATTTGTCTACCTTCACTGCCAACAAAACATTACAGGTTAAGTATTACTGTGTCCAGTCATCATTATAATTAAATTAGTATTATAATCTACATGTACAAAAATTACTTTTATCTTACAGAGATACAAACTGTGCGGTGGTACACATGTTGAAAATACAACAGATACACATATACATGTAGGATTTAAGTCCAAGTCTTTCAGAGTAAGGGACATTCACAAAAATAAAAAATAGTTGGAGAGACAGAGAGAAATGAATGGGAGGCAAGCAGGAATGACAATATGAAGACGCAGAAGAAGAAAAACAAACTGAGAAGATGAAGAAAAATAAATTACGTGACAGATGGACCTCATAATGCCCTTCACAGAACGGGGGCACACACACACACACACACACAACTGACACAACTGACACACCTGCAATACTGCCCGACCAGTGGGAGTTGGCTGGTGTCCAGATGGACACACACCTCTGGACAACAGTCCACATGCCACTAAACGCCACAGGTACACCCACAGACTGAACTGGAGCAAGTGGCTAGAGACCAGCATGGCTCATAAAAACAAGGGCATCCCATCTGACGACCCCTTACACACTCACCACTACCGATGCACTGCTACACCTAGGAGGGGATTACCATTGTAGTTTAGGGTTCATTTTAAGACTTTGGAAGCAAGTGGATATGGACACTTGCTTATGAGGAAATAAAACTAAAATTGATCCCTGCTCATTTAGGCAACTTCACCTTTGAATTAGAGAGCATGTTGCGTTTCCAAATTCAGGGAAACCACATTGGTCAAATTTGAATGCAGATAAAATTTGACATTGACATGTCTACATATAGACTGCTGTTCCTTTTGGTAAAGATGCATGCAAGCACACACTGTGTGACAGCATACCTGACTCCCAACTGTGCCAGTCCTCTACTTGAGTTCATAAAAACCAATGCATTTAAAAGATGAATGGTATGAAAAGGACCCAACGTGTGGAGGAGTAAGCCAGAGGAAAAAACATATTGGCTAATGCTGACAAATGAGAATCAAATACTCATTCGTTACAACAAACAAAAACATTTTTAGAAACAGAAAACTTCCTTTAATGCTTTGAGGGAGAGAAAAAAATATTTCACATTTACCTTGTCTTCTAATATCACTGGCATTCTCTAATATGAGAAATGACTTTCCTTGAATGATCTGTTTAACCAGACAGAGGAGAGGGGGAAAAGGAGTAATTAATTACTTATGTGAGCCAATGCTTCAGAAAGACAATAAACCTGCCTGGTCGCCATGGATATGACATATTTGCTCTGAAAACAACACAATAATTAGCAAAGGAGAAAGATCCAGCGAGAATATGCAAACTCCAGGGTTTAAAGCGCCCGTGATCTTTTCTTGGCTGCTATTCTCTCAATTATGAATAACAGAAAATTGCATACATACATAAAGCGATTACGTGACTAAGACAGGCTTGTTTATGGAAATGACCATGTCATTATAAATGCACTGCATTTGAACTTATCGGACCTAAAAGGCAGGAACTCTCTGGAAATATTTAGTTATTCCATTTAACTTGTTTTGTCATTTCTGTATGTAAAGAACTATATAATAGGAACAGATACAGACACAGCAATAAAAGTGGATTATGTCATATCCCCCCAAAATAATTCAGTTGTTTCTCTTTAGGCGATATGTTTACAGGCCATGCTCTTTTGTCTTTGTGAGTGCAAATACACTAAACATATTTTAGATAGTGTCTTTCAGGACCTGGACTTAAAAAAATATTCTCAAATCATGTGTTGTTTGCGTTTGTTATTTACGCACAAAATGGGGCAAAGCTAAACGTTGATTTATCTGAATATGCAGTCTTTGATTAAACAACACAATTTCTTGAGCAATTATTAATGACAAGTGCTGATTCAACTTGGACAAGGACAAAGACATCACAAATGTATGCAATAAAACAGAGCCTACTTCCATGTCTCTTTTAAGGTCAATAGTTTAGCAAATCAATTTAAGGCCTACTCTTTTTTTTTATTTTTTAAGTCTGCTTCTTCAGCAAGAAAATCTAAAAGATGGTATTGACAAGTTTAAGGGCTTAACAGGGAAACGTGAAAGAAGCAGAATGTGACATTGGGACATGGGATCTTGTGCACTAAACGCGAGTAGGCTCGTCTAAAAGTGACCTGATGTAAGCATCTCTCCTGAAAATACTGGCGCCTTACAATAATGCTTCGGCTCAGATAAAAATAAAGAAGTGATCCTCGTGGAAAAGGTCATTGTCTCTTTAAACGTTTTATGGCATATGGAGTTTCAATTTCTCAAAGAGATCAGTTTAACGTCACCATAGAAACCAGAAACCGATTATCAACAGAATAAATAACTAATAAATTAAACAAAAGGAAAACGATATCGGAACATTTGATTACGAACGTTAAGCTGCCGAGTGTCTAAAAAAAGATAACTTTTCGAATGCTATTTTAAAACTGAAAGTAAAGCGAGTTGTGCGGACTTCTCAAACAAATGCCATGTCGCTTACATATACTGCTTGTTACACAGATATTACCATTTATTTACCAAATTGGTGACTTTAACTCTTATTAGCTGCGCGTGAGGCTACTGTACCTTCCCAATACACACGATTGCAGTTATCGTTTTGGTAACTGAAAACTAAACTGTCCGCACGTATGTTTATGTAAAGGGTGGAGGCTTAACTTTCAAATTTAAGAATTGTGGTGGGCCTATTATTCGCAAATTATTCAACTTAACTTTTAGGTACAATTGCATTTATTCAGTAGGCTACAGTCAATCTGACAAGGCATTTCAAAGAAGGTTAAAAACTCAACATGCAATCATAAAAATAACTTCCGCATTTGTTTACAGTCTTTATTGCATGCGTAACTCTTCAGCTCTAATCGTTTGACCTTATATGCCTGTTAAAAAAAAACACAAAGTTGCAAGCAAAAACGAAACCCCTCTCTCACTCACACATACATAGCCTACACACACACACACACACACACACCAGAGTAATCATGTTAACACCTGTTATACAGTAGCCTACCCGCCTCTAGAAAAACGCAAAAGTTTAACATCTTTTCGGAATTAGACGTGTTATCATTGACTTGACACCTTTACTTATTGACGTAAGGTTCAAATAACATTTTACACTGAAAATAACGCTGTAAAATGACTGTTTTAAGTGTTGTTTAAACGTTCGCTATAACGAGCTTAGTCTACAATGTAAAATAGATTTTATACATGTATATGTAAAACAAAGTTTCTGCTCTACTAGTCGAGAGTGTAGGCTACTTTTGTGAGCCAAGAATAAAATATCGCATCTGAAATGTTCGTCTAGTGTCAACAGAAAATTCAGCTGTAGCCTAAAACAGGCTAGATCCAGCAGGCTACGTAGGAAAGTTGCACTCGAGTGGCAACTTGGTGTTTTAAAGGTGGTTAAGTTGAATGGACATTATTTACGTTTAGGTTTTAATCTCCAAAGCACACATATTCCAACAAGTTATGAAAACAATATCTGCGAACGCGCTGGCAGGTATTTAGAGCCACGATCGGTCGCATGCTCTGGTACGCTCGCTGGTCCTTGCGGCGTTGGAGTAAAGGGTACACCGTTAAACTGGTCAACTGATTGATCCACGGTGTCATAGCGACAGATCCAGACATATTTAATGTCACAGGCGAGCTACTTATATCAAAGTAAAAAACCCGAAAGAAATCACTTTGATGTTGCTCAGCTTTTCAGCTAAGTGATATGTTTGGAAATACAGACGTATTGGAGGTGAAAATGAAAAGTCTTACCTGCACTTCGGTGTCTTTCGATGACTTTCCAACTAAAGGAAAATGTGTGTTTAGGATGGACGTTATGAGGGAATGCGTGATCAAAGTTGCCTCATTTTTCTGTCTTTCTTGTTTTATTATTGTATTTTCCTATTTCTAACACGGGGCGAGTCGCCCGGAAGATCTGCCCTGGAGACCGCTTCAAAGTGGGAAGAGGAATCCTTAATTGAATTTCTCAGTTAGCAGCTGCGAAGTGGAAAAGCTGGAACGGAATCATGATAAGATTCTCCAGCGTGACAGGTTTTCTGCAAGTCAGAGGGAACGCGCGCTTCTGGACATTGTACCGTATCTTTCAATGAAATATTTGTGTTTCAGATGTATCGGTAGACTGACCGTCTTCTCCTTTTTATTTACTAATGGTATAAACGTTTAACTCCAAACTAAAAAATTTTAAATAAATTTGTAAATATTCCCACAGGATTTTGAATATGGATTTTTGAATCAGGGTTAATAAAATAAAAAAATCCTTTCTGGAATATATTTATGAAATATAAAATGACAAATTACATACACACTTAGCTATTTTAAATATATGCATTGTAATGCAGCAGTCTTCAGTGAGAAATCCAGGACTGTTACAGGAATTGTATATGAGCTATCAGCCAAATCTGTACTTCACGAACTGCACAATACATTGCATTTATTTGAATGTAGAATGTAAAATAATAATAATAATAATAATGTATATCAAAAAGCAGCCAGTTTCCTACCATTTCATACTTAAAAACACATGGATGAACAAGAGAAGACTGGTGCCTTGGTTCACAGTTGTATTGTGAATTTTGATATTCTAGTGTTACAAGTAGACCTTGATAAGAAGGCCTGCATTTGGTACTTTGGTTAGTAAAAGCTATTATTCACACGATTGCACTTTATAAACTAAACTTGAAAACAACCATCATACTTCTATTATACTCTCTCTCTCGCTCGCGCGCGCGTGCGCACACACACACACACACACACACACACACACAGATAATTATAAAGTAAAAATTATTCCATGCATGTGACATCTTTGAGGGTATTCCAGCAGCAAATCCCAGATGAATAAGAGAGCTATGATAATGTGTTTTAAACTTGAACTTTTCCTTATCTAAATTCTGCAGTCTTGTGAACTATTGACAAACAGATTATTGCCAATTAGCAGTTTTGTGATGTGCTCTGTTCTACATAATAAAGAATCTAGAATCAGATCGATGGCATAGTCAACTAACAAGGCAGGTAGTGCTGTGATCCCTGGGTCGTAGAAAGGGCGTGAGCCAGGAGGATTTATAAACTTGCACTTTCGAGCAGTCACCATGATGTTCGCAAAAGCAGCAAGCATAACAGTCACACCCACCTCCCAAAAAATGATCAGTTCCTCCACATTCAGGACGACAAAAGATATGGGAATTTGGCATCAAATTAAAAAATAACCACTTATTAAATATTTGTGACCGACAATATACTTTTTCAGATGTTATATCTGAAGTGCTATACAACACACGTTTCTATTTCTATATCTGTAAAAATTCCTAATTCGGTCTGCAAGCTGAAGTCTTGATAAATGTGCTACATTACAACTGAATCTCCCATGGTTTTGCACATTTGTTTATGTAACTCGGCCCAGTGTTTCTTATTGTCATCAAAGAAACTTCTGAGGCACAGTAAGCAAGTTAATTAGCTAACCAACCATCAGAGGTTAAAGATGACATATGTTATGTGACTGGCTAGCTAGGTACATTTCAGCAGTTTTTCTGTACCTATCAGCAACCTAGTTTGCTGGTTTGTAAATGAACTAATATTTAGCTACATAGCTAGCCAGATGAATGAAACAGGACGGATGTTACTTTCTAGCTGCCTACATCAATGCCTTTTTGGGTTAAGAGTACAAGTGGAGTCTGTGGTTCTATGGCTTACCGTATAGTTAAACAACTACACGCTAGCTATATGCTAGCTGTCTGAGCCACAAGACCATATGATGCCAGGCTTAAAACAATAAGAAATACATTTTAGAAAATTCTACATCTCTGTGCAAAAGTATTCATCTTGCTTATCATTAGTTAGCAGGAGAGCTACTTTACACAGAACGGTAAGATGTTGTCCATCACGGTTAAGGTCAAGAAGTTCATGTTTGTAAGAACGAAGAGACTGTGGTTATTTTAAGTATTTCTGTGGGAAACCCTGAAAGTTTTGAGGTGCTGTATTGGTATGGGTATGGGGTATGCCCACCATCCTGTAACCGGCCCAGCCCAATATTCTGATTAAATTTACATCAGGACTTATTTTCTTACATTAAAATATGGCAGAAAAGAACATATAATAATTTACCTTTCAGTAAATATTTAACCATTTAACAATATGCGCTATTAATGGTGAATAAAATCCATTTATAGATATTAAAATATATGTGTATAGTTCAAAAGGTCTGATTATTGCCATTTGGGTATTGTTACAAATAATACATTTTAATGTTGATGTATGTCAACATTGTTTTAAAGCTGTACTGGCGTGCTGCAGCAGCAGCTGAAATCCGTAACAGGACCAGCAGGGATTTTTATACCATCTTTCTATTTATGCTTCCTGATATCAACATCAAATTGTTGGGGGAAAGGGGTACATCTTTGACTAAATATAGATTGAGAAATTACATAAACCATATAAAGTACATTCATAAAAACATCTAGGTTGGCTCAGGGAGTTTGGGGATCTCTTTATTAGCGTCGAGTCCTTAGCAAGGAAATTGTGAAGATCAGCACGGCTTGCATGTTAATAACAGCAACAGTCAGAGGTAAAGAGACAATGTGGGGGAACATACAGCCCATGTGAGGTAACAGAGAGAACTGTCCCCTTAGCATTCAAAACGTTTGTATCCCAGAAAAAGTATGGCCTTATTCGTTCGTTGAAATATGCTCGGAAGATAGCCGTCGTCTACACTTGTATGCATTACCTCAGAGAAACCTCACTCTCTTCTAAAAAAGGAAAGTAATGAAACCCAGAGTGATTTATTTAGAACACACACCATTTATATCCACTTTCAAAACTGTTGTCAGGATACAAGCCGAATGAGTCTATTGGACACAGACAAAGAGCGCGAGGCTGTGTCTGCATTATGCTTTAAGCGTGACCCTGTAGTTAGGCTGCGAGGAGTGAAAATCTGCTCATCAATCAATTGGTTCCCCCTGATGTTGCAATACTGCAATACAGAATAATAAAGAAGTAAGAAAGAGAAAAAATCAATAGATTATTCTGCAGATCACTTGATTCAGTAATGATCCAGTACATTTATCGCCACCCATTGATTCATTAGGGCCTGCACTCAAGGGCATACCCACCGAACCCGCGGCTCCCTGACTCCTTCGCCGTTGCCACCACTAATTATGAGGCATTAAAAGCTAATCACAAGGTAGGACAAGGTTATAAAAGCCGTACTCCAAGGCTCAGACCACTTGATTTCAAACAGTGATTTCACATCTCTTTTTAGTTACAGTTTGTGTTCAATAACAATGTGTATGGTTTATACACACACATATATATATATATATATATAGAGGACCAAAAATGTCTGAGGACGTTAACAAAAAGAACTGATTGTTTTCATTATTTTATCGAGAGCTAATACAATTATGATACTCCATTAATACTTCTTATGCAAGAATACATATTTTTAATAATATAAGTTTAAAAATATATATATTTACAAATAAATATAAGTGTGTAGGTATTTATAATGTGAGAGCACTAGCAGTATCAACATTAATGGGTGGAATGGCAGATTAATTCAATTAATAGATGGTTTTAGTAGTTAATTGACCAGATATTTGTATATTGAGCTTTAGGAACACACATTTGTGATATTTGAATGGATAAAAGGTGTGTCGATATATAGAGAAATGCTTACCTTATGGTGGACGAACCAGATATTCACATAGCTTCCCATTTCATACTAGCGTTATATGTATATGCATAAGTCTTATGCCTTGTGAAATGCAAAATGTTACTTCTACCTTTGTGTGTACAAAGAGTGCCCTCCAAAATGAGTCCCACTCCTGATAAAGATGCACAAAAATACTGTATAAAATAAACAATATAGCTAATGAGCTCTATTTCTTATAACCATTTCATCTAATATCTAACAAAATGGCAAATTATATTATTTTAATGCTAATATGATTGCTCAGGGGAAAAAAATTAGTTCAACAAGTTAAACATTTTTTTCCCCAAAATAAATGCCACAATTATTCACACCCCAAATAATTATTTAAATAAAATCCAACAAAACATACATTTGCATTAACATTCAACATTAACATTTTCAAATTAATCTCAGTCTTAGGGAACTGATGTTTCGTCCGTCACCATGAGGAAAGGTTACAAACAAATAGAAATAGAAAACTTAAGAAGATTAAAGTCAGGTAAACGGCGGTATACCTGCCTGGTAGAAGATGCAAGTGGATGCTGGGGCTTAGTACCATGATATTTTGTGCTAAAGCATAGTTCCCTCTGCCAGGAAGCTTAAACTTTGCCACAAATGGATCTTTCAGTAAGACAGTGATCCCAAGGTATGTATAGTTTTGCAGGGGTACTGCAACATAGACTGAAATATAATAAATCGCGTTTTCTATTTTATGATACATATGTTTTACAACAGGTATATTTGCATGTATGAACAGGTTCTGTTCGATATTTTATGACCTTGGAAGTTCAGCAAGCTGGGAGCTTTTTGTGTTATGCAACAACCTGCCATGCAGGTACCCCCTGTGAATAGGACACCAATACACAGGCATTCCATTACACCAACTGTACTGTACCCCTATAATGTTACATGCAAAGCCTGAGAAGGAAAGGTTTTGACCCCACAACCTTCTGGTGTCAGATCTGGACACGGCAATGTAAATGCAAGTCTTAAAAGATTTTGAATATTATGCAATAAGTAGCTTTTGAGAATGCAATGTATATTTCTTCAGGCGTTGCATATGAGGTTTTGACTATTTTATTATAGCAAGGACAGCATCCATATCAACTTTGACTTACAAATAAAAGAATGTGTTCCTTTTTCAGTATAAATATTATTATTTTTTTAGTGATTACAAAAGTCACCAGGCCGTGTTTGTCCAGAGAAAAAAAAAAAGTTATTATAAGCCACAGTTAAGGACAAATGTTAATGTTAGGCCTGTGTTGAGTGTTGGGCCAGTCCTATATTTGTTCCCTACAAAGCCTTAATTTGAATGACTGTTCTTGCTATCTGATTCATTCAGCATTGTCTTCCTACTGTAATGCATTTTACTTCCTTGAAATGTTCTCCACTGTTGTCTTTCTTTACTTTGTTATATTTGCAAAGTCACCCCTCATCGATCAGTGAGTGTCCCTTTCAGGGTAGCACGTTAACTGAAATAATTTGAAAAGATTCTACTGCGTTCCAAAAGCAGCATTATTTGCCTTCTAGCAGCTATAAAAAAAAAAAGAAGCACGAATGTCATTTCTTCCTGGGAATAAAAAAAAAAAAAGGTTTAGATAACCTTCACACAGCACGGCCTTCACCTTTACAAATAACACAATCAAAATATAACTGGAGGAAGGAAATTACACATTTTGGTTCAACGCATGCAGGCTGCTTGTCAAAGAAGACAGCCGCTGCAGAACCGCCAAGGCCCACAAAAGAAATGAAAACAATTTACTGTATATCAAACACATTATTCTCCAAATGTGTTTTACAATTAATTCAAGAGCAGTGTCTTTGAAGGATTACTAGATATGCCCGTTCACAGAGTAAGTGTTCAATCCATTGAAAAAGATACTTTTTGTATATCGGCTGTTTAAATGAACCCATGAGTTTTGGCCATTTCCCTTTGATTGTTATAGATTAGTCCATTTATAAAATAAAATAAACTTATTGATATACTTTACACCTCTGGTGCTGTACAAACCGGCGCTTTTGCATTGTGTTCAACATGATCATATACACGTATCGAAAAGTTTAAGTGCTAGATGAAATGTTGCCTAATTACTAATTATTTTGTGGAGAGCAGTGCTCTTTCTTTGATAGCTTTAGACACAGCAGTTGTTCCTCATACATACCTTTTAATTACTGCCATTGTTTCCTTTTCAGGTTTGCCATTTTAAGTGTCAGCAGCCTTGCCGTCTCGACTGAGTTGCTGCTTTTAATTGTCGCTGCCTTGTTCGTCCTTTAATGCCTGAATCAAACAAGATCGAAAAACATAAACACCAGACAGACGCAAGTGCAAATTAAGCCAACGTGCACTTTGGGGATGGACTCTGCCAGGACCTGTGAACTCCAGACTCCCGCTGTAGCCAACGTATGTTTTTAAGCCTGGAACGTTGACATAGCATCACACTGTCATGTGTCCGTTCTTCTCACTTACAAACCATTTTTGAAAAAAAACAACATAATTTTATATGATTACCTACTGGATTTTCTGCATACATGTTACCAAAGGGTGGTAAAAGATTATACAATTATCATATTTCTCTTTTTTGTGGTATGGTTGACCTTTTTTATTTACTCAAAACACACATATAGGAATGTGGCAGATGTTATGAGGGCCAAATATAATACCTGTATGAAAACGAATGTATAATATCTGACATCTAAATGTGTTGGCTTGGCCCTAGGCATTATACAATGTCTGGTGTAGTAAGACTGTCTGAGGACTGAAACTATAGGCTACAACAAATAGCATGTTGAGCTTCTGAACCTGATATGAAGCTGAAAATGGGTGACTGCTCTTCATTTGGGATTAGCCTTTGCTGGCTACTCTGAAATTTGTGATCTAATGGGTATAAGGTATCTTTACCACATGCTACTGCACTGGAGTTCTCTTTGCTAGCCTGCAAAGTTATATCCGTAAAATGTATTTGTTTAAAAGGCGTCACCAAAGATGTCTGGACACTATTACATCCCAGCATTGTGTTCATTTCTAAACAGAAGGCCAGTCGTGTTCTTAAGGATCAGTTCTGTTTCGCTCCTTATAACCATCCCAGTATACAGTACAGTACCTGCATCCTGTGGGAAACACAATCATGGGAACAATAACATCTCAGTTCCCCTGAACTCCAAACTGTTAATTCCTAATTTCAGCACAGAAAGGCTGTCAGACAGTGCAGCGTCAAGATGGAACTTGTAGGCTGTGATCTCAGAGACCACGTCTGGGAAAAACTAATTTGCAGGGATTTCCAACACTGTATTTTAACCTCTTTTTTTTCTCAAATTGAAATTAATGGAAATAGACAGAAGTAAAACACTTGTGGACATTTCAGAGTAAAAGTGGACATTGTTAAACTGGAAAGCTGAGAACACAAAACTTCAGCGGGTTTTGGAGTTAAAGGCTTGTCTGTGAATTATGACGTCAAATGCATTTGCCTTGCCACTTTGGGCACCGTAGGGAACAGAATCTTACATTTAGAATTACAGACCCATTCTTATGGCTTTTAACCCCTTAACTAGTTGTAACTTGGCCACATTTTGATATCAATACTTTTAAAGGCAGGCCTAGTTTTTGCAAGTTGGAATTAAGGACTTACAGACAGTGCTTTGTAGGCTATGCATGAGTAACTTGGCTTTTTTATGTTGAAAACATGTTTTTTGGTGAGATATCACTTCTTTTTGTGTACTAATGTAATGTGTTTGGTAGCTAACTAATGATGATAATGCATAAAGATAATGACATCAAGAGAGACATGCATACAGAATACATGCAGATACACGCATGCATTGTAGCTCAAAGAAAGACATAGGTTTGAATTCTGTGCTTTAGCCTACTATGAACTACAACTAATTTAAAGTGTTCGCAGTAATTTTAACTGCATGACGGAACGTAGCCTATTTGAACTGTATAAACTTTGCCCCTAGTGGTTGAGACGTATCCGTTCCAATTACAGTATTCATGTTAGTCTAAAATTATGAACTACAGCTTTAAGAAAACCCCATACATTTTGACTTACGACCGATCCTGTCGCGACAGCCACAGACTGTAATGCATAAAATGCACCGTTTATACACGCTAAGAAAATCATCTGCACGTATAGAAACAATAAAATTTGTAAAAAAACGCAGTAACAGCATTTTCCCTTGCGTACTGCACTATATACAGTACGTGATGCACTTTCGGTTTAGAAGACACCTAATTTGTTTCCTCCAAAATCTCTCGTATAAATATATTTAGGAAACTAAGTACTTACCAGTATAGTCAGCTAAAGCTGTTTTCTGATTAACGCTGAAGAGTTTATCTTGTTAAATTTCGTCAAAGTCCCATACAATCCACATTTCCACAGTGATCTATCGCACTTAAGGTTAAAATACGTTGCTGTTATTGTGTAGAAACCAAGGGGCCAAGACTGGGCTTTCGTTTTGAAGCTCACTTTCTGGTTGGGCTGGGAGCGGTCATTGTGCCGTTGCTCACGAGCGCCACTGCGGTTGGCTCCAGTATAGGTCTTTCACCATTTAAGTCAATGGCAGCAATGTGGTCAAAATACTCAGTCAATACATTTTTTCCACAAAACAATTTAATTGCAATAGGTGCCTTTCCTTCATCTAATGCCTGATTTTTTTAAATATTGCGTCGTTCGGACAGGGTATTAACATTTGTTCAGGAACAATGAGAGGAACAGGTTGAGTCCTCTTCGGCTCCACGGAGCAGATGCAGTTTGTACAAACCAGCGGCGAAAAAGTGTTCCGGAGACTCAATTTGGTTTTTATGAAGCCGTGGGAAGGCAATGGGTGACGTCACAGTGACTTTGTCCATATTTTTATACAGTCTATAGTAGAAACACACGCGCTTTTGTACGTTTTTAAAATTTTAATACATCAGGCTACTTATGTTATGGTTATTATGTATATAGCTACTAGTGACTATTCTGAAATAAATGTATTTTGTTGAAAATTTATGAATACAACTTCTTCTTCAATTCGAACTGTAAACCATGGATGTGCATGGAATATTTTTTGAGTTATTGACATTTAAATAAAACTAGTAGCCTAGCCTACAAACTACATGGAAATTGCCTCTGGAGGGCCAAAGTAAATAAGGTTAAAGGGTTGTATCTCCTACATGGTAGATGCTTGCCTAGTAACGCACGCATAGCCTAGAAAGCACTATTTTGTAGCTAACAAAATAATTGGTTTTGCGTCGCTGCAATAGCCTAGTAAAAGTAACGTGAAGAAAAATAAATAAATAAATCTTTACTGAGGCTGTAACCAGGAAACTCCTGTATCAAAGCCAGGCACAGTAAACAGAAGGCCATAGCGTAGCTGCACATAGGCTATGCCTATGTCCAGTGCAGCTTCAGTGTAGGCTATATTTTTTCCAGTTGTGTTACCTGGGGTAAATCGTTTGGTCTTCGTGCCAACCGTAGGGTACCATGCAGGTGTAGTTTAGTTTTCTGTACTGCAATGGACGTATAATAACACATTTTGACTCACTTCATAGTAGTAGTTTACTTTACACTGTCCAGTAGGTTAGTTTTTCTGACCAGGGCTGCGTCCCAATCCAGTTTTTGCTCCACCCTCGTAAACTTCACGTGCAAACTTCACTTGGGGGAATCCCTTTTGAGACCAGGATGTACCCTCGGTCTCCATTTTAAGTGTGAGTCCAATCTGTTAGAAAGCCAAGTGAAGTATGTGACATAGCCCCTCCACCCTCAACTTTTCTCAAGGGAACGAGTCTGCAAAAGAGCAGACTCAACAAGCTCATATTACCCACAATTCACCCCGAACGTCCTGTTCAGTGATAATCATGTTAATGTTTATCGCAGTATTATACATTAAAAGCATATACAGAATGGAAAAGACGGTGTATAGGCTAATAAATAGGCTACAGGCTAATCTAGTAATTTGCTATTTTGCACGTAACATTGCAGCGTGGTCCATTTAGAATTACTTAACTGGGTGAATTTCATAATCGGTGACAACAAAGACAATAATAACATTGTCGTAAAAGTGGATTTACCTCTCAATACTATCCCCTAAGTGAGCATCTTTTGAATCATGTTTTGCTTGATACTTCGGACACAAATCGGATTTTCTAGCAGAGCAGCAGTAAGCTACGTAGCCACGACATTTTCCAATTGGGCGACCTAGCGAATGACAGAGCGCTGTGTGGGATTGATAATGATAAAAATATATTAAAATTAAAATTTAATATTTTTTTTAATGATTTTTAAAAAAAAATAAATGACAAAACCAAAAAGAAAATCAGAAACCGAAAACACAAGACAATAAATAATAGATAGAAAATCCAAAGAAAAATAAAGACAAAAAGAAAAAAAGAGAAGAAAATTAAAGAAAAATGCAAAAAATAAAAAAGAAAATGATTAAATATGTAAAATTAATAAAAAATGAAAAAAAAAAAAAAAAATAAAAATTATTTCCAAAAAAATTATAAAAATCAATAAAACACCAATTCAAACCTATCAATTTTCAAAAACAAATTAATTAATCTAACAATAAATTATCAAAAAAAAAAAAAAAACCCTTTCACAAAAAAAATTAAATTTCCACTTTGTACACCTTTTCAAAAATTTTCTAAAAAGTTTTCATTCAAAAACAGTTCTCAAATATTTTCAATAATATTTTCAATAAATATATAGAAATAATCAATAGAAGCATCAGATCAATCAATAAGCTTTTAATTGATTTGATTGAAGAAACCAAAAAAAAATTGATAAAAAAAAAAAAAGAAATAAAATGTATTTAAAAAAAAATAAAAAAAAAAAAGCATTTGATTAAATAAAAAAATATATAAATAAAAAAACTGAAATATAAAATTAATTAGGACTGAAACTAGAGTGGGTGAAAAGTTATTTAAGAAAGAGAAAAAAATGAAAAAAAAGAGAAAAAATCAAGATGTTTGGGTGAATGTTTTGGTGTTGTGTGTGGGGGTTCACAGGTTGTGTGTTGGGGACCAAATTATTATCAATGTACATTAAAATTATACATCAACAACATCAATGATCATACTCAAATTCACATACACATGACACAAAAACACTATATTCAATTTACAAATTGATTTTAACAAATTATTTTACAGCAACTCACAAATTCAATCAAAATCAAAAAAAACAAAAATCAAAAAAAACAAGCAAAAAAACAAAAAAAAAAAAAAAAAAAAGGTAAAAAAAAAATAAAAAATAAATCATCAAGCAAAGGTACAACAGAAATAAAGGAATCAAGAAAGAAAACAAAAAGAAAAAAAAATGTGGTGATAAACAAAAAAACAAAAGATTTGTAATAAATATTAACAATAAATGTCACAAACTAAAATATCTAGCATATCTCTAATATAAAAAAAAGCAAAAATTTTCATTTCACAACACATCCGCAACACACCTCACACTGTTCTCTGTTACCTTACCCTTCCTTTACTGTACTTTGTGTGGGGCAAAACATATAAAAGATCATATAGGCATACTCTTCAAAAAATCAAAAAATCATAAATCAAAAAAGAGCCATAATATATAATAATATGAACATTTTACCAATTCACATTTTTTATTAAAAAAATAATAAAAAAATAAAAAATATAATACAATTCCAAACAGCACAAAATTACAAAACAATTAAGAAACAACAACAGAAACAAAATTTACCATAAAAAAAAGAAAAAAAAAGAAAGGGGAGAGGGAGAAAGGTAAAAGGAAATGAAAAATCCAAAGATCCAAAGATCCAAAGACCACGAAGAAAAGAGAAAAATAATCAAATAAAATGTAAAAACATGAAATGGAACTGAGTGAAACAAAAAAACAAAAACAAAATCAAAACAAAAAAAAAAAAAAACAAAAAAAATTTACATTTTTTACAGAGGAGAGGGAGGAGGGGGGGGGGGGGGGGGGGTTTTCTGGTTGGGGCTCTGGGCTCTATGTATTGTATTATTGTCAATATCTAGTTTAAATATGTATATATATTATATATATTATATATATATTAATATATATAAATATAATATATGTATTTATTATTATATATATATAAGTATAGTTTTTTTTTTGTTTGCTTTTTTTTTTTTTTGTTGTTATTAATATCTGAGATGATACTGATACTGATATGATGTTTGTAAAATTATATTATATTAGTATATATTGGATTGGGAATAAGATTATTATTATTATTATTATTATTATTATTTTTATTATTATATTATATTATATAATAAATAATAAAATAAATTATTTATTATATATTATAGTGATATAAAATAGAGGGGGGGGGGGTAGGTATATATTTTTTTTTTTTTTCTCCTCCCTTTTTTTTTGAGCATTTTTTATTTTCTTTTTTTTTTTTTTTTTTTTTTTTTTTTTTTTATTAACCTTTTATTTATCATTATTGATATTCTGTTTGTTTTGTTTTGTTTTGATTTCACTGTTTACATGTTCGAAATAAAGATTTCAATTCAATTCAAATTACAAATTCAGTCCGAGGCTTTTATGGCCTACCTTGTATTAATGTAGCTATCTGAGTCATGAAACAATATTACGTGGGATTTTTATGTGAAATGATAAAGAACGCATCTCAGAAATGTATTAAAAAAAGAGCTTCTTACAAAGATTATTCAAGTGTAAAAGCAAGCTAGCTGCTGCACGAAACAAAGATGGCGACGACGACAGTTTTTGAAAAATATTCTGTGGCATCAGAGATGGCATGTTCTATTGGCTGAAGTAGCATCACATGTGCACTTCCTTATAAATCCAAAACCATGACATATTCACATCCTTATGTGGCTATAAAAAAGCATTACGTAATGCACATCGTTCATCGTAGCTGTGTATCATGCAGGCTGCATCCCAATATTCTTCACTCCCCACCTCCCCTTCTCCACTCCCCCACTACCACTAATCTCTTACCTGGAAGTATGCAAAACTGTCTGAATGTTTCGAGTACAAGTATTTTCATGTACAGTATACAATGTACCTGACATTGCGGTTTGCGTCGAGACATGAATTAATATGTAACCATTAATACGTAATTAAGATGTAGCGACATTAGATTAAAACACAAAGATCCATTTCCGGGGCACGGAGTAGAGGAGGTGGTAGTGGAGGAAGGGAAGGTACATTGTTTTGACTATTGGGACGCACCCGCAGTCTATGTATCAAAGACTTTGATAACACTTTGTTATTGGTTGATCAGATGTTATTATCCAATGGGGATAATTATTATTTGTGGGCAAGCAGCATTGTGAAAAACAGCAAAAATAACCAAAGTTTGGGGTTTTATTGTGTGGATGTTGTATCTGAATTATGTGCGGTTACATAAAGTCAGATTGTGAAGAAGTTAATGTTTTTAAGGGCTGAGTGTATGTGGTCATTGTAGTCATTTTTTGCAGAAAACCCTGAAAAGTGCCAAACTCTCGGTGCTGTATAGGTATGGGGCATGCCCCACCAAGCCGTAACTTGGCAAATGGCATACCTGCCATCCCAATATAGGTATGGGGCATGCCCCATCAAGCTGTAACTTGGCGGATGGCATACCTGCCATCCCAATATACTATATATAGTGTAAATACCTTTGTTCTTTTCCCAGTGAATGTAGTGGAGGACAGGTTTAGTCAAAGGTCAATCAGATACTTGACAACATCTAGAGGATTCCATGTGACCAATGTAGATTCCTTTCCCTGTATGGGCTGATGGAGAATGCACTGTACTACAAAATGCACTGAAAATACTAATCTCTGCCATACTTTTGCAGTTTCACTGGACCATGTAACAGAAATCAGTTATGTGGTGAAATTAAGGTTGTGCAATGTACACAGATAGAGCAGTGGATATTAGCCTTACGGATGACGTAACACTTCTGTGTAATTGATAAATTCTATATTTTATTTGAAACCTAAAAAAAAAATTTGCATTGGGGTATGTAATCAGCATAAGGCAAAACAGCTGAACCAGTGGATTTTTCCATGTTTAATTAGATATACTTAAGGTTCTGAATGTAGTATATTATGATTGTCTAAAGGTTTTATTTACAGAAAACAAATTCCTGGTTTTATTATAATGGATAATTCAGAATTTATGTATTTGCGTTTAAGTGGTTTTGGTTCTGCTCCTTAGTGAATAGTTTCTTTGGGGGGAAAAACAAAAAGCCCTGATTAACATTATAGAGTAATGCTAGCTGGCAATCGGCTAGTTTATCCATACTGTGCAATTTACTATACAATAGGGGATTATTTTTGGACTAAAGTGAACTATATTAGTTGCAGCAGGGCCGAAGAGATCACCAGCAACCACAGTCAGTAATAAACATTAGGTGGTAAAAGCAGATTTTTTTTTCTCTTGCTTACAGTTTTAAAAATTGGGGGGGGAAAAAAAAAGCTAAATTGTGAATGCACAGCAGAATGGAATGATGGGGTTCTGACATAGTCTTCCTTAATTACAGGCCATCCCCCAATCCTATTTTAAATTTTTAAAAAAACAGTTCTAAACTGCGAAGCCCAAAGCTACTTCCTCTTTCAATGTGTCAGTAAATATGCCATGCTCATAGAAATGTTTTCCATTTTCACTGCATTTTAAAATTCATAGTTGGTCCAATATGGTAAATAAGACAGTATGTAGTTTTGTTGCCATCATTCAGTTACATTTTGTTGCTAATCCCTTGTTTCTTGGCTGACATTTTCAGTCCTGCTTGTTCTATGGGGATTTCAAGGCACGATATGCATTATTTTGTATTGTATTGTATCTTAGTAAAAAAACTAATATATGTTTATTCCGCAATAGGCAGGAAGAAAGCCCTGGTTAAAGTAAAAAAACTGAATCCATATTTCACTATTTGTCCGTTTATTTATCAAATTGTATATTTCATGTCGTAAAACACATATATTTTAGGTATTCCTGTCAGCCAACGAGTGTGATTTAAAGTTTCTGTTACAAAAACCTTACAATCCTTTGACTTCCAAGGTTTTGACCTTGTTTACAACAATAATCCTCTGCTTCGTTGGCTCAGATCTGTACTGTTGATGCTGAGAGGGTATGAATAATGCTTTTAACAAGTAATGGCTTTTATTTAAATTTCGCCTGCATTTTGTTGGTTACACACAGAAAAAAAAGCTTCTTTGGTTCAGTAAGAGGTCAGGGCGTGACAACGTTCTAATTGAAACCATATAAGTCAGTTAAAGGAGGCAACACAGAGCCAGTGTGGGAGTGGCAGTGCTACAGTCTTATGTTAGAGATGACAGTCTCTGGTAGTGTCACCTCTGAGGCATCATTTAAAATGAAATCAGACGTCTAGACATTGTTCCTGAACACTGTCTGCAAAAACTAAACAAAAAACATTCTTGTGCGGACACAAATTGTACGTATGGCATTCGCCACTATGGACAGTTTAACGTATCATCACGACAAAGGGTGTGTCTTCTAAAACATTGCCCATGACAACATTAATAATTTTTATGATACATTTCTGAATAGTTTATGCTGTATACATACATTTTCCAGGACCAGATTTACTATCATCATATTGCGTATGGCAGAATTATCTGAGTGGTTCTTTTATTTTTGCAGTTGTTTGACTATTACCCGATATATATTAGCTGTGTGGCCAACTAATGAAAAGTACAATTGTGCACTCTGTATAAGTATTTTTCATTTATCCTTTATATTATTTTATTGGCCAATATAGCAGAACCACAAGCATACAGTTCTATATTCTACAGCAAATACCCTGATAAACAACAACATTAACATTCAATAATAACAATAATAATATGTTATTCAATAATAACATATGTGAATGGTTATATTTTTTATATATATATATATATATATACATACACACCCATTCATATGCATCCATATGCTAGCCTGGTGATAATAATTTTAACAATATTTGCAGCTTATTCCCAGAGCAAGCAGCACAGTAAGGGAAAGCAGTTTTCCAAAGATGGCTACGTGGATTAGAGATATAAAAAACAACCATGTATTGGACTGCAGTCGCTGGGGGAGGTGGCTGGACAGGTAAGATGGATAATCATATAAGCATTTCTAGGTTGGGGCACGTCTGTACAGTCACTGACTCCAAAAGGCATGCAGGTATATCAGGGTTGGGTGTAACACAAATGTCCCAGTGATGCAGGGTCATAAATTAGCGCATTCCTGATCAAAGTGACCTGCAAAAGCAATGTGGCCAAGAGAACAGGGAGTGTATCACCTGGTGCCTCTATACCCAGCGCAGGCCTGGATCCACACATGCCCCAGAATTATTGGTAACCCAGAAAAATCATATTTTATGTTCCCAATATATTTTTTCTTCCATAAAAAAATATACATTTCCCCCCCAAAAAAAAAACATTTCAATTATTGAACACTGAATTATTTAACACTACGAATAGTTACAAACAAAACCTAATTGAAGTATATTACCAATAATTTTTTTGTTTTTTAAGCAGTTTTTTAAGAGTTATTAGGAACTATAATGTGATCAGTCTGAACTCCCTGTTTCACTGGGGTATGAATATGAGGTGACATACAGGCCAAAACCCCTTAGTCATCCATCAACATGGGGAAGATCATAGAACACACAGATTAAATGAGACAAACATGTTGACCTTCAAAAATCAGACAATGGCTATAGAAAAATAGGTTAATGTCTGAAACTTAGCCATTTCCACCGTTAGGGAAACAATTAAGAAGTTTAAAGCAACTGGAGCTGTGATGAACCTGCCTGTGAGAGGACACACGTGTCATTTTACCCCACGCACAGTGAGGAGTATGGTTCAAGAGACAAAACGTTCTCCAAGGATGACAGTTGGAGAATTGCAGACATTGGCATCCTGGGGTCAAGTTTCGAAAAGTACAAATAGATACCACCTCTATGCCAACAAGCTATTTAGAAGGCTTGCCAGAAGGCTGACACCATACCACAAACATAAAAACCTGGAGTTTGCTAAATGTTACTGGAATTTAGATTGGAACCGGGTGCTATGGACAGATAGGATTGATAGGATACATGGCACCATGGACTCCATCAAATACCAGAAGATTTTAGACCAAAATCTGTCTGTCTCTGCCAGAAGGCTAAAAGTGAGTTATGGTTGGAACTTCCAGCAGAACAATAATCTAATCAGAATACCTCAGAATCTACACAAAAAAGTTCACTGACCAAAGAATCAAGATTTTGCAATGGCCATCCCAGTCCCCTGACCTGAACCTGTGGGGTCTGCTGAAGAGGAGAGCCCAAAAGAGAGGGCCAAGGACTCTGAAGGATCTGAAGAGATTATGTATGTCTCAATTCTGTTGCTACGTGTTCTCCAACCTCATCAAACGTTACTGGAGAAGTCTCAGCACTGTTATCCTGGCAGCAGGATGGCTGCACAGAGTTACAGGGATGCCAGATAATTGTGACATACAATTATTTTGCATTAAAGATAGTTTTTTTTCTGATCAATGGCACCACAATTAAACTATACATTTAAAAAAAAAATTCTGAGCATAGAAGGCATTTGATAAAGAATGAACTCAATTTAATCCTGCATTTTTGCTCATGTTAATTGAGGTTGCCAGTAATTCTGGTGAGCACTGGACATCCTCCTTTCACAGAATTCCCAGAGAGGCAAGGGGGCAAGATGGTAAGCAAGCAATGGGGAAAACAGGCTGATGACCACAGTCCTTCCTGAAAACACTGTAAGAGGGGCGTGTTCCACTTTGTTTAACTGCTCTTACAGTAAGCCTGCTTCCAGAACAATATGTAATGTACATACTCACTCACAGCAAGCTCTTCATTTTAGCTGAGGAGGCCATTTTCTTTACCACTATACTGGCAGGTATCTCTCCTGTTTAAGATTAAGGCCAAATATTCAATCAACATTTGTCCTTAACTTTGGGTGACAATGTAATTGTAGTATAGTTTACCAATTTAACTAATTTGAGGAAGAGATATAATGTGTATGGCAGAACATGTCATTTCTTTCTTACATGGCTTAAGGAGTCAAATGACAAAAACCTTTTTCTTTCCGTTTTTTTATTTTTTCAATAAAAATGACATTTCAGCCAAACTTGTCCACCTGCCTGCTATTAGGTTTAATGCAGACACGCTGCCCGGGTTCCCAGTGGCGAGAGCGTGATCAAGGTCGACTTTGATGTTCAGTCACATCGCATGGGAGGGCAGGGTACTGGCATTCACCTTAATTACATAAAGACATGTACAAATGTCCTTTAGAAGCAGGCGCCTGTCCAGGCTATGGAAGTTAGCACTACTGGCAGCTGCCTGTGTATAGTCAATGGGTACTGTTTCTGAAAGGTGATGGGGAAATGGGGGTTGAGCTGAAGAGAGGTCGGGGGGGGGGGGGGGGGGGGGCGTGAGGTGGGGTTAGTGGGAGGGGGAGGGGGTGTGGGGTGGGAGAGAATAACAGATTGGGCAGCTGTTGCTGTTTTCACCCCACACTGCTGACTTGGACTAAAGTGCCTCTCTCCCTCCTGTATATGTTTTTTTATGCATTTCAACACTCTGTGCCCCTTGTGCTTACGGCCGCACATGCGCCACATTTGGTACGACAGATGCGCCGTAAGCGTGAGTGACAGAAGACACAGACTTTAATTCCACGGCGCTGAAGGTCCGGCTCCTCTTGGTTTTGCGCCAAACAAATGCGGGGGTTGATGTGTCAGGCCCGCCGCAGCGCCTTTGTAATATAAGCATTAAGAATAAATCACCAATTTAATAAATCAATGTCCATAAAAGAGCGTTGCCATGCTACAACAAACACAATAAAACGCAAACAGCACAAAAAGAAAGAAAGCAAGCAAAGCCTGCTGAGTGTTTTTTCTCTCTCTTTTTTTTTTTTTAGTTTCTAACAATGTGTTTTTTTAATCTATTTACGTACTTAACTAGTGCACAATAACAGGTAGGTGGCTACTTCCTCAATCACTTAGACAGGAAATGAAGGTGCAGAGCCTGGACTCTATCACCGCATTATGGAATCACATAATATGAAAACACCAGAAAAACAGACTTTTTCAAGAACAATAGAGAGAAAAGGGCATTTGGTTTGAGAATGCCTGACAATAGGGAGAGTTATCAACAATATTGTCTCAAAGTCTAATTTCACCAAATGTTGTTTGCATGCATAAATGAAGGGACCAATTAAAACAATATTACACCGCATGTATTATACATGTAATAGAGACTCTTTCACTCGTAGCCACTGTGATTCATAAAATGTATTCTACTGTTGAAAGACATGTAATTAGGAGGGGATTTTTTTTATTTATAATAAGCCAAATTGTGCATGTGTTTATTAATCTGTTTTCCAATAATGCCAGTCGCCCAGACACACTGCGATGATAAGATAGCAGGATGCTAGAGTTAAAATCTAATTTTAATAAATTCCTAATCAGCGAGTAGGAAACTGAAAACAACGTAGTTAATCGAAATGTGTGGAGTCAGCAAGGTCTTGTGCAGTTGTGGTCTTTAATAAGATTTGAGAGGCATTACAACAACAGACCGCTCAATGTCACGTTGAGCTGCTCCCTCTGTCTGTAACCCAACTAGAGAGAAAAAAGAGCAGGAGAATTAAGAAAGCAGGGGGAAAAAAACATGGTCATCTGTTTAAAAAGAGCTGAAATCTGATCTCAGGGGAGAGCGGAAAGAGAGAGAGAGAGTTGGAGGTAGTGTATATCACATATCATCCGCCTCTGATCGTTCACGCTTTCTAATTACAGAAGGTGAGGAGGGCCATAATTTTATCGTATTTGTTTTGCATCACTGCAAAAATAGAAAATGAGGGCTTGCAGAGCTGTACCAATTTACTTCATTTCGACCTTGATTAAAAGAAAATTAATTGCCACATCTCTCATTATGTTGCGAGCGGCATTTGATGACTGGAATGGAAAAACTGGAAAACAAGACATCGCGCCTCGTGGGGAGAGCGAGCCCGACCCGCATCTTCAGGAGACGAGACAAACCTCTAATGATGAAAACAAACAGGGCTTTTAACACGGCCGTCACAAGACAATGTCAAAGACACTGGTCTAAATATCAAAACAGTCCATTTCCTTTGTGCGGCTGAATATTGGCGGGGATCTTAAAACTTTGCGACTTCTCGCGTTGCGTCCCTTTTCAGAATGCAATTAAGTCCCTGCCTCCCGCGGTATCTGGTATTTAGCATCAGGGACAGCTCGGTATATGGTTTCAGAAGATAAGTGGATGTACCTCAAAGGGAAAAAGCCGCCGTTCGGGCGTTCAATGTGCAGAGTGAAGTACCTCAGGAGGGAACTCTTGTTTCCATGTCCATCTTGAGCAATAGCAGGAATTTGTCTGAAAAATCTAAAGCAGAGTTCAAGTGTTATTTTGACAGGATGGAGAGATGCTGTTGTTTAGTTATTCATTTCCCCTGTATAAGAATGCTCGACTGATTTTTACAGTTCTTGTTGGTAGAGGCAAAATTGAGGCGAGGTCAAACATGAGAAATGTCTCTTTCTCTAACCCCTAAATATTTAATCGCCTTGAGTCAGACTTTCAACTTCACTACAGAAAATGTACTGGATTGGTCTGTTCTCCATCTTCCATTTGGTTCCGCTAGTCCAATATGTTTTTAGTAGTGAGGAAACATACAGCAAATGTGACAGCAACATGCCACTGAATAAATGAATCTTTTTCCTATAAGTGCTGCACACTTCCGTAACATTTGTATTAGCTCTGCTAAACAAGAATTTAGTCCCAACATGAGACATCCCCTCTAAACCTTACAACCTTACTAGTAAGATCGACTTTTAAAACACTCATTAATCCAGCAACCCCTTCCCCCACCTCAAACTCCCCAGTTGAACTATGATAAAGCCACCATATGTCTGGAAGGATCCACTTTGGAGGTTTTCACAGCGCACGGTGTATGATTACATGAGAATTTCTCACAGAGAGGGTGTACAGAAGGAATAAAATGCTGGTTTAGAAACGAAATCCCCCTTTCATGCGTCCGCACCTGTCTCACTCTCAAAGTCTGGAGACCAGACGCCAGATAGAGCGAGCGGACCCTGACACACACCTAAATCTGAAATATTTATCAGCCTCTGACACTCTTCAATGGGGTGTGGGGGTGGCAGGAAGCGGTGTGGGGAGGGGGGGGGGGCAGGAACAATGACTACCCAGTACTGCCTACATTTGTTCTAGTTTACACAGCTTTTTTCTTTTTCTTTGGGAAACGGGAGGTTTCGTGTGTGGGCAGAAACATTCAGCTAAAAGAGGGGGAATCATATTGTCTCAGCTGTTAGCCTCTCTCTCTATACTCACCCATTCAAAGTCAGTCATCTCAGTGCCCACCTGTGCGGCTCTCTCAGTCTGCAGCATCCACCCCTGCACCTAACTCAATCAGCGGGAATCGCTCTTTGTCTCCTGTACGTGGGGGGAAATCACGGGTTTGAGCTCTGCGCCTCTCTTCAGCGCGTTACGGGGAGCGGTCGCACCGGGTTGCTGCCAGATTAATAATGCGAGGTACCGACGGGTGCGTTCAGAACCTTGTGCAGCCGTTCTCCGCTTGGCGGCAGAGCTCAGCATTGCAGGATCCAGACTTTGAGAAATAAGCTCGCCTGCAAACAATGGAGCAAACCGGTCCTAACAGGAGAACATGCAACACGGGGAAGAACATGTTCTATGGGTGAAATCTCACATCCCCTTCCATCCCCCTACATCACTCCCTGACACCTTCATACGAGAAGACAAAAAACTCACTTTTTCCATCACCTCTTGGATGTTTTCATAATAATATATGAACTTCTATTGTCGGTGGTTTATAAAAATCACTGAGATTAAACATAATTGTTTAATTATGTAATTTCTTCAGATTATATTACTTGTAGAAACACCCATCATTTATGACACCTTTTAGCACAGAACAATTCTTCACTAATCCCCTTAGTTTATTTGTATTCCACATTTATTCAACACAACTGCTGGGTCAGAATCACAAAAGATTTGACCTGACAAGGAGCCCGGCGGGCTGTGGGTGTTGTTCCAAAAACATCCAGCACCCTGAGGAAGTTATGAGAATGGCAGCACGGGACAGGCTGCTGCGACAGGCCGTCGTGTGTGGAATGGAGACACGTGAATAATTTATCAAAATAACGTAAAATAATACAACGGCCGTAATTCTCTCCAAACCCGCTTCATTCAATGAGCAGCGCAATAAGGACAGGGAACGCATGGAAGAACACAAAAAGCCCTTCTATGAGTTTACAGTGCATGCTTTAGACACACGGTAGAAAAAAACAACAGAGACCCGTTTCTATGCTGTCAGTTTGAGATGATGGAGGAACACAGTATAGACAGACAGAGAGATATATAGCTTGATAATATACAGGCTGAGTTATACTACTATAAATCTACCAGGTGTAAAAATAATAAAAAGTAATCCTGGCTTGAACTCTTTATTAATCCTCATAGCCTTTAGATTGAGTGCCCCCATTTGGCTCTATAAACAGGCCTTTCTGTAACAAATAGGCCAACTTCACTGTACTGCAGAATGTGGTGTACCCTCCAAAGTGACCAGCGTATCGGCAAGCCAGTTATTTCCCCGCAGTATCTCCACCTACCGAGTTCCACTGTAGCGCCATGTTTGAAAACAAACACGCCAGCGCGTGAATAATTAAACACATAAACAAGAGTGTCCGGTAAAAATATTGGAGAGATTGGGCAGAACCAAAAAACTGAAACGCAGTCGCCTGTAATCAGAGATGGCGCACTTGCGCGCCCCGTGTGCTTTGTCCCATACAGACGAACCCCACTACACAGAGAGAGGGTAACACAATGAACCTGTCAGTAACTCCGGGTCTAAAAGCACCCGGGACCCGCCACAATCGTCGTCAACATCCTGTCCTCCAGGAGTCCCAGAAACCACTCGGCCCCAGCGTGAGATTTGTGTTTCTCCATCTGCGTGGAGGAGGAGCGGGCAGAGCAGGGTGTTCAGTGACATTCTGCAACGTTATGGAGTGTATTTAAGATACGTGCACCAAACCGCATGTATCCTTGAGAGTCCACTAAAATATCCCCGGCTCCCCTGGTAGGGGGTGAGCGCTCTCAGTTTTTCCTCCAGGGGGGCTTTCTCATACGGAATCTGTGAACCCTGCATGACTGTCCCAGCTACAGCTGCCATGTTGGCACAGAGTGCTTATCTAATACGGTGTCATAATTTAGAGGGTCAACTATGCTGGAAGTATCTGAGCGCAAGCAGACGGGCTCCCAAAACCCCCCCGTTTTTTTTTTTAAATGATTTTTTTTTAACAAATTGCACGTAAAACGAGAAGACCGGGGCGACTTCAGAGACTGAGAAATGTCTCCGTTTAACGTGCATGTCTGTTCCTTCCCTTATCCCCCCCCGCCCCCCACCCCCCCCCCCCCCCCCCCCCCCCCCCACCACCACCACCACCCCATACAAATTTCGCTGAATGAAAGTGTTCAGTTTTAGGACAGTGGGAGGTCACACCTGTTGTGGAACTTGATAGAAGGCTTATTTATAAACTTTCAGAGCTCTGGATTCTTCCTCTGGTGAAAATGCTGACAACCAATGAGGGAGGGTGGGGTGTTGGGGTGTTGTAGGTCAGCTGAAATGCTTGTTTATGAAAAGTGCAGCAACTGGAAAATCCATAAAACTCCAAAATGATGAAATTAACAAGCCATCTGATCAGGTTGCTTGAGGCAGGGGGGTGGGGGGTGGTGTTACAGGGAGGGGGGGAAGTGGTGGAGAGTGGGCGGGCTCTACTTGCAGGAAAGTTTCAGTGGCATAGGAGGGTTGGCTTGTCTTTTTTTAATTTTTACTTAAAACTTTAATTCTGGTCCCAGGCACTGATCTGTGACCACTGGAATGAACCCGTCCAACCATCCTAACCCAGCAGCCTTTTTCTAAAAAGGACGTCATTACAGCGGTTGAAAGCCACATACTTAGACCTGAACCAGGGCGTTGTGAAAAGCAGAAATCAACGTTAAGAGTATCCAAGCTCTTACTCATTCCCTTGTTTTTTAATTAACAGAAAATCCCCAAAACCATCGTTAATTAAGGCTGTTTATGGGGGAAAAAAACGAAGAAAAACTGGCTGGATAATCAGGGCCTATATATTTTTTCAAATGACCTCTATCAAGTTCATTTTTGTGTAAGTGTCAGCTGCTTCCATTCCATAAAGGTTAAAATGTTGTGCTTTGCTCTCAAAAAAGCCAAAGAGGGCCAGCGACAAGAAGGGCGGGGGGGGTCTTAATATATTGCCTAAATTTAGGTACTGAATTATGGCCCAAGGGGTATTTGGGTGAGATCATGTGACATATGTAAAGTTCTGGGAATGCTGAGTGGATTTGCAGTATAAGGGGTAATATTATGGGAGTGGGGGGTTCTCAGCTGGTGACGGATAGCCCGACAGGTGTTGTGTGACGCTAAAGTGTCAGATGAGCCTCCTGTTTAGAAATGTTTGAGTTGCTCACTTTTTTCCCCCTGGTCTCCTGCTCTGCGGTGACACTTTTTGACTTTTTAAAAAAAAACATAAAAATAGCCTTCATATACAGTGCCCTCTACTATTATTGGCACCCCTGGTAAAGATGAGTAAAAAGGGTTATAAAAAATGTACTGTTTGATGAATTAGCTTACCCTCACACTGAACAAAATTAATTTTAATTTATTATGTGAAAAAAAATCCCTCATCAAAAAAAATCATTATTTTTAACAAAACCACGTGTGCCACAATTATTGGCACCCCTGCATTTAGATATAGAATAAAGTAAATTCAATAGGAAAATTTGTCATGAGAAACCACCCTTAAAGTGATCCATCCATATCTACTGCATATCTGGTAGCAGAGTGATGGTTTGAGGCTCGTTTGAGCCATTTTACCAACCATGTATTCCATACTGTTCCAGCATAATTTACAGCTAAATCTAGTCCCACCCCCCAATTCCCATAGAGATCCATTCAAATGCAGATGTTATAGTATCGCTTGTAAGAGTACCAGAAAATAAGATTGAGTTTTTTGATGTTGTTGGGTCACAGACATCAGGAAGTCATGCATTGCAAAGGATATGCGACCAAATTTTTTAAATTATTACTTTATTCTATATATAAATGCAGGGGTGCCAATAATTGTGGCACACATGGTTTTGTTAAAATTAATTATTTCTTGATGATGGATTTTTTTTTTCTTATAATAAATTTACTTCAATTAAAGGTTGGATTTTCTCATTTTTTCAGTGAGAGATTAAGCTAATTCACCAAACGGTGAATTTTTTATAACCCTTTTAACTCATCTTTACCAGGGGTGCCAATAATAGTGGAGGGCACTGTATTACGAGGGCATAAGACTACAAGCCCGCAGAGGACAAGCAGAGTGATCATATAAATGATACAGGAATTGCTCCTTTGGACAAAAAAAGAAAATGAATGCGTCCGTCATGAAATGTGTTTTCTGAAAAAGTGGTCTCCTTCGTGCTCATCGTCCCTGCATTGTTGCTGCAGTGTCTCTGATATATGTGCTCATGTAATGCGGTTTATGGCTGTGATTGCATCTGTGCATCCCATTCTAACACGCTTGATTGACTTTGGTGATTTTGTGTTTAATTGGCTTATGTTGGCAGCGTTGTTGGAAAAAAAAAGGGGCCGTGGTATTTGTTTGTTCAGTTATCAAATCGGAGGCTATCGTTTTATATAAATGCCTCATCTCCCCACACACCAGCCAGCGAAGTATTGGATTCTACTGTATGCGTTCCACTTAATGCCATTACACAGATATAGACTGGGGCCTGTTTACCTCTGATTGTCACTGCGTTTCATCCTTAATTACACAGAAGGAAACAGCCGGCAAACTCAAGACACAAAATGGAAGCATTTCACATAGATGCTGGCAAGACCCTTTGGAGGCATCACACACACTGTACTAAAGTGACACGAATGCCACGTTGTTCCTTTAACATTTAGCAGGGTTCACATCTTTCTGCACCGGTCAGGAAGTTTTAAATACTAGATCGCGCTCAAGTAAGCAGATACTCCAGCTTTATTATGGACATCTGGGTATAAAATTAGTCATCTCTGCCAATACCACCCAACGTAAGAGGCAAACCATATGACAAGACGCAATACTGCACAAATCGATGGCACAAAACAGATTGCATTGCAAAGATTTCTCCGCTGACAGGCTGCAGGATAGTTTGGGCTTTAAAAAATGGCGACATCTTTTAAGGTGACCTCCAGAGTGTTTCTTATGAAATTGCAAGAGACAGAAATCCATTTGCAACTCTGCTATAACACTGAGATTACATTGTTACTTCAGAACCCCGGTGCAAATTAATTTGGGGTTCATTTCATATATTATATAAATGGATAGTAGTGGGAAAATTAAATCCTGGTATTACACATTTCTATATATTGTTTTATTTCCGCAGGCGGTGTTTGGAGCCGAGTGGTCGGCGTGCGATTGCGCTGCGGGGCAGAGCTCTACTGTCTTTAACCGCTTTTGACTTCAGCTGCTCAGGACGACAAACAGAGATTGCTTTAAGATTCAAAATGATTTTTTTTCCAAGATCCTAATGTTTTCTTCCCATCAGAAAGCAATTCCACCAAAAGAGTGGAAGACTTGGAATGCTTGCGTGTGATTATTTGACTGATGTCATTACACAATATTGAATGCTGATTTGTGTACGTTGTTTGCTTGGAAAAAAAACCTGCAAATTTGCTTCAAAGGCCATTTCACCTTGAGCAAAAGTGTCATCTTTTTTCTTGTTTTTATTTTTTTATTTTTTACATGCCATATAATTACACTTGCATCGACCAGTATCTTCATTTTGCATTCAAAAGCCAAACTTATTTCGTTGACGCAGTGGATTTCTGATGGAACTAAAAGCGTTTGTGGGAATGGGCTCAAAAAGAATCACTCAGCGGAGTAAAGAGATGTGGGGAAAATTTATACAAAGAGGAGTTGCTCGATTGAAAACGGTAAAGCTTAGATGTATAATTTGTTTGGCATATATCCATTTACAACCTTTAGAATAATTTTTTATTTTTATTATTTTATTTTTTTTTAAACGGAGAAAGGGCTTGTGCTCGGCAATGATATTCTGAATTATTTTTATATATTAAAAATATATATTTTTTAGGCCTTTTTATTGGACAGCACAGTATAGAGACAGGAAGAATTGGAGTGGGAGAGGGAGAGATGCGTGTGACAAAGGTCACGCGGCCAGATTCGGACGGTGCTCGACAAGCTATGCCACCTAGACATCCCATATTCTGAATGGTTACCCTGTTGTCATGTAAACGATTGTCGTTTCGTCACTAGTGCCTCTCTGACAGCGAAGGTGACTTAACCCTTCAATGCCTAAATTAAAATGACCAAAGCAACCATCTGAAACGGATCAGTGTTTGAATGAATGAATGATCTTTATTGTCATTGTACAAGTACAACGAAATTGAAAGGTGGGAAGCTACAGCTGCCAGCTGCGCCGCAACCATTCTAGAACAATCTATGATGTATATTTCTTTGACAGACAAATTTGCCGTTTGGACATTCAAAAATTTGGAAGAAAGGCGGCTTTTGCTTTCCAGAATATTTAACGCTCCATATGGACAAGAGATGGGTACAAGTGCACCAACTCCCCGGGGTGAGGTTTTCCCTCAATCTCATCAGGATGAGAACCTCTCCTCCCACCCTCGCATATGGAAAATCTCTGTATGATGTCAACAGGGCAGCATGGGCCAGACCTGAATATTGGATGGCTTCATGCTTCGCTGAGGGACAGAGGAGCCATGTGTCGACAAGCGCCGCGCTGTTAGCAACGCCGCCTGGTCAGCCCAGGGACGTGAGCATGAGTGGCGGAACAGAAGCTCTCCAGATGTTTAGCGTCAGAGAGCCACAGGGGAACTCTCCGCCGCGCAGAAACACCTGTCTCCCTCCGCGCGCCGTCTCTCGCTGAGAACTTAATGCTAAGGCGGGAAAATTCATGTGGAACTGAGCTCAGATAATGACATAGCATGCAAGTTTATAACACTGAGATATCAATCAGCAGGCCTTACGTAACCAGCCTCGTCCGCAGACTTTGTTGCTACATTTGTTAATTTTGAAAGAGCTGGTATGATCATTCAAGTTCGGTAAAGGGGTTTAAATGAGAGCAATAAGGCCACGTTCCAAGGCCTTTGCTAACACAGGGTTCCATGCATTGACTAACTGAAAAACATCTGAGCACACAAAAAGATCAACATCGCAATCCAAGCAATTCCTCTTGAAGCATTTCTCCCAACAACGTGCCAATCACTGGATGTGTGTCTATTTTTAGTGTATTCATCACCTCATCTTAACACCCTTTGCCCTCCCAGAATTATATGTCATATTTAACCACAAGGAGGCTACATTACCACAAGTTTTGGAAAAAAATATATATTTAAAAATAAAAAAGTTTTATAATTAAACAGAAATTTTGCAAATAAATGTGCCACAGAATGTTTGCTGCCTAATGTTTTGCTTCCAACCCCTTCATACTCTGGTCAAAACAAATTCCACACACCTTAGCCAAAGCCAAATGTGACAGGGATCTTAATCTGCCTGCATTGTTTAAGCACAGCTAAGGCCAGCTTGTCCACATCCACTGACATCCTGTATCTCCTCTTAGACACAGACACACCTTACATGTGGTCACATGGCGATGAGTCATCACTGGATCACTTCTTCTCTATTTGGATGTTTCTGGCAGTTCTTTTCATATAATTTAAATGAAGTGGCATAACAACTACAGAAACATGCTTTAAACAACTGGAATACAATTATTTAATAAAATCCAATGCTGCTATAAGCTACACCTGCTTACTTACTAATTTTTCTGACTGAAAACATATGAGGAATATCTGTGAAGAGAACAAGTTTGGATACTATTTTCCAAGTCAGGCATATGGAAATAAAAAGAATGTAAGGAGAAAGGGCATCTTTTATGCCTCGCTTTCCCTCCAAAATATTGCCGTTTCCCATTGCAACACAGAGCTCTTCTGTTAAGCGCGATTCCGACCTGACAGGGCGCGAGCAATGTTTTATTCGCACTTCAATACTTCAGTGGAGGCTGCATTCACGCGGTTCAGCAGAAGCTAACCGCGTGAAACAAAACAAAGGGAAGAGCAGGCTACGCGCGCGGGTGCAGGTCAGGAAAGCGCACAGGAGCGACTTTGTGATAAATTCAATAACACTAACGTTACAATCTCCTTGACCCAGAGGTCACCAAAAAATCAACCCCAAATCGTTTAATATTTTCCATTCGGAGATCAATAGCAGCATAAATTTGGGTTCAGTGACAAGTATAATTTTAAGCAGATCTATACATGAAAGAATGCAATTCACAGTTGTGGGAAGATGGGGGGGAACAAACACCTTAAAGAAACAGGAACGACAAACGTAATACAACTGTATAAACACCACGAACTCCCCAAAAATGTGTGTATTTCTCCTTTGCCTGACTTAGGTGGAGCGCAATTGCAAATTCCGCCTTTATCTTACAGGAGAGTTCAAGTACAGGTCGAAAAGAAATCGATCTTTTTAGAGTTTCCTGTCCCGATCTGCCGAGATCAGCACCGATAGAAGATGAGCAGGAAGGACAATTTGTTTAATATAAGAGAATAAACAATTGCTAAAGAAGACCATTAAAGCTACAACGTCTACAGTTATCCCACCTCCTTCCTCGCCTCCTCTTCCCCTCTCACTCAAGGGAGACAGTTCTGTCATGCACCATTTTCAACATCTGCACTGTTCTCCAAACATTTTGAATAAATGAAGAAATAATCTATTTCACGATTACCCCGATGCAGATTGGACTATTGAGTGATTAAGTAATTAAGGATTTTTTATTTTTTTTAAATGAGGAAATATCACAGAATATATGTCTCAATAAATATATATATATATGGAAAATCGCAGGATTTAATTTAAACATATGAATATATAGATACAAAACGGATCATAGTACATAAATCACATATTAACACGTCATCCGTTCAAAATAACCTTAGAATTATCACACCTGGTAGAAACATGAAATATATATTTCCATATGTGATATGCAACCTAAATTAATTTAGGAGAATATGAATATAGATTAAAAATAAATGTAACTATGGTGATACTAGCCCGTTTGAAGAAATTGCTATAATGTTTATCAGTAACATTTCTGTTTAGAAAACACAATTATAGGCTTTGAGTCTGTGCTAATATCCCCTGCTTTACAAAGTATGAAACCTCTCATTGATAAATATTAATTTGAGCCTTCATGATGTATTTGAAAATTCCAGCTAAAATGTCACCACATGGAACATTAATGTAATATTTCAAGGACTGAGAGCAATACTCATATTGATTGCATTTATTTGACTCTGGGGAAGAGAAATAATTCTTCAATGTGGGACACATCTGGTAGCCAAAGATGCGAGGCAGGGAACGGTGAAATGCAAAATAACAATAAAAATAATAGGACTTGTATTTAAATACATCGCCTCGGCGTTATTTAAATCTGAACGACTTGATACAGAAAAAAGAAAGGCGCGGTCCAGTGAGTCCTTTACATCTCACATCTCCGCAACGTCTCATTTTCTGTTTAGTGTTCTGATATGGGTACAACACAAGGAGAAAACTATTTGAGTCACTTGTATTTCTTCCTGCACCCTTTGCTCTTAGAAACGACATTGGGAATCTATATATGTTCCGATGATACAGGTAAAGAATGGAATGAAAGTCCTTGAGGTCTACCTTTTCACCATATTGATAAAGTAGGCTTTTCTACGGTTAGGAATCAGCAGATTATCGTGTACCTAAATGCACCTGGACTCTCTTTTTTGCGAATTTAAGCAGAGACGAGGAAGTTTTCAGTCTGTCTGTCTAGTGTCTTAAAACGATCCTTTCTTTGTCATTAACAATATTGACTATCATTAGGGAGGGCGTCTGTCTGTCTTTGTGCAAATGAAACGAAATTCGAGTCACACCTTGACCCTGACCCCTCGCTATGCCATAAGCGCCAGTTCTATTAATTGTTGAAAAGGGTTTAAGATTTAGGGCCTGCATTTACATAGAAATGCCTCCTTTTCCAACGCATATTTATTTTTAACTAATTGCTTCCAGTAGCCCACAATAACCTTGCGCAACCTTGCACTCACATTTCAATTAATTTCTCCATGTTCTGTTAGGTTGTCAGGGGGTGGAATAAATACGAGCAAACGCGCTTACTGAGATCGTGTTTTATGAACTGCGGCGTTTAAAAGTGTTAGCTAATGTTTGTTGAAATATGTGCACATATTGATACAAACATAACGTCACAACAAGGGAGTAAAAATGTACATGAAATACAACATGCTTTCAATAGAAAATATTCCACATGTTTTGTCAGCCCCGGATAAATGTAAAAAAAAACATAACGATCCCGTATGTAAGTAGTCTGCGTTTGAATAGGATTTGTTTACTTCAATGTTACTAAAAAAAAAATGTATACATGCTCTACGAACATGAACTTACATAAAACATTGTTTAATAATCAGTTAGACAAGAAGGTTTATATAATGGACACTTCGTTTATCTAAACGTATATATAGCGCAGTAATCAAAAGGTTAAATTTTCACTCAACAGCTTAGTGGACCTGCCAAAATATTTTGATGGCTTGTACAAGATGCGTTTGGTACAAGTTTCGTTTTTGGAAGGAAAACGGTATTCTTTTCTGTTGGCAGCGAGTATGAATTATGTATAGCTAAAGCGCCCCCTACTGGCAAAGTACAACTTTATCACTCGGAGTTGCTATTGAATAGATCCTACAGAAACCAGATTTAATTCATAAAAATTTTATAAAATAATGCCTAGTTTATGATCATGTTAGGCATTATGCTGGAATGATATTTTCTTCGTACAATTAAAACAAAACAACAAAGAGCAATATTTTAATTTTTTTTTTTAAAACGTGTATGTTTTCGAACTTGACCGTTTTATAAGTTACATTTAGTGGGACACGTAAAGACCTACATTCAGATTCTTTATATATCATATTTATCAAAAACATTGAGAAGTTCCTCTGTATGGGGCAAGTCTTCATATAAAATAATGTGAGTGCTTTTTTACAACATATCCTTTTTTCTTTTAAAAATATTTATTTACCTTTATTTAGTACTCAGAGACACATTGAGGGATCAGAACCCTCTTTTTCAAGAATTTATGATGACGATTATTATTATTATGTATAATAATATACATAATAATCTTGTTTTTTTTATATTCTAGCCTTACAAATTTGAATATAAAGATGCTTGTAGAATACCTTGCATCTAAGGCTTATCAAGAGGCTCATAAAAGATATCAACTTTTCAAAATAGTTTGTTTAAATGTAATACGCATAACTACATCTGGAATAACCACGTTAATAGGATATTTCCTTTGACATCAATCTGTTTGTAAGAAGGTGCAGTTGAAATGTAGTGTTGCAAAGGCCTTGTAATTAACACATTTGCACAAAGCATACATACAAAATGGCAGCATTTTTCTTGTTTTTATTTATAATGAAAGCGCAAACCCTCGCTTGCTCAGAATTACTCAAACAAAGACAAAAGTTACACAAAGTGTTCCGGGACATTCTATGTTCTTTCACGTGCCTCTCTTCATCAGACACAGCACAGTAAAATGACCTGAACGAGGAAACGCCATCCTCAAAAGCATAGCCGCGAGGATAAACCGTTCTGCTGGAGTTAAAAGGTATTTCCCATATAGACTAGGAGCTACGTACGTCTATGTGAAGATATGATTACAGAAACTCAACAGAAGAAATCTCTAACAAAGGACTTTAAGAGCACAGACAAAAGCCCCGGCAGCCCAAGACCTCTATTGGCATCTGCACGAGACGCTGGGGACTCTGGTCTTTGTAACCGCACAGAGAGAACAGGGAAATCATGGCTTGTCGTCACCTTGTTTAGACTGTTGGCTTTTTCAATAAAAATATCAAACACGGTTTACTGGTTGCTTTATTTTTTCCACCCCCCCCCTCCCTCCCTCCTCTCGCATGCCTGTTGGGCCTGCAGAAGAAGCCAGTGGTGTATTTTCCTGAAGAAATGGGGACAAGCGGCTCTGAAATAGACGACCCTGCGCACCATAAGGGCTCATAAGAATGGCACGGGTGCTCAAGACACTTATGAAGGCAGGTTATTATTATTTTTTTCAGCCACGAAACAAATGTTGGAACATATGGGAGTGTGGCATCTCTGCATGGGCACAATGTGTGGGCGTGTAGGGATCTCCATGGCACCTGATTATGAGTGTCATCAAGAAGTCCTGAATAAGACTGTGTGACAGAATCCACAGAGCCCCACTGATTTACTCAAACCGTACAGTATGCCCTAATGCTGGTTCTCCACTACCCTAAACAGCTCCACCAGCAGCTGATACAGCAAAACGGTGGTGAAGAAATGGGGGGCTGGAGTAAAATTTCGGAACTTCTTCGTGCCCCGGAATTGCAGTTTCACAGGTACAGTCAGGAGTGGAGAGCGCCAGTGTTTTGCGAACCTCCGAACGCAGCTCTTTTCTGTAAATTAGTTTGTGGCAGACGGCAACAACGATAAAGTGCAAACCGTACGGTGAAGAGTGATTAGACAGAGTGGAATGTGCCGCCAGATTCGCCCCCACACCCAAAACTTGAGCCTGTTCCTGTCCTTGCTACCGTCCACTAGCCTTTTTTTTGTGAGAGTTATGAAAAACAACACAGGAGTCCCAGGGAAACATCTCCACTCTCCCCCAACAGAGAGGCGGGATGATAAGTTCTAGTGTTAGGAGCACCTAGCTTCATCAGCAGCTGAGCTATCTGAGCCAAGAAAGTTTTTAACTGATGTAAGACCCCCAGGTGCCTCTTGTTCCCAGAATGCTTCAAGAGGGTTCCTTTATTTCAATATCCAATGAACTAAGCTGATGGCATGTTTCTTCAACACATTATGAACTTTGTCCAATCAGCAGAGAGGGCATTCTGAACTACTACTTCTATATCTCCGCCTGTCTCTCTCTCTCCCTTCACCCCTGTCTCGTGCTGATGAGGTAACAATGTGCATTAAATAATTCACTCCTTTGTCTGTCCAGCTGTAGCATAGCCTGGGTCTAAGGGCAGCACAAGAGGAACAGCCAATTCAATTACATTTTATTTGTATCACGCTTTTACATAGAACTGTCACAAAGACACTTTACAGAGAAACAGAAGGAAAATTGGGCAAAGAATGAGCAAGGGAGGTAAAAACTCCACAGCGGCAAGAAAAAACTCCCAAATGGGAAGAAATCTCAGGAGGAACCTGGCTAGAGAGGGGGAGCCCATCCTCCGCTGGCCGGCCCGGTTTAAAGTAAAGATGGAACGGATGGTAACAGAAATGTATGGAGGGATCTATCACAGCACATATTCTGTTTCTTTTCACAGTGCTGATGCCACTGTAGGTTTAAATATGCCAGGGACTGCGGAAAAGACAAGCCAATGATCCCACAATTACTTAGCTGTTTGGCCTTCCACCCAGCCTTTGAAGTGTATCTGGTGAACTGAAGGAGTTGTTCTCCATTGAGAAAGAAGGACCCCCCCCCCCCCTTTCCCACACCCTCCCTTCCTCCCTCCCTCCCTCCCTCCCAACCACATGATCTCGCTCAGCGTGCCGAGTGTTTGCAATTACAATCTGGCCTATTACACGGCTGGAGCAGAATTCAAAGCCTAAATCAAAATCTAAGACGGTAATTTGGTCCTGTTGGGGGTCCCGTCGACCCCACTTCGCCATGCCCTCTCCTTCCCCGGCGCGTCCGGCCCGAGCCACGATCGCTTGTTTAACTTGACACATAATTACAGTGGAAATATTTGTGTATTTTGTACGGGTGCCATAGCCTGCAAAGTGCTGGCTGCCAAGGGCTCCCAGCTCCCACTGCTCCGTATCCAGCCAGAATCCCTGATTAAAACAAGATGGTTTCATTTGGGCTCGGCCTCAGAAAGAAGCCTCTGCCCGGAGGCCGCCGCTTTCCGTCACTTTCCGCCGAGATTGCAGGGGCCGGCAAGCGCCAGGGACTACCGACGACGGGGCCTCTCCGATGCTGATGGCACCAAAGGACGCGTTTCTTTACCAAGACCAATCATCCAATCATCCATCGCCGACTCAATTAGATGCGCTTTCCACTGGATAGAGCTGCTCTGCGCTGGGCTCTCTGATAAGAAGCGGCACAGGTATCGAGCTCTTCCCTTTCCTGTGGTATCGCAGGGCAACCACTGTGTTTTAAAGCCAAGCTGCTATATTGCAGGAAGAGGATAAGGACGTTATCTAATAATTAATGATAATTATAATAAGGGAAAGGGTTTGCATTCACTCGTGCCCTGACACTTTGTGGCAGGCTGTGAAGGAACACTCTCGTGGCACAAACGAAGCGTTGAACCAGAAGGCCAAGGTGTACTTCCTCGTTAGCCGATTAAAACGGCATCTTTGACCCGCCGCCGCTAAACAACGGATTCTGAGACGATTGTGGCTTCGCTCAGGGCGCTAGCCAAGAGCCCTGTAATGATCCAAGCCGCCATGTGCTGCCTGCCGCCCGAGATGTTCGACATGAGATTAGCAGGCGGTCAAAGCTTGGACTCAGTCCCAGGCCCCATTCCAGGGAAACACCCTGAGCTTCGTTAGCGGGAGATTTCAGGGAGAGGACCCGTGCAATTTATCAACGCCTTTTCTCACCGACCTCCGCCACCCACAGGAGTTTTATTTATTAAACTGGAACCTATAATCAGGAGGACGACTGCATTTTAAAAAAATATTTTTTTTTTAAAAGTATGCAAAAGTACGAGGAGCTCCTCTGTGGCCCTCTATGAATTTTAAACCAAGCTCTACATGTAATTGCTCACAAAAGCTGGGCATCTCCATAGACGTTACATATATTAACGTAATGGAACAGACAGAATCTGCTCTTTTCCATTATTCTTTTAAATTAATTAACTGATAACTTCACAGTCTGTTTATACTTACGGAATCCACAGGGAGAGGTGGCACTGACTAATAGTATGGGTAATGAAGGAGCTTGGAATTCTGGGAGATTTCCTGCACTTCTCCAAGCTCCGAGCGCTTGGCGGGCGTAGGAATCTCATCTCTGACTATTGCCCTAAGCACCTGCGTTCCAAAAGGTCATGACAACAGCACCTGCATTCACAACAAGGGTCACACGCGTAACACACGGCATGAGAAAGAGCACAGATTATGATCGAACAAGCAAATGGAAGGTACCGTTGTATGCTAATATTTGAAATAAAATTTAAAAAATCTGAACAACAGAGCTTTTAAGAGGTTGTGACTGCATGGACCTTTCGCAGCAGGAAACTCCATGAAACTGAAGTCTGAAAGTTTTTCGTACACGCAGAAGAAATACGCCCGCTCTCCTTGAAAGCAAAAAACATCAGGTTTGACCTGTGTTCCACTTGACAAGATGCAGCCCTTGTGTAGGCTTTACGAGATAATTATAAACGACGGCTGTAATTGTTTTTGCAACTGAAGAATGTTAATGGACTTCATTGGCCTCAGTGAAATTCCCTTGTCTAGAATAATTAGGAATTTAGAAACAACTCACAATAAGTCAAAACTCATCGCAGGCCATTAGAATACAGGTGGCTGCATCACTCAGTCTCAAATATAGTGCTAGACAGAAAAAAATGGAACAATCTGGTAAAATTAGTTTATAAGGTACAGCGTGAAACTTTCAGAATCTACACAAAGCTGGCTAAAATTAATTTTACAAATGAGCTCAAACATCTTCATATTATCGCAGCACTGCAGAGGAAATCTTCCCACCCTAAAGTAGATCCCCTTGTTAAAACCACCATATTGATTTTAAGCAACTGTGAGTTAACCCTCTACAACAATAAATTATGATTATAAATATAAGAATAATGGAATTAAAAACAAATTAAACTGATAAACGCCTGTTCCAATAACACTGGGGGAGGTTCGTTTGACTCATTAAGCTGTCTACATATATTTTATTGGGCTGCAGCCGGGGACAGAGCAATACTGGGGACTGCCCTACGAAATGGGGTTCTGAAATCCCGGGCGGAGTTACTCCTATTCGCTGGATACAGCGGTAAAATGGCTTCAGCAAAAAACCTCCACTTTACAGTCACCGTTTAGATCTTTTACAGGCACTCACGAGAAGACAGTATCAGCAGAATGAATAGACATAGATATTTAAACCATAAAAAACTGATTCAAATGTCCAACAATAAAGTACTTCAAATATTCAACAGAATCAAAAGAGGAAGAAAAATAAAAGTAATAAAAATAAATAATTCAATAAAATTAGATGGAAAATTGGAGCTACAGATATTGAGATGCAGAATAAGAGCTTGACAATAGATAAAGAGATGAAGAGCAAGAACTATATGGATGTTATATGGAGGATAGATGGACAGGGAGTTTGAGGGAGACGTACGGAGATAGAGCTCGACTGAATGACAGAGATGGAAGTGCAGGAGATATTATACTCTTCCATAAGAGTCACGATGGTGAGAAAGAAATGTGCCCTCTGTGTAAACTCAAAGTCAGCAGGCCAGCACATATCGGCCAATAGAAGAGAAGCATGAAGCTGCCAGTTAGGAAACAGGCCAATACTGTCGCCCCCCCCCCCCCCCCAAGCCGGTGGATCCGCCCACCTGGCAATCCACACACTCTCAGCCTGTCTCTCCTCACAGAGCAGAGTGTCATGTTGGAAATCGTCAGTCAAATAAAACAAAGTGGGACCGCATCGATGCTCTGTCTTGTTTTATATGATGGCTTGAAATAAATGAACTTTTAAATGGAACCTTGGCAGAGGCGTGGGCTATTGATCGATCGGAGCAGGGGCTGAAGTTTAAGGGCACAGCCTTCCCCGAGCCGGGCTGTAACCGGAGTAATGAAATTGATTGGGCCGAGGGAGGGTGACAAGCCAGCGGAGTCAAGCCCTTGATGTAAGGAAACAAGAGTGCCATCTAATTGGGGTGTAATATAGGTCTTTAGAGGACATTAAGCACGGCGGCAGAGGAAGGTGAGGGCCCTGTGCCGAGGAGGAAGTGAAGACCGGGCACCACGGTGACTGCTTCCTGTTCCCTCTCGTTCACTATCGACTCAATTCAACTTCCAGGCCTGAAAAATAGAGCGGCAGCCAAGAAACACCGGACTTAAAAGCTCAATGTATATATTTCCACTATACGCAGCGACACTGACACCTCGCTGGCAGCCATTGACCTTGGCCTGGGGCGCCTTCATTAGCTTTTAGACACTTATCAGTCATAACAGGGTTTGTCCTCCTTCATTCACTTAGGCCGGCAAATGTACTATGTATTGTATGTGGTGGGATGACAATAAACTTGTCATTTGATTGATTGATTGACTGAGGCAACTAGCGAAATCATACTCAAAACAGATAAAGCAGCCAGCATCTCTCCGTGAAATCGTCCTCCCCCTTTTAGCCCGTACGATGTGTCGCGCCACCTGCACTGGGAGACTGTTGAAACAGAGAACGGTTTTAGTTTGCGCGTGCGCGCAGCGACTGCACCTTGATTAGCCGGCTAACGACCCTCAGAAGAGAGGACAGGCCTTTCCAGCGTATCGTGCCAGAAGGGTAGAGGACGAGCCCCTGTTTCAGTCTCCCCACATATGCACTTTTCAGTTTGATTTAATTGTGAATGGTATTAGAGATTATTCGATTAATCTAAGACTCGTGGGAAACTAATTAAGGCAAGCTTAATGAAGTGGAATTCAGTCAGTAGCCTGGATTGGGGAAAGGGGAGGGTGAAGGTAGGGTTAGAGTGCTGGCACTGGAGTGTGCACAGGCATGTGTAACCATGTCTTTCATGAACACTGAACACCCGCCCCCCCCAAAAAAAATTGTTCATCTGTCCCGGGTATATGAACTGAATGTATCCCTGGGTTTGAAGGCATCTATTTGTTATTTGTCAGTGCAGCTCATCCATCTGCCCAGGACGTCGCTGTGCTATCCGTCACAGTTATCAGCGTGTCAACGAGACTCCGAAACGGTAACATGCCGTTCCTTTTCATCTCTCCCACGTGGCTACCGCTTTAACCAAAAGTTACGCCGCAATACAAGCACTTAGCGCAGCCATATCAAGGATCACCTCCAATTTCTAATCCCAGTCCATAATGGGGGGGTGGGGGGGGTCATTAAAAAGCCATTACAAGCACATATTTCATATTCCAGTCTCCCCTACATTTCAAAGTGTTAAAAGCTCAATGTATATTTCCACTATATTTAAGGAGAGGCACGGTGCGGCGACACTGACACCTCGCTGGCAGCCATTGACCTTGGCCTAGCACGCCTTCATTAGCTTTTAGACACTTATCAGTCATAACAGGGTTTTTCCTCTCCACCGTGCTTCCTCCTTAACTTCACTTAGGCCGGCAAATAATGGCCGAAATCCATTTATCTGCCATTTCCAACAAGTGTGTGACATTAACAAATGATCCGCTTTTCTCTAAGTGTGGCCGAGGTACCCTCTGAAGGATTCCTTTGTTCCGTCCGGCCGAGGTCGCGCCCCTTAAAACCGCCTTTTATATTACAGCCATTTTCCTTCCTATGTCTTTAAATATTCATCCGCATTTTGCCCGTTTCCGTTTGGGAGTGCAGCATCGCTAAAGTTTCGGACATATTTCTTCAAAGGCCCTCCTTATTTAGTTATGATTTTTTAATGCCCGCTGCTACTTTATAACTTGCATCCCCTGGAAAACATTGATCTGAGAAGCAAATGAATCTAATTATGGCTCCCCTCCCCCTGTGCTCGATATTGACTTGTTGTGAAAGGTGCGTCTCCTGTTAAAGCAATTGTCTTTTGAATGCAAGGACTGAGCCACTCTCCTGAAAAGCTTGCTTAGTCTCCATGCAAGATTAATAAAAATCCCGACAGTGAAGTAAATTATAGTTAATGCCATTCATACGTAAATATGGTCTAGCAAAACTTGCTCCCCACTGCACAAATTGTATATTTTTGAAGTGCCTAATCTGATGTCTGAACAATGCAAATCCATGCATTTTAAACAACACAAAAGGCTGTGTGTGTGCACGTGAGTGTGTGTGTGTGTGTGTGTGTGTGTGTGTGTGTGTGTGCGTGTGTGCTTTGATCAAATAAACAAGCATAGTGTAAATCAGGAGTATGCATACACGGAAACATACTATATTCCAGGCATTGGAAATGATTTTTTTTTTTTTAAATGTACAGTAGTTACATTCTTAGAATCACGGCTGATGGAATTTTCCTATAGCATCGACAGCTGAACAGCAATAAACATCAGGGCCTGCCGTCTTTGACGCACGCTCGGCAAACCCGCATACGCACTGAGGTTTACACCGCAGTACATCATCTCCCGTCGTATAAACGCTCTTATGATCCCATCCCGTTCCTCCGTGACCTGACCTGGGAAAGAGCCGAGAGGAATATAAAAGCCAGAGGCCTCACACTTGAGTCGTTCGCCGTGCCTACTGTCAACCCCGTAAGCGGCGGAGACTGGGGAAGTGCATGCTGGGACATTACTGAAATAATTTAAGCAGAGGAGAGTCTTTGTTCTGAACACAGAAAACTTGTGTTTCATCCTGATCGGCGCACAGGAGTGGCCTCGCGATGCATGTGTCACCTCCCATTTACCCTGAGAACCAGTCCCAGGGCGGCTCGCGCTGCTCGCAACACGGCACCTCCTCGTTTTGATGTAAAGCCTCCTCATTTAGCCATTGTGAAACAAACCCAATTTTAAATATTCCATTGCATTCCATGTAGTTGATTTCTATTTAAAATGGTCATGATTATTTTATTTTGTAACATTAATGGAAGTACATTTGGGAGGGAGTGGGGGGGGGGGGTGGGGTGGGTATGGGGGTAGTCAGGCATTTGCAATTCATATTTCCCCACATGATTACATTAGGAGTGTGTTCTGTCATATTTGATTAATGTAGCTTGTTTTCCTTAAAACCAGATTAAAATATGAAAACTGACAGAAATGAGGCTATTACAAAGAATTATCAATTTTTAATAATCTACTCAAGAAAAGAAGAATGAAGTGGCTTACAAAGAACTGCTCAGAAATTCAGTAATCAGGATTTCAGGCAATCAATGTTTGGCTGCAGACAGGCGTTACACGCCTGCTTTTTAAGAGACTTTGCAGCAATACAGACACAATTATCATGAGAGACTTCTGTGCCTAACAGACTGCATTAATGTTACAGAGCGGAAATAAGTAATGTTACCGACTGCCTGAGCAACAGATCTGCATGTAGCCTGGCTTTGTGCGTGTGTGTGTGTGTGTGTGTGTGTGTGTGAGAGAGAGAAAGAGAGAGAGAGAGAGAAGGAGGGGTGATCCCAATGTTCACACGATGCATTCATCTCATCTTCAAAGGCCACCCTAAAACTGTTTCCTATTGAATTGCGCACAACATGCTGACAGTGGTTATTCTACAGTGACATGCCATGGTTCTGTTAATAAAGTAGAGCATGAAATGGCTAATTAATACATACATATAGGCCTAGCCTAAATATAAACATATATTCTAGCCGATTATATATACCGTATATCAACCTTCCTAACAGGTGTCTCACCTATTTCATATTGCAGCTAAACACTCCACTAAATCCGTTCAGTAGCCTACCTTGATAAATACAGAGGAAAGCAGTTTTTTCCACATGCTAGTACTAAGCCATCACATACATCTATGTCCCTTTTCTAGTCACCCATGAGGGTTCGGATTTTGAACATATCGAAAAGACTAGATTATAATATGGTTCATAAAAGAAAACAATCATACTAAAGAATAAATTCTGCAAGGCATATCAAAAATGATTTTGATATTTTCCCATCAAAGTTAATGGGCATGTTTTGGGCCAAAGTGTGTGTACTGGAACACACCGGTCCTTCCAATTCCACAATCTGCCATTTAAAACGACCGTGGGTGACCTCGAATTAAAGAAGGGGGCCTTTATGTGTGACCCTGGTGCACAGAAGGCTACGGCCATAACTTACTGAGACAAGCATCCCATTAGTAGTCAGAGGCAGGCCACCTTTACATAATAGGCTCTGCGCTAATCACTGGAGACTGGAGTCATCCAAAGAGCACATCATATCACATCCACACACGCTTGGGCAAATAAAAAAAACCCACTAACCCCACCAACCTACAACAGAACACTTCACGTTATACAAAACTTTTTTTTTTATTCCAAAAGAGTTTCAATAAAATTGACAATTCAATCTATGCCTTGCAATACATTTTCTAGTAATACAAGTAAAAAATAAAAATAAAAATAAAAAATCGACTTAAGATGTTTTTGAACTTGTTACTGTGACATGAACTGCAATGAGAGAGATCACCTTTCACTTCTCTGTATCAACTAAGCATGTTATGTGAGGAGCCCTTCCTGTGGTCTATCATGTTATTTCCTTAGCCTGATTTCCTCTGCCGGAGGTCAGCGAGTCTGTATGTTTCCTTACTCTTCACAGATACATCAACAAGACATCTGTGTTTAATTCAAATGGAAAACCTTGCATTTCCACCCCCAAGATCATCTGCGCAAGACAGCCGACTGAGAGATTAATAAAACTGCCTCTATAAAGCCAATAATTAATGCTGAAGCAGGGTTTTTTTGTGTGTGTCTCTCACAGAGAGTAAATGAAATGACAACAAAGTGTGATCTGGTAACGAGAGACACATAGCCCGAGACAGGCTTTTAATATGTGCGGAGGAACGTCCAACTACAAAACAAAATCAGCTGTTTCCTGGATAGCGTGAAACCCCATCTGAGCCGCGGTTTGTCCCTTCGCTTTGAAGGACAGACCTTTTGGCAAGCGCGGCGCGAACGGTTTGCTCCAGTGCAGCCCTCCGGCTCTGCGATCCGGGACCGCAGTCGTGGGGCCCACGCGGTAATGTGCCGGAACGTTCACAGGCCCCCCCACCATCCCATCAGCACCTTCTCTTCCTCAACTGAGAAATGCATCTGCTAATGAATCTACATGGCAGGACAACGCGGTCAGAACGCGGTCGTTGATGGAACGCGGCGAAGCTGTCGTCTCTCTCCCTAGCATGTTAATTCAGCGTGTATGCTACTCCTGGGCAGTGCAGTAGCCCCACTGTTACTCCACATGCGCTTGCTTATTCAAAATCTCATTTAGACGCCATTCAAAATAATTGAAACCCAACAAGAGACAGACGTGCTTAGCCCTGGCCTGTTTTTGCTCATTTTCAGAGATTGGCAAAAAAAAATTACTTTAAAATGTATTTCATATACATATATATATATTTTTAAAATACCCCAAAAGCAAATTCATATAAAAAATAAACTACAAAATACTAATTCCATTAACAGCATTATTTTTAGTTGTAAAGGGCGTGGGGCCACATAATAATTTCAAATAACTTTTTTTGGATAACTTCCAGTTTTCTGCATAAATATTTGTCCATCCTGGTTAAATGGGAGAGGCTTTGTTAAATAAAATAATTCTTCAGTACATCACTAACTTCCCTTTTGTCATGCCAAGTTTTGTAAAGCTTGGATGTACAACGGTCTACAAACACACATTTCCTAACTGTAATGAAACAAGGCTCTGTTGTCTTGAGAAATAATATTGATCAGGGCCTAGTTTCCCATTACCACTGTAGTATTAGATCATCGTTGAGCCATTCAAAGTTAATAGTCCAAGATAATCTTTGTTATTAGGGTTTAGGGAAAACTAGGGTGTGATTATTAGCAATCCAAGTCACAAACACATCTCACCTCATTTTGTTAGACATTCATTGATACCAACGTAAAATTATAAGGAACATTTTTAAAAGAAGAACACATTTACAACAGAATCAGAATTAAAGAACAGTATGTGCACTGGCCCACGCTAGTGATGTTGTGGGACTAGCAAACCAGCAAAGATAAAACAGAGGAAAACAATCAGACTAGTTAAAAAATATATATATATATATATATTTAATAGGAGGGAGATCAGGATTTATTTTTATATAGAAAATATAGAAATACCACTTTCTGAAGTATCATGGAAACAAATTGCATTAAGATTCAAGCTCATAAGATAACATCTATCAAAATACTCCATATGCAAAATATGCCATTCAAATACATATAATTGAAATACTGCTCATACTAATGATGCCCACCTGACTTATGTTAAACTGACTGAATAAAGTATTCCTCCGCCCTGTATGTTACACCAGTTGGCATCCCCTACCTGAATTAATGATAAACATGAAAAGGTTCACTTGCTACGGCCAAGGCCCCATATTTCTCATTTCTAAGTCATATTTAGATTTTTTCTCTACGTGGCTCATCAACAGTCATTGTAACTACTAGAGAGAATCCACGAGGACGTGCCTTTTTGCATCGTGACTATTTTAACTGGACTGGATTGCAACTGGGACTTAAGATTTGGGATCAGCGAATTGTGTCCTTATTCATTAGCACTTCCCAATGGTTAGCTTTGCACAGCCCATTTGGATTAGATCTTGGAATTGGATTCAAAGAATTAAAGCGCCATATACAAAGTCTTTGCTTTCTTTTTTTGTAGCCACTCACAGAGTCCATGACAGGTGCAGAGGCCAAGACTTTAATTTACTACCAGGGATGTGACCTTTAACCCCTTTTTGTTCGGCCTCCCTGCTGTAGACAGCATTTAGCCATTTCTCTATTTCTACTGGGAAAATTGTTGGAAAGGAAGAGAGGAGGGGGGGAAACACTCTCACATAAAATGATAGCACAAGGATAATTGAGAAGTTTAAAAACAGGAATCTAATTGTGCCAGTCCCTCTGGGGGCTAATATTGAACTATCTTATAAAAGGCCCATAGTATTCTACCCATGATTTATTGCTAAATCCCAGTATTTTTCAATACATTATAGTTTTTAAATTGTGTTTAAATTGAGTGTGGAGGAGCTGGGGCCATTAGGAGATGCAGAAATGAAGATTATATTTAAATATTCATGCACCCGGTACCTTATTATTGAATCTGAACACTAACAAAATCAATATTAAGTGCAGTTTGACATAAATTTATTTATGAATTTCGACTTTCTAAGTACTGTATTTTTTCGCTCAAAAATTGTGAGTATAATGTAGTAATGATATCAAAACAGAGTGTCAGAGTGCATTAGCTCAGTAGCTTATGAACATGAACATAAAAACTCTGGGCCGTCCGCGTAAAAGTGCTTACCGGGCAGAAACGTCCCTTTTTACAAACATCACTCTCTTTACAGCCTTGCACTGCATGCTCCCTCTTTGCCTGTATGTGATAGTTAGAGAAGGATACAGTTGTCTTGTTTGTCCGAATGATAACTTCACGATAATCCAGCCTGTATTAGGGCTTCCGGGCCATAGCTTGTAGCATGTCATTAAAATGAATGTCTCTCTTTTTCCGCCCATCCGACCCAATAAGCATTTTGGTGCTTTCAGGCCCGAGTCCCCATTCAAATACCAAATCAATATTGGCCCCATCATGATATGAAACTAAACAGGATAAATACGGTGGGGGAGAGGGGGAGTGCATTCTTATGTACAGCATTTCGCAGAAACACACAAAAGGTGCAGAGATTGCAAGGGTAATCTACCCGTGCACACGAAGAGAGTACATCAAAAGAGCAGTAGAAGAGTGCATAATCGCTCTTTGTATAATTCCTGAGTTTTGTTGTAGTCTGTTTACAATTTTTCCTATTGTACATTTATATTTTATTCACTGTATTTCTATAAGCATGCGAAAGAGCACCAACAGGATGAGGTCTATATATGGCAGCCAATGACTAATTTCCAGAGTGATTTCTCTTGATTACATCAAAAATAAAAGCAATTTACATTAAGTCGTTTTAATGGTTTTTCATCCTTTGTTTATAGAAAATCTAGGGAATGTTAAAAGGCTCTTTACTGGGATGAAGCCATGTCTCTGGAAACAAGATGATGCTGTAAAACAGCTGGGGGGAAAAAAACACAACATCAATCCAGAGGAAAAGAAAGACACCATAAATCAGAGGGCCGCTGCCTCTCCGTCCGCCTTTAAAATCATTTAAGCAGATTCAAAAGGCCTGATTCTGTTTGAGGCTGTCTATAAGCGCACGCCATAAAATCTTTACGCGTCACAAACAGGGAGTAAAAGACGACGTGTCCCTCACCTACTGTAGCTAGCATTATGAAAATAGAGGTATGAGAATATCCTGCTTCTGAGGAAATGTAAACATTCATGCTGGACAGGTGTACAGGTGTGCAGGTGGCTGAACAGTGGGAACTGCTCCACCTATTGAACATATTTATACATATTTTTACTTGGTTAGCAAACAGTTTTTTAACAAGGCTGAGATGCCAAGGCTACATCCATACATTACACGGGCTACATAGTACACATATTTTCAGCCTACTCAGTTCTACTGATACCATTCAGTTTAAGTTGTATACTAAAGAGTGTAGGAGAAGGCAGCCGCTCATTAGCATTTGAACCTATGACCTCATGGTTATACACTCTCAGAAATAAAGTGGAGGTGCACTTTTTTTAAGGAACGAATTTCCCAAATGTACTCTGCAAGTATAACAATGTTCTATTTGGCTACTAAGTAAGTAGCTTGTCAAGCAAAAAAGGTACAAATTATGTATTGCTGGCTTGGGGTACACTTTTATGTACCTATAGGGTACCACCCCAATGACAAGCGTTTGTACCTTTTTTTCTGAGAGCTGTTCCCTAAATACTACACCAAACTGATACCTTGATTACTACCAAACAGAGACGACATCCACCTTCTTTTCCAACACGTGTCATTTACTGTCTCACCGTAGGCATGACGACAGGCTGGGGCAACACATCAGGGAGCATCTGTTGCTGGGTGAGAGTAGATAGTACACTCCTGGGGGGGAGATTGGGACACAGCGGCAGAACATATCACTTATAATGAGAGAGATGCTCTCTGTTGGCCCCTCATGTACCTTAGCTGTGGCTTGGGGTCACTCCAGTATAGCTGTATTGATTGGAGCCCACAAATTCAGGCTGCAGCCCCGATAAAACCTACATTCAGGTTTCTTACTAATGAATATGACAGCATAGGTCACTGTCGACATACTTTTTTTACAGTAGCCCACGCTCAGCCCTGCTTCTGAAAAGAAGCCAGTGAATCTACTGGTGCAACGGTCAGTGATGTAACCATGCTCGTCGGCTTGGACAGTAATGCGCAGACAAGTGAGCCAGACAAGACCAGGAATGTTCCGGAATAGCGGTGTCCAAGTTCACAGGCCAACAGGACTTCCTCTTTTATGTTCTCCCTTCTTAGGTCTAACCATGCAGGAATGGGCTGCTAAACCCCAGGGAAGGGGCTTGTCACGCCCAAACCAAAAGCACAGTGCTTCTGAGGCTAATTTATAAATGCTTGATCTGTCCAACCATATACTTCTATTTTATTATTTAAACTACCATGGGTGTCTTTTATGCAGTAGTGACACCCAGCCTTAGTAACCCCATGGTGAGGTCACCAGGTCCTATGGAAGCCCTCTGCGGGACAATGCCCACTGGAGTTTGGACCAGCACCCCCATTAAGCCCCTGCCCTGCCCTGCAGCACTATGGCTACTTCCTGTCTCTGTGCCAGCTCTCTGCCTCCTCTACCACTCTGAACCACTCCATTCCCGTTCATAGGGGGATTGAAATAATAAAAACTGTTCATGCTGAATGAGAAAAGGCTGTCATAAATTACTACACTTTTATAAAGCCGTGTAGCTCCATTACAAGAGAGTACACCCCCCGCTCCCCTTCCCTCCGTCCCTCTCCTTCATCAATATTGTCCCCTCCCTCTTCATCATACCACTCTTCCTATTCTCACTGCTGGGAAACGAAAACATAAAAACGATAGAAAGAGGTGCAATCTCTCAGCCCTGTAATATAAGATAAAAGTCTTTAAAAGCCAAAGGTCTCCATAGACAAATTCTTTATAAAGCTGGAGTCTTTAAGGCTGGTTCCACAGGATTAGCAATATAAAGGAACTATATATTATTCTCAGAAGAGCTTAGCGAGCAGAAACTGGGCCCCTGAACATAAGTCAATTTATATTAGAATTTCCATACATGCATTTTCTTGTTACCGTCAGTATGCAAAAATGGTGCTTACTAACAAATAATGCATAATGCACTGTAGCCAGAGCATCAATAACTGCATTTGAGCTTTAAAGGAAAACGGCGAAAGGGGGTGGTGGGATATGGGGGGGAATAAAGATGTGCCGTATAAAATATACAACACATTAAACACGAAAACGTCAAAAATATAAAGCTGGCTCTCCGCTTGAGAGACAGCCACCCATTTATCTCTGAAGCAGAGTGCAGCACAAGAGAAAATAAATGGCATCCTGTCTGCTCCTGTATTTCACTCGGTAACAAAGTCGGGTTTTCCCCCGTTCTAAAAGGGCCTCTTCCCCCAGGCCTGCAGAGAAGAGGCGTCAGGGAGGAAGAGAGGAACAGAGGCTGAGAGAGTAAGGGCAAAATGGGGGAGAAAGGGGTGTCATTTCATTGCGGAAAGATAAGGACACTTGTATGACAAACACTATACCTTGCCGTTCAAGAAGACACGTGGATCCTCTTGAAGTTTATCTGAATCTGTATTTTTTTTTTTTTTTAAGTCCTGTCCCAATTGGTATGCCAGATAAAATAATTCACGAAATTTGATGTTTAAAAAAAATAATAATTAGTGTTTTTTATTCATTTTAGTGAATTTTGAGGTTCACCCCCCAAAGTTAATGTAGCAAATGTATATGGCCATATGTTAGCTAAGTTGGATATTGAGGTAGAAAACGTCACACAGCACAGACTACATATGATTTCGAGAAATTTGGAGACACCCGGAGGATTGTCTATGAGCGTGTTTATGTGTAAAAGCAAGCATGTGGGTGTGTGCCAATGTACATGCGACAGAAGTTCCCAAGTCTTCTATATAGGGTCTGGTGGAGGTACTAATGTGGCTGGGTACTCGTGTCATAGTGTCACTGTGCAAAACTTTGACAGTTTGATGATGTCGTAGTTTGATGATTCCACGGACCACAGCCAAACAGCAATGCTAAGCTACCTGGGAGACTGGACAACGTGGGGTGACCCATTCGAACCGGGACAGGCCATAATGACTCGTGTGGGTTAAACTGAATCCGAGGGCTAGCCCATGTCTCTCAGCAAGTCAAAGAACATCAGGGTAAATTAATGTAACAGTTTAGGAAACCGGTCTTTTAACTTATGAGGTTGCCAGTTCGATTTCCAGGCAGGGTACTTAACCTGAACTGCTTGAGTTAAAGAACAATATCCAGTTGTATAAATGGACTGCGTGTAAAATAAAGGAAGTTGCTCTGGCCTGGTAAAATGCCTAAAATGTAAGAAAATTGGCTGAGCCACAGAGATATTCCTTATAGCATTTTATCACTGCAAACAGCTCTCGAATGCCAAAGCCAGAAAGCCTCTGAAACCACCATCCACACTGTACTACGTAATATACAGCCTGCTGCCTCTATCCACACTGTACTATGTAATATACAGCCTGCTGCCTCTATCCACACTGTACTACGTAATATACAGCCTGCTGCCTCTATCCACACTGTACTATGTAATATACAGCCTGCTGCTTCTATCCACACTGTACTATGTAATATACAGCCTGCTGCCTCTATCCACACTGTACTATGTAATATACAGCCTGCTGCCTCTATCCACACTGTACTATGTAATATACAGCCTGCTGCCTCTATCCACACTGTACTATGTAATATACAGCCTGCTGCCTCTATCCACACTGTACTACGTAATATACAGCCTGCTGCCTCTATCCACACTGTACTATGTAATATACAGCCTGCTGCCTCTATCCACACTGTACTATGTAATATACAGCCTGCTGCTTCTATCCACACTGTACTATGTAATATACAGCCTGCTGCTTATATCCACACTGTACTATGTAATATACAGCCTGATGCATCTATCCACACTGTACTATGTAATATACAGCCTGCTACATCTATCCACTCTGTAAGACTAGATTCAGCTGTAAATTGCGCTGGTACAGTATGGAACACATGACTGCTTCTGACTTTTTTCCCCATAGAGTTCTATAGGAAAATGAGTCAGGAGAAATAACCCTTGCAGTGATCCATCCACATCTACTCCATATCTGGCAACAGAGTGATGGTTTGGGGCTCATTCGAGAGCTCAGATCCATGATGACTTACAGCCATTTAGTCAGCCATGTGTTCCATACTGTACCAGTGTAATTTACAGCTGAATCTAGTCTCACCTCCCAATTCCCATAGAGATCAGTTCAAATGCAGAGGTTATAGTATCGCTTGTAACAGTACCTGAAAATAAGATATTGAGAGTCTTTTGATGTTGATTGGTCACAGACTTCAGGAAGTAACAGCATGCAAAGGATATGCGACCAAATATTAAATATGATACTTTAAAAATATGTTAAAGCAAAATATTCTAATTTTCTGAGACACTGAATTTTGGGTTTCATTAGCTGTAAGCCATAATCATCAAACTGCACCTGTAATATACAGCCTGCTGCATCTATCCACACTGTACTATGTAAAATACAGCCTGCTGCATCTATCCACACTGTACTATGTAAAATACAGCCTGCTGCATCTATCCACACTGTACTATGTAAAATACAGCCTGCTGCATCTATCCACACTGTACTATGTAATATACAGCCTGCTGCATCTATCCACATTGTACAATGTAATATACAGCCTGCTGCATCTATCCACACTGTACTATGTAATATACAGCCTGCTGCATCTATCCACACTGTACTATGTAATATACAGCCTACTGCATCGATCCATACTGCACTATGTAATATACAGCCTGCTGCATCTATCCACACTGTACTATGTAAAATACAGCCTGCTGCATCTATCCACACTGTACTATGTAATATACAGCCTGCTGCATCTATCCACACTGTACTATGTAAAATACAGCCCGCTGCATCTATCCACACTGTACTATGTAATATACAGCCTGCTGCTTCTATCCACACTGTACTATGTAATATACAGCCTGCTGCATCTATCCACACTGTACTATGTAATATACAGCCTGCTGCATCTATCCACACTGTACTATGTAATATACAGCCTGCTGCATCTATCCACACTGTACTATGTAATATACAGCCCGCTGCATCTATCCACACTGTACTATGTAATATACAGCCTACTGCGTCTATCCACACTACACTATGTAATATACAGCCTACTGCGTCTATCCACACTGCACTATGTAATATACAGCCTGCTGCTTCTATCCACACTGTACTATGTAAAATACAGCCCGCTGCATCTATCCACACTGTACTATGTAATATACAGCCCGCTGCGTCTATCCACACTGTACTATGTAATATACAGCCTGCTGCATCTATCCACACTGTACTATGTAAGATACAGCCTGCTGCATCTATCCACACTGTACTATGTAAGATACAGCCTGCTGCATCTATCCACACTGTACTATGTAAGATACAGCCTGCTGCCTCTATCCACACTGTACTATGTAAGATACAGCCTGCTGCATCTATCCACACTGTACTATGTAAGATACAGCCTGCTGCCTCTATCCACACTGTACTATGTAAGATACAGCCTGCTGCATATATCCACACTGTACTATGTAAGATACAGCCTGCTGCATATATCCACACTGTACTATGTAAGATACAGCCTGCTGCGTCTATCCACACTGTACTATGTAAGATACAGCCTGCTGCGTCTATCCACACTGTACTATGTAAGATACAGCCTGCTGCATCTATCCACACTGTACTATGTAAGATACAGCCTGCTGCGTCTATCCACACTGTACTATGTAAGATGCAGCCTGCTGCGTCTATCCACACTGCACTATGTAATATACAGCCTGCTGCTTCTATCCACACTGTACTATGTAAAATACAGCCCGCTGCATCTATCCACACTGTACTATGTAATATACAGCCTGCTGCGTCTATCCACACTGTACTATGTAATATACAGCCTGCTGCATCTATCCACACTGTACTATGTAAGATACAGCCTGCTGCATCTATCCACACTGTACTATGTAAGATACAGCCTGCTGCTTCTATCCACACTGTACTATGTAAGATACAGCCCGCTGCATCTATCCACACTGTACTATGTAATATACAGCCTGCTGCCTCTATCCACACTGTACTATGTAAGATACAGCCTGCTGCTTCTATCCACACTGTACTATGTAAGATACAGCCTGCTGCATCTATCCACACTGTACTATGTAAGATACAGCCTGCTGCATCTATCCACACTGTACTACGTAAGATACAGCCTGCTGCATCTATCCACACTGCACTATGTAATATACAGCCTGCTGCTTCTATCCACACTGTACTATGTAAAATACAGCCCGCTGCATCTATCCACACTGTACTATGTAATATACAGCCTGCTGCGTCTATCCACACTGTACTATGTAATATACAGCCTGCTGCATCTATCCACACTGTACTATGTAAGATACAGCCTGCTGCATCTATCCACACTGTACTATGTAAGATACAGCCTGCTGCTTCTATCCACACTGTACTATGTAAGATACAGCCCGCTGCATCTATCCACACTGTACTATGTAATATACAGCCTGCTGCCTCTATCCACACTGTACTATGTAAGATACAGCCTGCTGCTTCTATCCACACTGTACTATGTAAGATACAGCCTGCTGCATCTATCCACACTGTACTATGTAAGATACAGCCTGCTGCATCTATCCACACTGTACTACGTAAGATACAGCCTGCTGCTTCTATCCACACTGTACTATGTAAGATACAGCCTGCTGCATCTATCCACACTGTACTATGTAAGATACAGCCTGCTGCTTCTATCCACACTGTACTATGTAAGATACAGCCTTCTGCCTCTATCCACACTGTACTATGTAATATACAGCCTGCTGCTTCTATCCACAATGTACTATGTAAGATACAGCCTGCTGCTTCTATCCACACTGTACTATGTAATATACAGCATCTATCCACACTGTACTATGTAAGATACAGCCTGCTGCATCTATCCACACTGTACTATGTAAGATACAGCCTGCTGCTTCTATCCACACTGTACTATGTAAGATACAGCCTGCTGCTTCTATCCACACTGTACTATGTAATATACAGCCTACTGCATCTATCCACACTGTACTACGTAATATACAGCCCGCTGCATCTATCCACACTGTACTATGTAATATACAGCCTGCTGCATCTATCCACACTGTACTATGTAATATACAGCCTGCTGCATCTATCCACACTGTACTATGTAATATACAGCCTGCTGCCTCTATCCACACTGTACTACATAATATACAGCCTGCTGCCTCTATCCACACTGTACTATGTAATATACAGCCTGCTGCATCTATCCACACTGTACTATGTAATATACAGCCTGCTGCCTCTATCCACACTGTACTATGTAAGATACAGCCTGCTGCATCTATCCACACTGTACTATGTAAGATACAGCCGGCTGCCTCTATCCACACTGTACTATGTAATATACAGCCTGCTGCATCTATCCACACTGTACTATGTAAGATACAGCCTGCTGCCTATATCCACACTGTACTATGTAAGATACAGCCTGCTGCCTCTATCCACACTGTACTATGTAATATACAGCCTGCTGCCTCTATCCACACTGTACTACGTAATATACAGCCTGCTGCATCTATCCACACTGTACTATGTAAGATACAGCCTGCTGCCTCTATCCACACTGTACTATGTAAGATACAGCCTGCTGCATCTATCCACACTGTACTATGTAAGATACAGCCTGCTGCCTCTATCCACACTGTACTATGTAAGATACAGCCTGCTGCATCTATCCACACTGTACTATGTAAGATACAGCCTGCTGCCTCTATCCACACTGTACTATGTAAGATACAGCCTGCTGCATATATCCACACTGTACTATGTAAGATACAGCCTGCTGCATATATCCACACTGTACTATGTAAGATACAGCCTGCTGCGTCTATCCACACTGTACTATGTAAGATACAGCCTGCTGCGTCTATCCACACTGTACTATGTAAGATACAGCCTGCGGCATCTATCCACACTGTACTATGTAAGATACAGCCTGCTGCGTCTATCCACACTGTACTATGTAAGATACAGCCTGCTGCGTCTATCCACACTGCACTATGTAATATACAGCCTGCTGCTTCTATCCACACTGTACTATGTAAAATACAGCCCGCTGCATCTATCCACACTGTACTATGTAATATACAGCCTGCTGCGTCTATCCACACTGTACTATGTAATATACAGCCTGCTGCATCTATCCACACTGTACTATGTAAGATACAGCCTGCTGCATCTATCCACACTGTACTATGTAAGATACAGCCTGCTGCTTCTATCCACACTGTACTATGTAAGATACAGCCCGCTGCATCTATCCACACTGTACTATGTAATATACAGCCTGCTGCCTCTATCCACACTGTACTATGTAAGATACAGCCTGCTGCTTCTATCCACACTGTACTATGTAAGATACAGCCTGCTGCATCTATCCACACTGTACTATGTAAGATACAGCCTGCTGCATCTATCCACACTGTACTATGTAAGATACAGCCTGCTGCATCTATCCACACTGTACTATGTAAGATACAGCCTGCTGCTTCTATCCACACTGTACTATGTAAGATACAGCCTGCTGCATCTATCCACACTGTACTATGTAAGATACAGCCTGCTGCTTCTATCCACACTGTACTATGTAAGATACAGCCTTCTGCCTCTATCCACACTGTACTATGTAATATACAGCCTGCTGCTTCTATCCACACTGTACTATGTAAGATACAGCCTGCTGCTTCTATCCACACTGTACTATGTAATATACAGCCTACTGCATCTATCCACACTGTACTATGTAAGATACAGCCCGCTGCATCTATCCACACTGTACTATGTAAGATACAGCCTGCTGCTTCTATCCACACTGTACTATGTAAGATACAGCCTGCTGCTTCTATCCACACTGTACTATGTAATATACAGCCTACTGCATCTATCCACACTGTACTATGTAATATAGAGCCTGCTGCCTCTATCCACACTGTACTACATAATATACAGCCTGCTACCTCTATCCACACTGTACTATGTAATATACAGCCTGCTGCATCTATCCACACTGTACTATGTAATATACAGCCTGCTGCATCTATCCACACTACTATGTAATATACAGCCTGCTGCCTCTATCCACACTGTACTATGTAATATACAGCCTGCTGCCTCTATCCACACTGTACTATGTAAGATACAGCCTGCTGCATTTATCCACACTGTACTATGTAAGATACAGCCTGCTGCATCTATCCACACTGTACTATGTAAGATACAGCCTGCTGCCTCTATCCACACTGTACTATGTAATATACAGCCTGCTACCTCTATCCACACTGTACTATGTAATATACAGCCTGCTGCATCTATCCACACTGTACTATGTAATATACAGCCTGCTGCCTCTATCCACACTGTACTATGTAATATACAGCCTGCTGCCTCTATCCACACTGTACTATGTAATATACAGCCTGCTGCATCTATCCACACTGTACTATGTAATATACAGCCTGCTGCATCTATCCACACTGTACTATGTAATATACAGCCTGCTGCCTCTATCCACACTGTACTATGTAATATACAGCCTGCTACCTCTATCCACACTGTACTATGTAATATACAGCCTGCTGCATAGTACAGTGTGTGTACCTCTATCCACACTGTACTATGTAATATACAGCCTGCTGCATCTATCCACACTGTACTATGTAATATACAGCCTGCTACCTCTATCCACACTGTACTATGTAATATACAGCCTGCTGCATCTATCCACACTGTACTATGTAATATACAGCCTGCTGCCTCTATCCACACTGTACTATGTAATATACAGCCTGCTGCATCTATCCACACTGTACTATGTAATATACAGCCTGCTGCCTCTATCCACACTGTACTATGTAATATACAGCCTGCTACCTCTATCCACACTGTACTATGTAATATACAGCCTGCTGCATCTATCCACACTGTACTATGTAATATACAGCCTGCTACCTCTATCCACACTGTACTATGTAATATACAGCCTGCTGCATCTATCCACACTGTACTATGTAATATACAGCCTGCTGCCTCTATCCACACTGTACTATGTAATATACAGCCTGCTGCCTCTATCCACACTGTACTATGTAAGATACAGCCTGCTGCATCTATCCACACTGTACTATGTAAGATACAGCCTGCTGCCTCTATCCACACTGTACTATGTAATATACAGCCTGCTACCTCTATCCACACTGTACTATGTAAGATACAGCCTGCTGCATCTATCCACACTACTATGTAATATACAGCCTGCTACCTCTATCCACACTGTACTATGTAATATACAGCCTGCTGCATCTATCCACACTGTACTATGTAATATACAGCCTGCTGCCTCTATCCACACTGTACTATGTAATATACAGCCTGCTGCATCTATCCACACTGTACTATGTAAGATACAGCCTGCTGCCTCTATCCACACTGTACTATGTAATATACAGCCTGCTGCATCTATCCACACTGTACTATGTAATATACAGCCTGCTGCATCTATCCACACTGTACTATGTAAGATACAGCCTGCTGCCTATATCCACACTGTACTATGTAAGATACAGCCTGCTGCCTCTATCCACACTGTACTATGTAATATACAGCCTGCTGCCTCTATCCACACTGTACTACGTAATATACAGCCTGCTGCATCTATCCACACTGTACTATGTAAGATACAGCCTGCTGCATCTATCCACACTGTACTATGTAAGATACAGCCTGCTGCATCTATCCACACTGTACTACGTAAGATACAGCCTGCTGCTTCTATCCACACTGTACTATGTAAGATACAGCCTGCTGCATCTATCCACACTGTACTATGTAAGATACAGCCTGCTGCTTCTATCCACACTGTACTATGTAAGATACAGCCTGCTGCCTCTATCCACACTGTACTATGTAATATACAGCCTGCTGCTTCTATCCACACTCTACTATGTAAGATACAGCCTGCTGCTTCTATCCACACTGTACTATGTAATATACAGCCTACTGCATCTATCCACACTGTACTATGTAAGATACAGCCTGCTGCTTCTATCCACACTGTACTATGTAATATACAGCCTACTGCATCTATCCACACTGTACTATGTAAGATACAGCCCGCTGCATCTATCCACACTGTACTATGTAAGATACAGCCTGCTGCTTCTATCCACACTGTACTATGTAATATAGAGCCTGCTGCTTCTATCCACACTGTACTATGTAATATACAGCCTACTGCATCTATCCACACTGTACTATGTAATATAGAGCCTGCTGCCTCTATCCACACTGTACTACATAATATACAGCCTGCTACCTCTATCCACACTGTACTATGTAATATACAGCCTGCTGCATCTATCCACACTGTACTATGTAATATACAGCCTGCTGCATCTATCCACACTACTATGTAATATACAGCCTGCTGCCTCTATCCACACTGTACTATGTAATATACAGCCTGCTGCCTCTATCCACACTGTACTATGTAAGATACAGCCTGCTGCATTTATCCACACTGTACTATGTAAGATACAGCCTGCTGCATCTATCCACACTGTACTATGTAAGATACAGCCTGCTGCCTCTATCCACACTGTACTATGTAATATACAGCCTGCTACCTCTATCCACACTGTACTATGTAATATACAGCCTGCTGCATCTATCCACACTGTACTATGTAATATACAGCCTGCTGCCTCTATCCACACTGTACTATGTAATATACAGCCTGCTGCCTCTATCCACACTGTACTATGTAATATACAGCCTGCTGCATCTATCCACACTGTACTATGTAATATACAGCCTGCTGCATCTATCCACACTGTACTATGTAATATACAGCCTGCTGCCTCTATCCACACTGTACTATGTAATATACAGCCTGCTACCTCTATCCACACTGTACTATGTAATATACAGCCTGCTGCATCTATCCACACTGTACTATGTAATATACAGCCTGCTACCTCTATCCACACTGTACTATGTAATATACAGCCTGCTGCATCTATCCACACTGTACTATGTAATATACAGCCTGCTGCCTCTATCCACACTGTACTATGTAATATACAGCCTGCTGCATCTATCCACACTGTACTATGTAATATACAGCCTGCTGCCTCTATCCACACTGTACTATGTAATATACAGCCTGCTACCTCTATCCACACTGTACTATGTAATATACAGCCTGCTGCATCTATCCACACTGTACTATGTAATATACAGCCTGCTACCTCTATCCACACTGTACTATGTAATATACAGCCTGCTGCATCTATCCACACTGTACTATGTAATATACAGCCTGCTGCCTCTATCCACACTGTACTATGTAATATACAGCCTGCTGCCTCTATCCACACTGTACTATGTAAGATACAGCCTGCTGCATCTATCCACACTGTACTATGTAAGATACAGCCTGCTGCCTCTATCCACACTACTATGTAATATACAGCCTGCTACCTCTATCCACACTGTACTATGTAAGATACAGCCTGCTGCATCTATCCACACTGTACTATGTAATATACAGCCTGCTACCTCTATCCACACTGTACTATGTAATATACAGCCTGCTGCATCTATCCACACTGTACTATGTAATATACAGCCTGCTGCCTCTATCCACACTGTACTATGTAATATACAGCCTGCTGCATCTATCCACACTGTACTATGTAAGATACAGCCTGCTGCCTCTATCCACACTGTACTATGTAATATACAGCCTGCTGCATCTATCCACACTGTACTATGTAATATACAGCCTGCTGCATCTATCCACACTGTACTATGTAAGATACAGCCTGCTGCCTATATCCACACTGTACTATGTAAGATACAGCCTGCTGCCTCTATCCACACTGTACTATGTAATATACAGCCTGCTGCCTCTATCCACACTGTACTACGTAATATACAGCCTGCTGCATCTATCCACACTGTACTATGTAAGATACAGCCTGCTGCCTCTATCCACACTGTACTATGTAATATACAGCCTGCTGCCTCTATCCACACTGTACTATGTAAGATACAGCCTGCTGCCTCTATCCACACTGTACTATGTAATATACAGCCTGCTGCCTCTATCCACACTGTACTATGTAATATACAGCCTGCTGCCTCTATCCACACTGTACTATGTAATATACAGCCTGCTGCCTCTATCCACACTGTACTATGTAATAGACAGCCTGCTGCCTCTATCCACACTGTACTATGTAATATACAGCCTGCTGCATCTATCCACACTGTACTATGTAATATACAGCCTGCTGCCTCTATCCACACTGTACTATGTAATATACAGCCTGCTGCATCTATCCACACTGTACTATGTAATATACAGCCTGCTGCATCTATCCACACTGTACTATGTAATATACAGCCTGCTGCATCTATCCACACTGTACTATGTAATATACAGCCTGCTGCCTCTATCCACACTGTACTATGTAATATACAGCCTGCTGCATCTATCCACACTGTACTATGTAATATACAGCCTGCTGCATCTATCCACACTGTACTATGTAAGATACAGCCTGCTGCCTCTATCCACACTGTACTATGTAAGATACAGCCTGCTGCCTCTATCCACACTGTACTATGTAAGATACAGCCTGCTGCCTCTATCCACACTGTACTATGTAAGATACAGCCTGCTGCCTCTATCCACACTGTACTATGTAAGATACAGCCTGCTGCCTCTATCCACACTGTACTATGTAAGATACAGCCTGCTGCCTCTACCCACACTGTACTATGTAAGATACAGCCTGCTGCCTCTATCCACACTGTACTATGTAAGATACAGCCTGCTGCCTCTATCCACACTGTACTATGTAATATACAGCCTGCTGCCTCTATCCACACTGTACTACGTAATATACAGCCTGCTGCCTCTATCCACACTGTACTACGTAATATACAGCCTGCTGCCTCTATCCACATTGTACTACGTAATATACAGCCTGCTGCCTCTATCCACACTGTACTACGTAATATACAGCCTGCTGCATCTATCCACACTGTACTATGTAAGATACAGCCTGCTACATCTATCCACACTGTACTATGTAAGATACAGCCTGCTGCATCTATCCACACTGTACTATGTAAGATACAGCCTGCTGCATCTATCCACACTGTACTATGTAAGATACAGCCTGCTGCATCTATCCACACTGTACTATGTAAGATACAGCCTGCTGCCTCTATCCACACTGTACTATGTAAGATACAGCCTGCTGCGTCTATCCACACTGTACTATGTAATATACAGCCTACTGCATCTATCCACACTGTACTATGTAAAATACAGCCTGCTGCATCTATCCACACTGTACTATGTAAGATACAGCCTGCTGCCTCTATCCACACTGTACTATGTAAGATACAGCCTGCTGCAGGCCTCTGTCCTGAGCACAGGTGCAGCACTGTATGCCGTGGAGAGAAAAACTGCAGCCTCCCATGCGTTCTCTCCCACAAGCCTGACATTCAGGATCTCTCAATTATGTATGAGCACCAGGCAATATCCCCGTAACATCAAGCCCACACGAGGTGCTTCATCTTCCACAACGCACAATGGCCCCTCACAAAAAAAATCCCCCTCTAATCATCACCAATTAACAAATCTGAATCTGTAACAACGACGCGCTAAAGCGGCATTGGGGCTCCGCAGCCAAAATTCTAAAGTGTCCTCATTAGAGGAAGACACTCCTATGAGGCGTGGCATCACCGTGGCAACTCACCCATTGAAGGGGGAGCATAAATGGCGCTCATCCCAAGCCAACCACAGAACCCAGATAAGAAGCATCAGAGGATGAACACACCCATAAATCTGAGCCCCATCCCTACTGCTCCTTAAGATCATTGACAGCTACATTGCCAGGCATCCTTGACCAATTAATAAACAAATGAGGTGTGGGCCGGCCTTATATTTTATATAATTTTCAGCCACAGCAAAAACAGAGCCTATAATGATAAGCTACTGATATCAAAAGGGCCTTCAGAGAAGGAAAGGAAATGGTAACCCACCTCCCTAAGGTTGCATAAGTCTCTGTGCTTTTGGCACTAGACACGTTTTAACAGGTTAGGGGCTTGATTTCACAGGTGTGCTTGAGGTGAAACGCATCAAATACCTGGACCTGGCTGGGGTACCCGAGGAAAGGTTTGGGAACCACTGGGTTAGGCCATCCATCCATGCACTGCCTAACTCCCGCACATGTAGCATGGATGAAAAGGTCGGTTCATGGACGTTACTGGAAAGCAGAACTACCATCTCCGTGTTTGCATTTTTCAACGCGAGACATATATTCGTGCCTTCCTGCTCCGGAGTACACACTGTAGCCGCGAGAAAGCCACGCTCGGTGGAGAGAAAACATCTCAAACACCATGTTTACCTCCTACACAACATGCAGCGATTAAAAAGATATGAGTCTTCCATCTATTATTTCAGACTCCAAATGGCAAAATCTGCACAAAGCTCAGAGTAGCCGCCCGACTTTAAATAAATAAATTAAAATAAGCACTTTAGCATTTTCCTGTTGTTGCTTCTTTTTTTTCCAGACGAGGAGAACGGTCTGAACGCGTTTGCATGCAGGCATCCTTGGTGAGACGCCAGCAACTTGACAAGCCCCTTAAATAGAAATAAATTAATTAATTAAAACTTTTCAATTAGGCTTAGCATCTTTTCTGTTAATTCAAATGATTTTGGCACTTTTCCGGAGGAGTGCATGTAATATTTAAATTACTTTCACTCTTTCAGTGCCTCCTTCTCCCACGCTCTCTCCCAGGTGGCCTTTCCGGCTTCAAATGCACTAATTTGCCACCCTAGTCATGTCACATATGATTTTGGTGCAAAGTTAGTAATTATATGCAGCTTCAATCTGATGTGAAAAACACGTAAAAAATTTAGCAACAAGAGACAAATGGAAAAATTGCACGCTGAAACAAGGAAACGCAGCAACTACATTCATCACTTTTAATAAATAATGGATGAATTTCTCCCAGACACACAACTCCCATTTCTCTGCCCAAACATTCTCAATACTGTTATTTTCAGATATTTGAAAAAGTGGATGATAGTTGTTTCTATTGCACAATGACTCTATTCACTTGAAAACAGAAGCAATTTCTCAATTTCTCAAATGCTCCAGCGTTACACGTGATGCTTGCATATGGACTGTGCTACAGTAGCACTAGCACCTGCTTCATATGAACTGTATGTACTGAAGGCAGTTTTACATTTCCTTTAAAAAAAAATTTGTTTCTGATTTTTTCCCTTTTTCTCCCAATTTGGTAGCCAATTGAACCCCTATTCTAATTCAATTCCCCCCCGTGTAGCAACCGCTAGAGAACCACTGCTACACAACCCCGTCAATCGGTATATTAGTAGTTGGAAGGCGAGGCCACGTCCTCTACAGGGCGCAGCTCCTCGAGCTCCTGACCGTGACACGCCCTGGGTCCCGTGCGCAGCGATTCTCTCCGAGCCCCTCCCCCCACCCGGAAGCGGCTGCCAATTGCCGCTTCCACAGGGCACCGGCCACGCTCGGATATGGCAGGACCGGGGCGCGAACCCCGATCCTCGGAGTACAACTACGCTGACTGAAAGTCAGCGCTCTTACCGTTGTACTACCGCGGCGGCCCTGGCAGTTTTACATTTCCACCTCACTTAAAAATACACTGTTGTTTTGGCAATTTATGCGTTTCTGGATTTTTGTTAAAAGCCTTCACGGACACACGGACACATGCATGCGTGCGTGCGCGCACACACACACACAAACTTCTTCAGTTCTCGATGCACACACACACACACACACACACACAAACTTCTTCAGTTCTCGATGCGCACACACACACACACACACACACACACCAGATTTTAATTACCGGATTTCCCACCAAATGCAAAAAAAGATTCCATTGGGCTCCATGATGGTCCTCATTTTACCCTATTAAGAGTTCCTGTCAGGGTTATGAGGAGTTCCTCCTGTACACCGCTGACCTGGGCATGTCATTCCTGGCCTCGCTCCCAGCAGTGAGCGCCTTCCCGTTACTTTACAATACTCCTCAAGGCTCTTGTTACACTGTAATTACCCTATAATTCATTATGAGTTGTAAAAAATATTGACCCTGTGTAAACCCCTATTTACCATGTTTAATTTTGTTAATGAATTACTTTTTAATTAGCTCCCTTCATATCGGACAAAGATCAAAAAGATCTGCTATATGTTTTTTGTTTTAGCTGGAAAAAAATTGGCAATGTAATATTTTTCACAAAGTCATAGGCTAATATATTAAACTGCATTATATTAGTGAGGACAGTGTGCAAAAACATTATAAAAAAATGCTCACGTGAAAAAAAACACAGGATGTATTAATTTAATGGTCTGTTTTGCCTCCGGGCTTGTTCAGAAACCCCCCCCCCCATGACTACATTTTTCACGGCTTTGGTTATGCATTCAACACTCTAATTGAATTTCAGTGTAAGTTTTACCAAGTCTTTATTACAGCAACTTGATGTAAATTGTATGTGATCTACCTCGGGACTGTCACCCATTAAGTCATTTAATTGTGACATGTTCTCACTACTCACCTCATGCTTCAACCTTTTTTTCTGTTCATCAAAACGGGCACATTTTCCTTTCATCAGAGCTGTTTATCTGGACTGAACAAACTACCACACAAAACAGCATCCATGTTTAGCATCTTCATGCTGTTAAACATCGGCTGTTTATAGCGGAAGGGGCAGCACCAGCATATTTCTCATTTCCATTGGCTTGTCTAATTCTGTATGGCCTGTAATTAACCGTTCTAATTCTGTGTTGTTTGAACGCCAACTGAAGGCCTGTCTACCTCTTAAAGACATCAAATAATTGCAATATCATCTGTAGGTTTGTACACAAAGATGGATGTAGAAGAGGTAACTAAGGGTTTTCTCTTTACAGACTTTGAAACCCCTGAGCATGTGTGTATGAGAGCGAGAGAGAGAGAGAGAGAGAGAGAGAGAGAGAGAGAATGACAGAAAGAGAGGAAATGAGAGAAAGAGAGGGGATAGTGTAGCCCTTCTCTCTGTCTCCACCTAGTGTCCTGCAGAGTCCCATAGCACAGCACTTACATGTCCAGCTTCCTCTCCTGAAGGGACAAAAATATTTTTTTACTTTTAAAATATGCCTTATGGATATTTTAAAACAGCTGCTGCCTGTGTAGCTTCACCTGGGCCTACACTGAGCATAAACTGAAATGCAAGCTTCCAAATGTATAAAACGAGGACTATGATCTGAACGCACACACTGTCCCTCAGGTTCACGACACATGTATGGAATTACTTTCGACAGACTGCTGGAACCTTCACGGACACGAAATCGTGAAACTTTAGCAATTAACCATAATTATTCCTTTTTAAAAGCTTAAACCTTAAAAATATCCGTAGCAAATTTCAGAAGAGAGGTCAGACCCTGATCACTCGGATACAAAGAGCATTAAGTGCTCCGCAACCACGCTCCTGGCAGTGCATCTGCTAACCAGCTCTATATGCACATAAGTCCTTTTGTGTTTCTCTGATGTAATCACTGCTCCCAAACCCAGCAGATCCTCGGCTGACCTTTTAACAGTAGAGCCGTCTCCACACTGTGGTTAGCGAGAGCAGGTAGGTCCAGCTATGATCAACTAATCACCAAATATTGTATTGGCACGTTTAGCACATCCACCATTGAAGACCAGCCTACCTTTCAGCTCCGATGCCACAAAAAAATGTCAAATAAAGACAGAACATTTGGGATGCAGGCTGAGTTACTCCCAGGTTTTCTAATAAATTTAACAACAGAGCTTCACTCTACGGTCTTCATAATACATGCAGGTAACACATGAAGTTAACCCTGACTTATCATATTTCAGTATACTAATTCTGAAAAATTTATATAAATACATTATTTGGCGCTATCAAGCAAGAAACCTCAGCCCAGTGGTGATCCCAATCACGACTCGTCCAATGTTTTTACTGATCTGGGTATGAATCTGCCACCAGGTGCACACTCTCAGAAAGAAACCGTGCGTGTGCGCACGTCCCAGAGAGGAGGAAACGATGTTTACGTCTTACTTCATGATCCACAAGCAAAGCAGACGATTGCAGGCGAAAAACAGGGTTCGCAACTGCCAACAAAGACGTCGAGCCTTTTGAACTTCTTGATAATCTATAGTTTCTAGCTTCATGTTTTTGCCTGCTTATGAAGTATAGCAGTCCTCAAGGTGGGTAGAGACAGGATGATGGTTAGCAAAACGAATGCATTTCATCGATGGAATTCAAAATAAACCTTCAAATGGATCATTAGTATTGCGTGTGTATATATATATACAAATACACTGAGGCTGAATTTAAGAGATAATAAGAGAGGGGGGACAGGCCTGAACCACTGTTTCCTTTGTTGTTTGGGCAGGAAAGGGAAGGTTACAGTAAAGTGGGGAGAGAGTAAATAGTCCCTCTATTACCACGGCAACAGCAGAAACACCCGCTCTTTGAAACAAAAGGGGAAAAGACAATAAATCCAAAGATTGTCAATTTTGTTTAGTTTTCAGAGTGTTTTTGAGGGAAATTTGGTTTCAAAACAAGAGGTACGTACACTTTTCCACAGAGAGAGAGGGAAATCAGATGTTTTTTCATGTTCTTTTTTTAACAAGCCATTTAAAGCTCATACATTTTCCTGGCAGCTCTGCACGGATCTGTAATGGATATATATATACAGCCACATATTTGCCATTGTGTCAAGAAACCCTTCCACCGCAGTAAACTTGTTTTCATGCCCTTTAGCAAAAGGACATAACCTCAAAGTAAGGGACATCCTCAAAGGAAAGGCTGGTGACCTGTAAGGACTTGTACATCACAGTATCCCCAGGCATAGGCCACTCTGTTCACACAAATTGAGATGTACAACATGGAAATAGTGAGTACTCTTGGAACTGTTTGAAGTGTCAGATTTCACTCATTTAATGCGACTAGGCTAACATTTGAGGGTCAAAGCACTGACATAACAGGTATGATGTTACACTCTCTAACACTACCACCTTTAACCCTCAAAGGTGTAACATCACATAAATGTGGTTGAAATGTTCTTAACTGAACATTATAATGCTGGTGTAACACTCACTACTGGTCATTGAAATCAATTGAGTTCTAGAACACTGACTTTTAGAATTTTGAAAAAACATTACAAAACCAACTCTTCAAAGGGTTAAATACCTCTAATATTCTAACATTCACTGCCTATTTATCCAAGAATGGGAACTTAAGCATGTACGTGCATGCGAAATGAAGAAAGATGGGATGACAATCAGATTTTTCCGTAAATACGGGGAGAATGAAACAGACGCAGTCTGGGTGCCCGGCCAGTTATCCGTCTAAGTGACCACAGACAGCCGTAACTGGTGCCTATCACAGAGTCATCTCCACATCGCCCGGGGAGACGTCTGCTAGCACCAGGGCAAGAGTCTTATCGCTCTAATACGAAAGCAAACACAGGAGTCTTTGCAGTGATTCGTCTCGGCAAGCGGCACCGCACCGATTACTTGGCGTTTAGAAACTGAGTGACATGATTATTCAGAAGTAGTATTTTATCTTGGCAGTTCTTGCTGCTTTGTTTGCGTTTCTCTGAAGCCCAGGGATAAAAGAGCAGGCTTCGCAGCCTGGCTCTGATTAAGATCTAATTGTTAACATTCAACACGCCTTATTATCAGCCTCTTGCTGCCTTACACTGAGCAGTTAAGCTTTGTTAGTGTTGGCAGAGTACTGTGAGAGACTAATGCAGCTACCAGCGCATTACAGAAGTACTAGTTAGCGCTACGGTGGCATGAGGAGCCCCACTTGACAACAACAACAACATCAACAACAAACACGACTTGATGGCGAGCGTTTATTATCTGGTTTAATTGCTCGTCATCTGAAAGATCTGACAGTCGCAGTTAATGAGAGAGAGAGAATGAGAGAGAGTGCATGATTCTGGCAGAAAGCTTCATCAGAAGAGGTTGCAGGGTGGGGGGGTTGGGGGGGGGGAGAGGGGGGAGAATGAAGGCAGAAAACACTCCAGCCCAACAGAAGCTACAGACATAAACCATATCATAAAAAAAGATCCCAAAGCTTTATTTTAAAGGGCTCTCCAGGCATCTTGTTAACCTGGATGTCATTAACCCACACACAGAGGTGCAGGCCTCGTCGTGTGTTTGGATGGAGAGCGGGGGACAGGATATCGCTCATATCGAGCTCCTCCCTCAGTGACTCATCTGGGCCGCAGGCCGGGAGAGAGAAAGAGGGGACCACCCTGACTCCGCGTCGTGGCGCACGCACACGGAGAGTTCAGCGCACGTACAACCGAGCCATGTGCAGAGCAGCAGCCCCAAGCTCGTGTCCAATGGGTGGGGTGGGTGCTACTGGACCAGAAGAACGCAACACACATTTTACACCGGTCATGCCTCATTCGATGACCATCCACGGTTAAGTCTGACTACATCAGTCACTACAGTGGAGACCTGAGTTTGTGAACTGCCTCTTTATTCCAACGACTGTTTGATTGCTTGTCCATGGCTTCTCTCCGTGGTTCTTGGATCGCATGAGTGCACAAACTGTTTTTTGTCTGCATCCAGTTTCTTCCTCAAAATCGTAAAAATAGTGACATTTATGCTGACGTTCAGTGTCAAAGCCAAGGCCTGTTGGGTGAGATGACAGGGACCAGGGTGGTAGAGGAAGGCAGCAACATGGATTCAATGACCAGGACAAAGATGATGTCATCATAGTTTCCACATCTTAAAATATTTCAAAGCTCCACAAGCAAGTAATCATCTGAGACATCACTGTCAAAGAAGAATTTATCAGTTGCATGTTTTCCTTGACAAAAGTAGACAAAAATGTCTGCTAAACCAGGGATTTCCTGGCGACGCAACTGTGGAAAAGCCATGCCTGTCAGCAGTCATCTTGCGTTAAGGATTAACCGATACCCCCTATTCTTTAACTCCAAATGCACGTGCAAATGCATGGAATAGGTGGAATCACTAAACTAGTAACACATGATAAAATCCATGATTTCAGCGAGACTGTGGAACCTGACCTTGAAGCCAGAATAACGGGTTCGTTCTTCCGCTCTGTGGGAGACGTCGCTTGCCAAAAAAAAGAGAGAGGAGGGCATTGGGACAGCCTCCCCAAATGCACACCATTCATAAAATTCCCACTCCAGTCCCTGGGCATATCTTGAGCATGGCACACCTCCCTCTTCCAAACTGCTCCATCGATGCGGTCACAGCACACATGGGAACAATTAGGACACGCGAGCTTGGCGAGTGTCCCTAGCAACCAGCGGCATCTGTTTTTGTTTACCTTCACACTCTCGCTGCATAATGCCACGAGCACATCTGCTACTGTGCAACGTAACCGTGGTTACACGCGTGGTTGACCCGTGATTCCGTAATTACCCCGAGAGCGAGATGTATGTAGAGACAGAGCAGAGCCACCAGATCGCTCTTCCACTCCATTCTGCTTATGTCTACACAGGGTAAAATCCCTACCAACTTCCTCCTTCAACCACCCCCCCCAAAAAACAATTAAATAAACAGCCAGGGCTGATCTGGCACAGAGCAGAGCAAGGCCTGGGGAAACACCACTAGGTAGGGGGTCTTAACATGGCTGAGCAGAAGTAGCACATGACACCCTCAGTGCACACACCAGCTTGTGCACGCTTCATTTCATGCTGTGAGCCACTTGTTGTTCAAAGGTGTGCCTGAAAAACCCCATCACTTGATTTCATCTAGCCCTCTCGCTCTCGAAACATGATGGTTTATTTATTTATATTTTATTACAAAAAAGCAGGGGAGGAGAGATTTAATTAAACGTGCCCACACCAAGAACACAGTGATGTCAAGAGGAAGTAAATGAGTGACTGTCCATCAGACTGAGACCCCCACCCCCCCCATCCCCCAAGTTCATTACTGATACATGGAAGACATTCCTCCAGCAACTGGTATCACCTCCTCAGAGCTGCTGCCCATGAGCGACAGAACACAGAGTGTGTTACAGACACAATATCTACCCCCTCGTGTGCCGCCAGCAGGAGGCTTTAGGCCGAGACGTCTCAACGGAGGCCAACTTGAACCATGACACTGGGTCGCCGCTGTGCTTTCAGAAACGAGTCAGGTAATTTCTCACAACTCTTTACCTGGCCATTGAGCTTCACCTGTCCAGGAGACAATGCAGGACCGAGCTTGGGCACCTACAAGACCCCAGTCATCCGTTGCTATCAGAGACGATAAGCAGCACTCTATTTACCTAGGTGATAACAATTATCTTCCTCAGTGACAATCATTAGAGACAATAGTTGTGTGTGAGAGATGCCAGGAGCGGAGCCTGTATGTGGATCACTTCCTGTGAAAGCATGGTGAGGTGAGGTGAGGGGGGGTGTGTGTGCGCAGCGTTGGGGCCGTCTTCAGCATCTGGCAGATGTGCAGCCCATATGCTTCCAATGAAATTAAAACAAAACAAAAATTAAAAAAAATTTACTTTGTAAAAGCTGACAGTTGTCAGATAATATAATGGCTTAGAGGGAACCACATGAATGCAAGGAGCGGGAACGGGGTGTGTGGGAGTATTTCCTCTGCACAAGTTCACAGGCCAGACACCCCCCACACAGGCTCGAGGATGTTTAGAATCTCTGTCGGCCTTAGATTTCTGCCTTACATCTTGTAACGGAATGTGTTTAACTCTGTAACCTTATTTTAAGGCACCGTGACTTATGGTGGAAGCACTGTCAGAATGTTAGCATTTAGATCTTGACAAAACAAAGTGCGAATACATATTTTACTGAATAAAAAAAGCACAATTTTAAAGCACAAATTTCCTCTCACTCATATATTTTTGATCGGTTATTATAATCATCAGTAGCCTATATAGTGTGGAAAATAAATTATAAGAACTTCACGTAACGCCAGCTTTCTCTAGTGTATTTCCGGGGCCCTGTGGCAAAAGCCGGTTTCATTTGGTTCCGGATAAAAATATTTTAAGCAAGTGCTATAATGTGTATAATGTGTTTTCCCCCGGAAAATTCCATAACTACAATTATGTTGAAGGGAGAAAAAAGTCACTAGATTAACTTGTGAGGGCTGAAAGAAGCCAGTCTCCAATTATTATCGCATAAAACAGAAACTATAAACCCGCCTTTTTTGAGTAGTAGGCTATCCTTCCAATTTAACGAATATCTGCATCAAAACAGCGTGCCCTTTCAGTGGTCTAATTGAATTTAGTCAAGCGTGGAAAATTGCGCTGGAGTGGAAAATTAGCCATCCCCTCCTTTGAACATGGACACGTAGAGGTTAGGATTGTTTTTAACAAGCCACCCTATTCTGCGCTTTGATACATGCCCGCCACATGACCAATTCCATTCCCTATGCTGATTGTCTTGCTGTGGCTAGGCCACCTATCAAACATGCTTGCACCAAAAAAAAAGGCAGATGAGTCTTAATCCGTTGTTTCATTCTGTCACGTCTGGTGTTACTTAACACATCCAACCACCTTGGTTGTGGAACAAAACAAACACCCCAACCCCACATATGGTGCAAAAACATGACGATGCTTTTCCATTTCTTTGGACAAAATAAAGAGAGTGCAAAAAACTGCAAACGGTAAGGCTGATGGGAGGTAAATATTACAATATAGATATGATAAAGACAAATTATTTATTCTGATTTAGAAATTACCTTTATTTATACACAGAACATGCAGCAATGTATCAGTTGTTGCAGTAGGCCTATACTTGAGACCTTATTGCGCGGTCAAGGTATACCAGCAGGCGAAAACATTTGGATAGTTCCCATGTATAGTCTATGTAAACTTTTTTAAAAACGTATGCTTGTAAAAATTACACACATTATTAACGTCAAGTATGTTTTGTTTTTAGTTTAATCTTACAACTATGTGAAAGGTGCTGTTATTGTGCCAACATTGTTTTAACTATAGATTTGCTTTTTTCAACGTCCCACAAGGCCGGAAACCTGTGACTTCAAGCCATGTTACGGTGGATTAATTAACCATGCTATATCAAGAATTTATATTACGCATGTTGTTTTAGACAAAATAGTTCCTATAAAAAAGCGTACAACCCACACGCACCGATTTTCAAATATGTAAACAAAGACACTTAGGGTTCAAAATAATTGGCCCACGTCTTGCTATCAGAAGCACGCAGGTTAAAAATCACCTCCTTGGAAAAATGTGCATGACAAAATCACAAAACTACGCTTTCTGCGCCAGCGTTCATTAACAAACAAAAGACTTTAAACAACAGTTTCCTTTAGTCTGTTCTGTAGATGTATCAGATAAAATTGTTTACCTTCCCAAGGGCAATCATCAAATTCTGATGAGAGAAAACCTAAGACGCAGCGCCCTCGTTCGTCCGGCAGTCACGCTGCAGCACGTTCTTTCACTTACAAAACGAAAAAAGAGGTTATTTTTTCAATAACCAATTTGTAAGTGGGCGGGTGGATAATGTTAAATCGAAAATAAATCTTACTTTTAATTACGTGCCAAAGTACCCTGAGCTTCATATTCTGTTCTTCACACGTAAGTCATTTATGAATGCTATTACCTTTAAGTAGTAGGCCATTTTACAGTCAGAGTAATTGTAAACAAACACTGGGGGTGTTGGGTTTTAGGATTAGGATTATAAATATTTTAATTTATAGTAGGTTTAATAATAATAATTGTTGCTCGTATAGGAAAAGCAGGACATAACTCCTTGATAAAATATATCTTCAGATTACATGTCACGAGAAATATGTAAAAATTAGTTTACATATTTTATTTCCTTTTACCATCGAGACTAATTATAAACTAAGAAATTAACCACGTTTAATCATTTTTTTCTGGGATTTTCAACAAGCATGAGATACAGAAGAACAATTCCAGAATAAGCTTTTTTCTGGAATATATCATTTAAAACTGGACACAATTTTATTAATTATTTTACCTTAGTACATGTAAAGCTTTGACCAGCATTGTGTAGATTATGGCATTTTATCTTTCTTGTGTAATTTATGGAAAACATTACATTGGAGGACATTATGAGGGAGTGAACAATTAAGAAAAAATGGTTCAATCTGTATAATATGACATAGATTTATTTAGTTTAGGTACAGTTGCCAGTTGCCTCTCCAGAACTGAAGTGAAGTTAGAGTAATGTCTGCCGTCTTGTTAGCACAGCAGGTCATGCCATTAGCAAGGATTTGTAAATCATGGGATGACTATTTCTGTCCTTGCGGTTTTTACAGGATAATCTGTTGGTCGCTACAATATTAGACTGTCCAGCAAGTAGGCCAACTGTACTCCCCAGGCTCAACAGGTTAGCTGTGTGGGTTTGCAACCGATTCCATAAATCTCATAGAAAAGGTGTCACATTCTAGTGTGCTGGCACAGTTATGCTAAACATTTTATGATTCCATTTGTTTTTATGGCTAGTTTGGGTTAGTATGGCTTCCGGGTCAGCACCAATAAATTCATGCAATACAGTCTGTTTTAGTGCAGTCCTGTTGACCTGTTGGAAATGGGCTTACAGCGACAGCCTGGCTAGGGGCTGTTGCTGCTGTTTAGGTGGCGAAAGGAGTGATATCGATGCCTGAACTCTGCCCCTCCACCCCCGTAACAGTCCGTTCTGAAGCATTTCCGTCCACAGATGCGTCCAATTGTGAGGCATTTACAAAACCGCTGGCCTGGACGTCCAAGAATAATCTCCGCCCCGAGCCTGTGGGGAGTGGAGAGGCGAGGCTGCGCGTCTGCTCGCCGTCACGACCGTCTTCCGCCACGGCGGCCGCAAACCCCTGCGCTCCTGCAGCAGGGGGAGACGAACGCAAGGCCAAGGCCAGCGCTGGAGGAGCGGTATTCACCTCCCGCTTTGTTTCAGTGGAAGAGGGGGAGGTCAGCGGTGTCACAGAGCTCTTTATTAGCCCTTGCTCTCCAGCCAGCTCGCCGTCCTCCCGTGAACGGCTGCGCGTCACTAAGAGAGACCCCCATGCGGGTTCAGAGCTGCGTTCTTCGGCGGTGAAGGTTTCCATTCTTTGCGTGTCGGATGGGTTCACAGAGAACGCACTGCCACCCTCCTGTGGGGTGCTCCCTGTGTGCCTAGCAGACAGGCTGTCTCTGAGACCAGCAGAGGATTGTGAGGGATCTGAGGTTGAGTCAGCCCAGCCTGTGGCCTCCCTCCTGGGGCTCACGCTCCCTGCCGCCATGGGACTGGTCGAGGTGGGCCGCACCCCTTCCTCAGCCCCAAGAGATGGCGGATGAGGCTCAGGTGTGGGACGTCCAGACTCCAGCTGTGGGGGTGGAGGTCGAAGGTCAGCGGAAGTGAAAGGTGTGGCTGGGGGTGGTGAGCTGAGGATCCTGGGATTGGCTGAGGTTACAGGGTGCACGTTCCCCTGAACATTACGTTCTGTAACACCAGGCAACATCTCTGTGGCCAAGGTGGCTACGGTCGTGCTTTCTAAGGCCTGTCCGGGCGGACGCAGCACTGAAGTAGAGGGCGTCTCCATGGTGACAGTCTCTTTAGGCAGTTTTTGGTTTGTAAGAGTCAGATACAGGGGAGGTAATACAGTGCTATAGACAGCTGAAGTGCTGCCCAAGGCATGTGAAGAGGGTAGCACTGAGGATGGCTCTTCCTGTGTCTGTGTCTTTGCTGCAGATGAACTTGGTGATGCTGAAAAAGTCCAGTTAATTACACCATTAATATACCATGCAATATAGAGTGAACGCTCCAAATATAGCAAACACATACTGTACATACAGACACGCATGAGCTTCGCACATGAACACAAACATACACACAAACACTTATTCATACATGCATGTAGATATACATAGAGCATATAATATACATACATATATGCACATTCATACATGCATGTACACTTGCAGTATATAACATACAGACACACACACACACACACACACACACACACACACACACACACACACACAGACACACTCACCGGCGCAGGGAAAAAAGTTGTCCATGCTCCAGTTTACTTTGTGAGGCGTCTCATTAAAAGTGAGCACAACAAACAGGCTAAAGAAAGGCTGTAGAAGGGCGCCTCCTGCTGGACCTGTGCAGTTCTGCAAAAGCAAATCAGGCAGACGGCAAAGCGCTCGTAACACTCGTGACCCGACTCTGCCTACGAGAGCATTTAATGTCATTAAGCATCCGCAGTTAGCCTGCTTTATGACTGTGGCCTGCAGTTCACTGACCTTCGTCTGTAGGATGTGGGAGGTGGGGATGGTGAGCTCAACAAAGTCTCTGCTCTCAGACACCGAGAAGGTGCTGGCCGGACTCACCGACACGTCGCTGACGGACAGTGTCTCTGTCTCGTAACCGCCTCTCTTCGTCAGGCCCATGCGCCGTTTGAAGATATGTATCACCGTCTCTCCTGACGGAGAGCTGGACACTGTTACAAAAACAGGGGGATACAGGTATGCCAGCCTCAAAATTAGGGGTTGGTGGGGCATATCCCATACCTACACAGAGCTGGGAATTTGGCACTTTTCAGGGTTTTCCACAGAACATTTTTTTGTATGGCATAATGTGCCCCTCTGGATCTGGATCAGGAGCACATTATGAGTATGAGGCCCATTTGGCCATATATACGGTGATATCTCAGGTACGACGTACAAAAGATATTTCCGAGAGGATTTTAATTTGATTGATTTACACAAACCACTGGGGCAGCTGGCTTCCATGCTGTATGCGTAGTTACCACTGACCAGCTGGAGGGGCAAGAATTCTTCCGATTTTCCCAATACCTGTAACATGAATTCCATTCAGAAGCAGTGAAACTCAATCACATAAAGCATTATGTGGTTTTATGTATGTAATATACAGGATCCAAGCACATGTACAATTGGGCCAGTCAGAAGTGTTTCACAAGAAGAAGGTATTCCCTATATAAAAGAAAATGACTGTATACTGTATGTATAATCAATAACGACAAAAAACTAGGCGTGGAGTAAATAGGTAAATTATATTGCTATAGGGTGGAGATTTCTTTTACTAAATAACTGTCTGGTCTTTTCTGGTGTCAGCCTTGATTGACGTGTGAATTTAGATGACTATGAGTAATTTTTTCCAGTTCAGACGCCAGGAAATTATATATGGACATCCATTTTTCATGAGTGTCCCTGACACCACTAGAGGGAGAAAAACAGTGCCAGATATTTTAGCTTGCAATTTATGTTTACACCACAAGGTGGCAGGATCTACTCACACACATACAATTCCCAAATTTTCCAGTTTGGAAACTGAGTGAGACTTTTGCAATTTGGGTGACATAATCTTAAATATAACAAAATGACATAACTATAGGTTTGTTGCCCCGAATGTAAAGATTATAGTGCCAGGGATTTTTTTTTACCACTCTTAATGTATCTTTTTCATATTTTCTTTTGAGTTTGTATTTTGTATTGTGTCAATTCAACAGTAAAAGCTTCAATAAATTTTTTTTAATGATTTTTTCTTATTTTTTTTGTGACATAAGATACAACTTGAGATGTTCCGTACCGTCTCTAAGGTCATAACGTCTCTCCTGCCTTGTACACTGATGCTAGAGCCATTGATTTCAGCATTGAGATTGACCAGACTGGCATCCTCCAGAGCAACCACCAACTTTCCTCTCAAGGCCAGGGACCATTGGAGCTACAAAACACACAATATAGTTCCAATGCAATCAAATACAAATCGTAGAGCTGAAACTCCTCTTAACAAAACTGGCTCGTTTGCTGCAAACGTGCAGCTAATATGTAGCGCATTTGCCACAAACTAAATTGTTTTCCACAAAATGTTGCCAGAGGTTTGCCAGACTTTGCCAGTTGTGGTGAAATTCTGGTGAACTTCTTGCAATAATGGCAGTTCCCACAAAGCTCATTTGCATGTGAAAATGTGAGCTTGCCGCAACAATGCCAAAGATTCAACGCAAATTTGCCAAAAGGCCTATATTTTTGTAACGGTGACCTGTTGGAAATGGGCTTACAGCGACAGCCTGGCTAGGGGCTGCTGCTGTTTAGGTGGTGAAAGGAGCGATATCGATGCCTGAACTCTGCTCCTCCACCCCCGTAGCAGTCCGTTCTGAAGCGTTTCCTTCCACAGATGCGTCCAATTGTGAGGCATTTACAAAACCGCTGGCCTGGACGTCCGAGAATAATCTCCGCCCCGAGCCTGCGGGGAGTGGAGAGGCGAGGCTGCGCGTCTGCTCGCCGTCACGACCGTCTTCCGCCACGGCGGCCGCAGACCCCCTCAGTGTGTGTGTGTGTCTGTATGTTAACGGTCAACATCTGTCCTCGTAAAAAGATGCACAAGCATACACGCAAACACACACACACACACATACACACTCTCACACACACATGCATGAACACATACACACACCTATGGACACTGCTTTATAAGCTGACAGCAGCTTGAGCATCAGTGAGACAAAGAGAGATCTCACAGAAAGCTAATGGGTAAAATCCCAGCAGGGGCATTGTGATTGTAACTTGATTAAGGTGCTTGAATTGCTTCAGTAAAGATCCAACCAAAACATGATTTCTGAAGTTTAACTTACATCTGCTTAGCAAAATAATGAAATACATTTTTAAATGATTATTCAATCAATGAATGAACTCCTCCAATTCACAAATCAATCATATGAATTTACCTTGTTGTTCCAGCTATCTAACGGCATTTGTCTGGTCACCTGTGGAAGAATATATATAACATTGTGACATCCAACATTTTTTCACACAGTCTGTCTTTATTAAAGCAGCACACTATAGGTTTGGACTAACCTGTATGACGTTGGGGTCACAGTAAATGTGTTCAGCACTAAGTGGCACAATCACCATTGGACATTTCATGATAAAGCTGCTGGTTCGGCCTCCAAACCGACTGATTCTCTTCAACAAATTCAGCACTAATACATAGTTGCCATGCTAAAAAAAGTGCAAGAGAAAGTGTCATGTGATCTCTTACTGTACTTCACCATTGCAAATTCACAATCTGTCTATACACGGATCACGTAAGTTCACAATCAAATACGAGGTTACATATAGGCCTGAACAATCAGTTGGATAGATTCAAGAATAAAAATGACACTTCAACTAATGAACTAACAAAGAAAAATCTGAATTAAACATTTTGCATTAATTTTGGTGACCACTGAACTTTTAATGTAAAAAAAAAAAAAATCAAAAAGGATCCCACAATGCTGTCTTTAATAATGCATGTTAAGAACATTGTAAGAATTTATTTCAGTTTAAATAATTTTCTTTTATGCATAAAATAATAATAATAGCAACATTAATATGATCTGTGCCATGTTAATGTGCCCTTGGTAAGTGAAGTACTACACACACACTTTTGTAGCTAATGAAACTATGATGTTAGAGAGAGCCATCTCACCTCCAGCTGGACAAAACAGCCACTGTACATGACTCTGAAGACGTAGTTTCTCTCTGGATCTCTGTGCAGTGAGTATCCACAGATGGACAGCTTCAGGTTCAGGTGGTCCAAGGACTCCAGACTGACTAGGGTACATCAGAGACAGAGAAAATGTTTGGAAAAGATACAACAGAACAAACGGGCAGTTGCTGATCAGATGGCAATTCCCCTGGAGCAGTGTGCAGCACGTGTGCAGTGTGTATTTGTGAGGGATGTTTATTTATTTATGCGGTTCACCTGGAATTCTCAGCGTTCCGGAAAGCCAGAGCCTCAGTCCTTCCGTCTTCATTCTGTGGATCCAGAGTTCCATGTACTCTGAGAAGCACTCCACATCTCCCTCTGAAAGAGGTCTCCCCAGGTCTGATCATTCAGCCAACAAAATCCTTCCTCGCCTTCTTTTAAATGGTTACTTCACCCAAAAGCTTAAACTTTATACTCATTATTTATTGTTTTTACATTTTAGTGGTTGTTTCTATTGCAAGTCAAAAAGATTCTAGGGAAGTCTTCATTTGAATAAGTATGTGGTCTCCCTGTGACACTCAATTTACTTCAATTTAATGTAATCAATGCAATGAATTCCACTTTAAGTGATAAGTGAACAAACCAGTTTTTCAAGAATGACTAACTAAAAATATAATAAAATAGATCTAGTACCTTTTATATTTGGAGGCGAGTCGCCTATCCAGTCTCTCTTCTTAACCATTAGATATCGTGCTCTGACTGGAAATGAAAGAAATCTACAGGAAACAAAGAAAGATATGCTCATAGAGAAACAACTAAACAAAAACAGTGCCACGTAATAATAAGGAGAAGCAGACATCACTGCTTGGGCTTGCTAACAACACTCAAAATAATTCAAAATGAAGATTGGACTAATTTAATCTCAAACAATAGTAGTCCAATATTTGCATATAGCACATAAACAATACACATCTGTGGCTTGAAAACCCTGTTTGATGCAGAAAGGAACTTTTTGACCGTCCAAAAAAGCATGTATTTCTTATTGGCATGAGTGTAGATTGAGCATGATAACAGCACGTAAGAAGCGAGTTATTTCAAATGGAGTCAACAGAATGGTGCCAAACAGTCTGAAAAAAACACCCTTTCTTTCAAATAGATTGGAGAAGAATATACTTACAAGAAAATGATGAAGACTCCAATCGCTTTGGGATCCATGGCACTCTTTGACCACTCTGACCAAACCAGAGAGGAGCGTGGGTATTTAAAAGCATTTACTGTCAGCTGCGTTTGTCTAAGAATATCACATATGACTGCAGGTGGAAGTAGGAACAGGACATTACAAAGTCCTCAAAAAAGCTGTGAAAATCTGCAAGAGGCTGAGAGGGGTGTGAAGACTCCCCTCAAAACTGTGATTACAATGTTAATGAGATTGTGAGAGTCCATTTTAAAACCGTTTGTATAGATCTGTTTTTAGAAAGGAACAGTTCAGCTCGTCATTTTTTCTATATCTATAATAATAAGGGCAAACTCTACTCCCAATGTACTTCTTGCTATTACAAAAAAACATGCAAAGACATTCATAGATTAAAAATTAAAGAAAAGTTTCAGCTATTAAAACTTTTTTTGCAAGAATAATGCACCCTTATTTTTTCTGATAGATTCCAATAGTATGCGCATGATGCATATTTCCTGTTTTGCAGCGGAAATTATTTTATCACAGGTCTTGCCTTCAGGAACTTCTCATTTATTTGTCAATTTAAAAAATGTCTTTAATATCTTATAAATCTCTTCATCTGCCATTTTGTCTAATGATAAAATAAGACTTGTAAGTCTTATGAAGAATGAAGTCCTTCCGTCTTCATTCTGTGGATCCAGAGTTCCATGTACTCTGAGAAGCACTCCACATCTCCCTCTGAAAGAGGTCTCCCCAGGTCTGATCATTCAGCCAACAAAATCCTTCCTCGCCTTCTTTTAAATGGTTACTTCACCCAAAAAGCTTAAACTTTATACTCATTATTTATTGTTTTTACATTTTAGTGGTTGTTTCTATTGCTAGTCAAAGACATTCTAGGGAAGTCTTAATTTCAATAAGTATGTGGTCTCCCTGTGACACTCAATTTACTTCAATTTAATGTAATCAATGCAATTCATTCCACATTACGTGCTAAGTGAACAAACCAGTTTTTCAAGAATGACTAACTAAAAATATAATAAAATAGATCTAGTACATTTTATATTTGGAGGCGAGTCGCCGATCCAGTCTCTCTTCTTAACCATTAGATATCGTGCTCTGACTGGAAATGAAAGAAATCTACAGGAAACAAAGAAAGATATGCTCATAGAGAAACAACTAAACAAAAACAGTGCCATGTAATAATAAGGAGAAATATAATCAGTGTCAACACTGCTTGGGCTTGCTAACAACACTCAAATGTCTATAATATCTTATAAATCTCTTCATCTGCCATTTTGTCTAATGATAAAATAAGACTTGTAAAAAAAAAAAGTTAATGCAGTTGTTGATGGAAGGTGTGTATGGCATTCAATCCCAGAAATAAGGGACACTAAGGGATCTCCGCCAAAACGAAACTACTGCTCCCAGAACTAGCTGCTCCCTCAGTGCATGCTAACTAAGAGAAGACCCGTTAAGTCCACCCAGCTCCACAGCAACTCCCATACATTTGGGTGACCATATATTGGATTTTTTTTTTTAAAGTGGACGGGGCGGGAGGACATTATTAATATAACACTAAGCTATTTGAGTGTTTATGTATATGGTCTATGGAATGAGCAAAAACCTAACTGAATATTTTTTGGAATTTATTAATCCTGCCGGGACAGATATTTTCGGTCCCAAAAAGAAGAAATGCCCAGGAAAAAAAGGAAAGCAAACCAATCACTGTCCCAACTGTACCAGATTGCCTTGCCCATTTTGTTCTGGTGGGGTTTTGTGATTTGAGGAGAGCTGCAAGCCTGCACAACCTCGCCGCCCAGAACTCAAGATGAACAGTACAGTCACAGACTATAACTGCTATCGCAAAAGCACTAATCACTTTGACCACTTCACACCATCTCTAACACAATAGGGCAATACCATCTCCCGGCAACCAGTTAGACTGGCCAATCTGTGCTTTCACATTGCTACATGGCGGTAGTGTTTCACAGTCGTTAGGGAGCTCAACAAAATAGTGAGTATAGGCCTATAGGCCTACAGTAGATATATGAAATTACTGTAGCTATGTTGTTCACCTTCTAAGCTTATTTAATACCAATATTCACTTTGGAGCTACAGTTGTACTGAGCTGGACCTAACACGATCCTGGAGGGTCTTAAGATTGAGATGGATGCCATACTTTGTTTGCTATTCAAAGATGAGCCCCTCCCCCACCACCCTCATAAAACTGGCCTATACATCTGGATGTTTGTCATGGTCAGTAAAGACAGTGCGGTCCGTTCTCCCTTTTCGTATTTATCTTTTTAGTGCCAATATTGACAGAAGCTATACCATAGTGACACAGATCCCTAAGTACAGCTACAACTACAACAATTTGTGTAATTTTAGGCCAGCATTTAAGGTAACCAGATTTAAATCCACTGTGAGGGTTTAAGAGGTGCCTTTCAAACTAACAGCAACTAAAAGATACCTAGAGCAATCTGTGTTTCAATAAAGACCAAAGAATCAGGCATTCATGACATCAGACATCACTGGTCTACACCCTCAGAATATAACCTATGCAGCTGTTGTACTGTTTAATTTAGCCTACACATTGACTATTCTGCATAAGGGCCTTTTAATGCCATGGCTAACAAGAGACATTTACCAATAAAGACAAATGATACAACACAAACATGTATATTTATTAACCCAGTGACTGAATGGGTATGCCTATCAGCTGGTTGTAAATTTATACAGGAGTATAAAGAATTTCAAGAATTCTAATGCAATGGGTAGAATCAAACAATAGGAAAATATATCTTTACTTCTATTGTTGGTGCTGTGTAACCTCTGACATGGCAATATTGTTCCTATATGCTTCATCATGTGCAAATGCTCCAGTTTCTGAATGCAGAAACGACGTACATTTCTGTGCATCCTTTTTGGAGGCTGAAGGACAAAGAAAAGTGGCTGCTGTCTGTGTGCATTCTTATAACCATCTTATAAGATGACACGTTTGCTTCGATTCGGGAAGCTAAAAAATATAACAAATAAGATCTGAATAAGCTTTAATACACTACAAGACAATATGTCTAACCTGGACCTTATTCTTATTGCCAGGCAAAACACGCTTTGTCCAGCATGAATTCATTATTTTCATGGCGGCAAGCGGGAAGTTTCGTTTGATTACCGGGTCACGTGATAACTTCTCGGAGTGTACCACAAAAAAATCACATGTGCAAGTTTTAGTACATTCTATTGTATAAAGCAAATCAGATATAATTTTTTATATAAAATAATAAAATACATTTTATATTTATGTTTATGTTAGACTGGGCTTTTGTTTATTGCTGTTAATTGCACTAAATTTAGTTATTTAACTACGCGCACCCCTTCTTGTTCAAACGTAATGAGACCACCCAACACGATGATGTAATTCGCTCAATGACACACAAGCAGCCATTTTGTTTGGAAGTTTGGGGGAAGAAAGGAGTAGGAGATTACGTTCGTTGTTTAATTTTCGTTCGAGAAAAGATAACAAAATAACTGCGTTAAATTTCATCACGCAACGCTTTAGTACGCAATTTTTTAAAATCACAGCACTGAGTCCAAAAATACCGACCCAGTTATTTACGTGGCTACCTTAAGCAGGAGCGCGAAAACAAGAAGCCATTCATTTTGCAAGCGTGGTCGGCATCTGTGGCCTTTCTTATGGCCGCTATCTTTAAATAGATTTTTCAACAAGGGACGTTGTAGATCTGTTCGTCGTTATCTCGCTAATCGCAAGTTGCTATTTTTTGGTTGAGCGTTTTTGTGGCTTTCTTAAAATTCCGCAAAAAAATATTTTTTTGCTAATTGTAGCTTACGCTAGCTAAATTAAGCTAGCGAGCTAACGTTAGCGATCAAAGACAGCTCTGACGTAGCTAACAGTTATACGATAGGGAAAGTTGTAGCTGGACAAATCAAACGACAAATATGGCAGAATTATACATTCGCGTGGCAGAGGATGAAAATGAGGAGCCGATGGAGATCCCATCAGAGGACGATGGCACGGTGCTGCTGTCCACTGTGGCGGCGCAGTTTCCCGGAGCGTGCGGCCTGCGCTACCGGAGCCCCGTGTCCCAGTGCATGCGTGGTGTCCGCCTGGTCGAAGGCATTCTGCACGCACCGGAGAGCGACTGGGGAAATCTGGTGTACGTCGTAAATTATCCTAAAGGTACAGTATTTACGCAACAAAACATTTGTTTTATTGTTGGTTGTTATGCCTATTGATCACAAAGTCAAAAATAAATTATTTAATTTCGTTTTTATTATCCTAGCCAGCTTCGGCCCATCTGTAGGAGCCGAAGGAGAGAGCCATGTTTAGGCCTTGTATCCGGGCCGGCTAAAAGCTTCGTGTGTGATGGTAGCGTTAGGAGCGTCTGGTTTGTTTGTACTTAACGTTAGTTGGCCCGTAAACAAAGGTTTACGAACCCCGCACTTGTGCACTAACGTTAGTTGTTCAGAAAGCATGTTAACGTTAGTTGTTCAGAAAGTATGGTGACGTTAGTTTACCGGTGGAGGCTTGCACATTCGTTTCGTTCTTCAGTTGTCCAATGCAAATTTTTAGAAACTTTATTCGAGCTTGTGAACGAAGCTTATTACTCGCAAATGTGGCTAGCTGAAGTAACTGGATATCTGAGTGCAAATTCTAAGGGGCATGTCCGCTGAATTTTCAGATAACAAAAGGAAGATGGACGAGATCGATGCCGCATCTGCTGTTAAGATCAAGAGGGGTGTCCAGAAGACCTCAGACTTGATTGTCCTTGGTTTGCCTTGGAAGACATCGGAACAAGACCTTAAAGACTACTTCAGTACCTTCGGGGAAGTGATTATGGTGCAGGTAACGGAATTAAGATTAACGCACCAATTGTTGAAAGTTGAAGTTTTTTTTTTTTTTGTGGAAAATTTCTGAGTATGTTGCTATGTGTTTGCATATAGCCTTATAAATGAAATATCTGTGTGGAATGCAGTTGTGCTTTGTGTGGCTATATGTGAACCCCTTGCACCCCATTTGCTTGCAGGTCAAGAGAGATGTGAAGACTGGAAATTCCAAAGGGTTTGGCTTTGTACGGTTTACAGAGTACGAAACTCAAGTGAAAGTAATGTCACAGCGGCATATGATTGATGGGAGGTGGTGCGACTGTAAACTTCCCAACTCTAAGGTACATTGATTCCCAAATTAAGTGTTCACGCATTGATGTTAATGAGATGTTTTTGATTACCGGTATTGATTTGTTCTTTGCAGGCATCGTTGCTTGATTATATTGGGACTCCTTTTTGAGTTCTTTGCATGCAGTTGGGAAGGGTGTGCTAGTTGCATTGGTGCACGGAAGTAATCTTTTTTTTTTTGTTGGTTTGTTTGTTTGGAAAATAGCAAGGTCCAGATGAGCCGATGAGAAGCAGAAAAGTGTTTGTCGGCCGCTGCACCGAAGACATGTCAGCCGAAGAGCTGCGCCAGTTCTTCATGCAGTACGGTGAAGTCACTGACGTCTTCATCCCCAAGCCCTTCAGAGCTTTTGCTTTTGTGACTTTCGCAGATGACCAGGTGTGTTCACGTTACTCTTGCGCGGGGCACCGAATTAACTGTCATCCACTGGCCAGTGTGTCGTGTGGATTCTACAAAGAACCAGCCATTTTCAACATTTTACCAGTCCTATTACAATATTGCCCAACCTGATTGGTTACCTGCCGAAGTTGCTGCTAGAGTAGAAAATTTTACCAACTACAATAAAAAAAATACACCAGCATTTGGCTGGTGGCGGGTGTTAATTTCACATCCTGCTCTTCAGGGTCGTTGTGTTTACCGTGGTATGGTCTTGTAGAAAATCTCATCTTTGTTTGTGTGTGCTCTGCTTTTTCATCCACAGGTTGCCCAGTCCCTGTGTGGAGAGGACCTGATCATTAAGGGTGTCAGCGTGCACATCTCCAACGCAGAGCCTAAGCACAATAATAGTAGGCAAATGATGGAGCGCGGGGGGCGGTTTGGGGCCGGGGGGTTTGGGGCCGGGGGGTTTGGGAGTAGTCGTGGGGGGCTTGGGAATAGTGCTAACAACAACATGGGGAGCGGGGTGAATTTTGGGGCCCTTAGTCTAAACCCAGCGATGATGGCTGCCGCTCAGGCTGCCCTGCAGAGCAGCTGGGGTATGATGGGAATGCTAGCGAGCCAGCAAGGGCAGTCGACTACTTCAACCACTGCTGCCACTGGTCAGACCAGTGCCATACGTGAGCCTAGCCAGGCGCTTAGTTCTACCAACAACAACTATGGCGGTACCGCGGCAGCCAGTTTGGGGTGGGGTGCAGGCACCAATTCGGGCACCACCAGTGGGTTTAGTTCAGGATTTGGCACTAGCATGGAGTCCAAATCTTCTGGCTGGGGAATGTAAAGATCAGTTTGTATGAAGTGTTCACATTTCTAGATGATATGGTAAGTATTTTGAAAGGTTTTTTTTTTGTTTTGTTTTTAGTCATATCTTAACGTCCTCTGTTTTTGAAATACTTTTTTGCCTTTGGTTTTGTAAAAGAAAGCTGAATGTTCTGGTACATTTGACTAAATCTGTACAAGCTTAATGTACAGTGGTTGAAGTGCATAAATGTCAGGGTGGTAAACTACAACACTATTTGTGTAGTTTGTTTTTTATTTTGTGTGTTACTGGTCTTTATCCACATTATGTGGCAAAAACCTGATACTTTATGCATGTTGTAAATGGTGATATTTCAGAAATTTGCATGAGTATCACTGAAAATTTAAATGCCCTCTCAACCACACTTTGTAATCAATTATTTTCATTGAATTAGGAAGCAGTTTGTTTAACCTTTGTGTGCAGGTTGTTTGCAGTTTCTTTTTTTCTTTAAAAAAAAAAAAAAAAAAAAAGTTTTACGGAAAAGCCTTCATTAAAATCTCTTCTGCAGTTCATCACCTCTTTTCCAATTTCCCGGGAGGAAGCCCTTCGTTGGCAGCAATGTTCGAGCGAACTCAATTTCAGTTCCCTTCTTCCAATGTGTAAATGCTTTGCCATCAAAGAACGCAGCTTCACTCCGCATTTACTGTGTTAGACGGTGGGTGTTGCCTTTTTATCCACTTTTCATGGAAAAAAAAAAAAAAACAAACAAAAAAATCTTGTCTGCACTGTATCGCAAGTTTTGAGAACGCTTTGAGAACATTGAGTGGGATTGTTGGTGGCCAAGAGTGAGAGACTGAGTATGAGCGAACGGAGAGAGAACAAGTGAACGCAAGTGTGAAAAGAACATGGTTGTGCGATGATGAAAAAAAAGAGCCAGATGACTGCGAGATGTGGGACGAACCTGTGGCTTTGGTGAGCGAGTGTGAACGAACGGGAGCGGCATTTGCAAGTACGAGTGTTTGATCATCTGAAGGACATTCACTATCTTTGGGATCCCATGGGTCTCTCTCCTCCCCTCCGCCCCTTTAGTATAATGATCAAGCTTAAAAGTAGTAACAAATGTAGTGGAATGTTTAGCGATATGAATATTTGTATCCTTTCTTGCTATATTATCTGATGTGAATGCTGTATGGTGTGTGCTTTATTTTCTCCTTGTTATCGACCTGTAAGTGTGAACATGTGATTTGATGCTGGTGACGTCTGTGCTGAGTACACTGGGGCAGCTTGAGGGGCGTGTGACTGCAAGTGAGCTCAGTGTGTCTCAAGAGGGGTGGTGTGGTGAAAGTGTAAGATTCCCTATAGAAAGGTTGCTTTTGTTGTGTTTTGAATGCAATTTTATATGTTGTGAATCAAAAGGGAATACCCAAATAAAACTAATTTGAATAGGTATGTATTTGATAGTGACTTTATTTATTTTGTTATCTTTTGTGTAAAAATTAATTGAACTGCAAAAATCCTTATTCAATTCGCATATATAGGGACCCTCGGATACCGCTGACCCAGGTTTACATCTGAACCCAGAGCGAAGTCAAATTTCGGGAGGCTGAAGACCGGAGTCAGCGGAGTGTTGGTGGTCCCAACACTAGCTAACACTGGGGGATGCAGCCGATTGCCTTATACCTGAAAAGGGACTTCTTCACTTCACTGTAACAGGATCCCTGGAATCTCATCTCTAAAATTTAAATGGACAATTGGGAAATTAGGGAAGAGGTATTCATTTATGCCTTATGAAAATTGATTTTAAAAAGGCAGGGCCAAATACTGAATACTTGTTCTGGAAACACTTGTATAGCCGAATATTCCCCTCACTCCCCTACAAGTGACTAAAGCGTAAGGATGAAAGTGATTTTAAATCTTTGGTCTGTTAATTTACTACTTTTGCTTCTCTGTATTCTGGCATACTTGTCAAATGGAGGACTTGTGTTTACCGAACTTGCATTTTGTGTTAAATGCTTTCACTCAACAGCAATTTCTATAATTGTAATGCAAAAATTTACATCTTGAAAATATATTTTTTTTCTAAAGCAGTATGTGGATTCTGCTGTTTAGCTGCTTAGATTTCGCCCATTATTGTGGTTAAAATGTTCAATATTTCCACTTGGACTGGTAGGACTACTTGTACTGTTACTGTGAAGATGCTGTGAAAGGGGGCCCAATTGTATGACTTGTATCAATTTTGCAGGGTTGGGGACATTGACAATGCACAGCTAATAAAACTTGCCACCAGGAATCAAATCACCTATGTATCACATTTCCTCAAGTCTTACTTTTAGTCATTTGAAATGTAAAATAAACTTGTAAAATTTTCATCATTTTGTTTTATTTTTCGCATCAAATTTGCCTCCATTGTCAAATTGACTAAATTTAATTTGGCATTTTTAATTGTAGTTTAAGCCTGTAGTAAGTGCACATTCAGAGCTAGTTCAGGAGTACAGTCTATTCAGAAAGTTATGTAAGCAAGTGGGGAAAGTCTTGCTTTAAGTACTACTGACTAAGCATTTTGAATATGAAAACGGGTTTTACTGCGACTGGATTTCCAGTTTATTACTTGCTTGTGGGTGATGGGGGTGGCGTCAGTATCTGCATTGATTAGGCTGATGGTAGGTTTGGGTGCATTTCTGTGTTCTACCTTTGGAAAAATGAGACAAATTGTACGGTTCTGGCTCAGCCTCATAGGTATTGGCCCGAGTCATTTTAACTTGTTGAATAATGGGCTGAAACCACTTTATATTAAGGGGAAGGCCCCCATAAAGAAAAGATACCTCTGCAGTCAAGGCAACCAAGACTAATCAAAACTTGACTCGCATGTCTGCTTCGGATAGCCAATTGTCTGGGGAAGTCGGGTATTGTTCAAACGGCCTGCCAGATGTTTTTTTTTATTGTTTTTTTTTAAGGGATTACTGCAATTGAAGAATTTGCACTTTCTGTTCAAAGGGGGTGCCAAACTCGCTCTTGTGGGCTTGACCATGCTTGTTCTGCATTAACCACTTCACTCAGGTAGCCCCGATGTCCTTAATTTCGAATTCTGTTGCTTGCCTTGAAAATGATAAATCACTTTTAAGTGACTAGCCGGCCTGTGCTCGGTGTTATTGCTGGATTGTGGAAAATTTGTCCACTTAAGCTTGGAGCCAAAACCAGCATGTGGGGGTCTGCAGTTCAAGTTTGACACCCATTCACTTGAATTCTATATTTGTCATATTTTCACTTTCTAAATGAAATCGCAGTAATGTCCTGCTTTCAACAATAAGCAGGCAAAAATGTTTCATTGAAAATGAACAGTTGTGCTTTGGCGTCTTATGTTCCAGCAAGGGGAATCATTTTCAGCCAGATAGCTGTGTGTAAAAATGATTTACAATCAGTTTAACAGAATAAGCGTGCATCGGTGCATCTGATATGTAGCGAGCGCCGTGCGTAGAGAGGCACCCGACTAATGATGAAGGGGACTTGTGGATCCCTGAATCACTGAAGTTGTGCTTGCAGTGACTTAATAAATGAACCAAATGGCAGCGCTGGCTTGTGAAAACTGATTCTCTGTACACAGTGGGCACTTTTAATGACGCAGAATTACAGTTCTCACAAGTGTGTCCTTCAGCTTTCAGAGCTGCCATTCAAGTAGAAAAACTGATTTGTATCACCAGGAATAACAAGCGAAGTGAAGACCAGGCAAAGAATACTATTCATTAAATGGGATGAAATTGAGACGTACAGTCCTGTGGGACACCGTATGAAGTTTGAATGACTGAGTTAACTGACTTGATAAATTAAGATTTTTCTAAAAATTTTGAGCTTTTTATAAATATTAACCTAAAGTTGGCTAGTTGGTTTCTTAGTCGTGATTCATGAAAGCCCACATATAGGTGCTCCATGTGATGTGTAAGGATGACGGTGCATATTTGGTTGTAGTTGAAGTAACATCAGTTCCGATATGCTGTCAGTCAAATGTGCATGGATTCAAATCACTGGGGGTGTACACGGGATCTGTTTCCAGTGGCACTGCTGTCATAGCCAACCCCCATTTTTGGGCTGTCCTAACACACTTGTTATCAGCTTGTTTAACATGAGTTTTATTCCTCTATTCAAAGAGCTCTGTGAATTTAGCACACAGCACAATATTTTCACCTGTGGAATTTGGATTTATGGTGTCATTGATGCACAGGTCAGTGTAATTTTGTGCAACAATACAACTTTTTTGTTTCTTTTGCAAATAATGTGGAAAAGGATCATTTATTAAGGCAGTAGCAAAGAGTTTGTGTTCAAGAAATGAGACTTGTGGCATACCGGTGACCTTTTGACAAGAATGTCTAAAGAATCTTATTAATTCAAAACTATACCAAGATGGTAAACCCTCAGCTAGGCTAGCAGGGCCGCTGACTCAACTTTATATCCTTTGTAAATCTTGTCAGACTCGTAGCAAGTTAAAAAGTGTCTGTTATGTTTGCAGGTGAAAATGCTGCTAATTTTTTAATTGTAAATGTTCACAAAATATATTTATTTTTGTTTGGTCAAGTTTGTTCTGTGCTTGCATGAAAGAAGTTCACTTGTGCATTCATGCTCTTCATATTGACTCACGTTGCCCGGCGTTTAGTGGGCCTTGGACTTATTTTGAGTTAATTAATCATGATTACTTGAGTCAAACCAAAGGTTTCCCATTTTTGTCTTATTAGATGCACCTGTATACTGTAAATGGTATTGTAAAAGCCGTCTTCACCCATTTTAATTCTGTATATCCTGGACAGCGCTTTACAGCAGGTTTTTCTTTTTTTACTCATTCCATACACATCACAACATTATTTTATTTTTTATTTTTTAAGAAGTTTGGTATAATGTGCATGCTTAGGGTGGAAAATGTGGCAGGCATACACTGGTTACTTTCCTAAACCAGTGGGGTATTTTGATGAGTTTACCATAACTTTACATCCTATTTATTTTTAATATTGTTAATTACACTCATATAAAGTATTGCAATGGTACTATGAATGTTTATCTATCAGTATACAAGCCCCCAGTGAGGAGCTGATAATAATTTAATATTTAACTGTCATACATTCTGAGTTGTCAAAAATAAGGTTATATTTGTTTGATACACAGAACATTACTGATGGGTATAAAATTATGCATTTAAAAAGCAAATTTAAGGTTACAGTTTTAAGGAAATGATACTGTTGGTCTCGAGAATAATTAAAAATAATTAAATATAGCCTATGCATACACCGATCAGCCACAACATTAAAACCACTGACAGGTGAAGTGAATAACATTGATGATCTCGTTATTTGGGTTCTGTACTCTCGCACTTTTAGTTTGAAAGGAAACACTGACAATGAGGTTGAAGTGCAGACTGTCAGCTTTAATTTGAGGGTATGTTCATCCATATCGGATGAACTGTTTAGAAATTATAAAACCTTTTGTACATAGCCCCCCGTCCCGGAGAAGATCATTTCCCTGGTCCAGAACACCTACCAGGGAATGTCCTGCAGGGTCTTACATGCTGGCCAGTTGTCAGACAGTTTTGAGGTCATGTCTGGAGTTCGGCAGGGATGTCTACTGTCCCCCTTCCTGTTTCTCCTCGTTATCGAGTGGATAATGAAGACCACCACAACAGGAAGGAAGAACAGGATACAGTGGAACCTCTGGTCACAACTCGATGACCTTGACTTTGCGGACGATCTGGCCCTCCTGTCACACAGCCACAACCACATGCAGGACAAGACCACCCAGCTAACAACAACATCCCTTGGAGCAGGCCTCAGGATAAACAAGGAGAAGACGAAAATGATGAGGATTAACACCCCGACCACCACCCCTGTCACCATAGATGACAGACCCATCAAAGAAGTCGACTCCTTCACCTACCTTGGCAGCATCATCGATAAACAGGGTGGCACAGACGGCGATGTCACTGCCAGGGTAGGCAAAGCTAGAGCAGCCTTTATTATCCTGAAGAACATCTGGGCCTCAAAGGAAATAGCAACAACAACGAAGGTGCGCATCTTCAACTCCAACGTCAAAAGCGTCCTTCTCTATGGTTCAGAGACGTGGAGAATGACAATTAAGATGATACAGAAGATCCAGACATTTATAAACAGCTGTCTGAGGCGCATCTTCGGAATCAGGTGGCCGGACAAAATCACCAATAAGGAGCTGTGGCAGAGAGGGAGCCAGGAGCCAGTAGAGAGCCAGATTAAGAGAAGAAAGTGGGGTTGGATTGGACACACCTTGCGCAAACCGGCAGCCACCATCACACGCCAGGCCCTGACTTGGAACCCCCAGGGGAAGCGGAACAGAGGAAGGCCCAAAAACAGCTGGAGGCGGGACACCGAGGCGGGACACCGAGGCAGAGCTGAGAAGTCACGGCACTAGCTGGGGAGAGGCGGAGAAGATGGCCCAAAGCCGTGCTGGATGGAGAGGAGTCGTGGATGGCCTATGCTCCATTGGGAGTAAAAGGCGCTAGTAGTAGTAGTAGTACATAGCCCCCCCCCCCCATCATTTTTGGGCATCAAAACTATTGGACAGTTTAACATAATGTAGAATAAAGTAATAATTTAAATATTTGGTCGCATACCCTTTGCATGCCATGACTTCCTGATGTCTGTGACCCAACAACATCAAAAGACCCTTGATATCTTATTTTTTGGTACTCTTACAAGCGATACTATAACGCAGTGTTTGTCAACCTTTTTTGAGCCAAGGCACATTTTTTACATAAAAAAAATCCTGAGTCACACCACCAACCAAAAGTGTTACTAATTAAGTGAAGTTAATAGGATAAGATAATTTCCCACAGCACACCTGACGATCTCTCACGGCACACTAGTGTGCCGCGGCACAGTGGTTGAAAATCACTGCTATAACGTCTGCATTTTAATGGATCTCTATGGGAATTGGGGGGTGGGACTAGATTTAGCTGTAAATTACACTGGTACAGTATGGAACACATGATTGGTAAAATGGCTGTAAGTCATCAAGGGTCTGAGGTATCAAACGAGCCTCAAACCATCAATCTGCTGCCAGATATGCAGTAGATATGGATGGATCCCTTTAAGAGTCCTATTGAACTCTGGAAAAGGGGGAAGAAACCCTTCAAATGATCCATCCATATCTACTGTATTTCTGGCAGCAGAGTGATGGCTTTTTAGGCTTTTTTGATACGTCAGACCTTTGATGACTTAGAGCCATTTAGCCAACCATGTGTTCCATACTGTTCCAGTGTAATTCACAGCTAAATCTAGTCCCACCCCCCAATTCCCATAGAGACCCATTCAAATGCAGAGAGGTTATAGTATCGCTATAGGAGTACCAGAAAACAAGATATAGGAGATATAGGAGAGTCTTTTCATATTGTTGGGACACAGACATCTGGAAGTCATGGCATGCAAAGGATATACGACCAAATATTTAAAATGATTACTTCATTCTACATTATGTTAAACAATATTTTTTGATGCCCAAAAATGGGGGGGCTATGTACAAAAGGTTCTATAATTTCTAAACGGTTCATCCAATATGGATGAAAATACTCTCAAATTAAAGCTGACAGTCTATACTTCAAAAAACTGCATTGTCATTGTATCCTTTCAAACTCAGTGCTAGAGTACAAAACCAAAATAACAATGGGATAATCAATGTTATTCACCTCACCTGTCAGTGGTTTTAACGTTGTGGCTGATCGGTGTATATTCTGGCTGCAATGGCAGTAATACAAAGACTGATGTCCTATTAAAGGTGCAGTAGGCAAGATTTTCGATATGTTGGCAAAATTATTCAATTTACTCATTATATTCCAGCAGCTATGAATAAATCGAGTGTTCTGGGAAAAAATCGGGTTTCTGTGAGTGTCCGGCTCTGTATTAGGCTGTCAAAAAATCTCACCCAGGTCTTACAAAAACCAACCAATCAGGGCAACTATACAAGCAAAAGATCCTCCCCATAGAATAAACCCCTCCCTGTCTGCCTGTCTGCCTGTCTCCATGTGTGCACTGGAGCATCATTTGGTGGGAGGGGCTTAGGAGAGAGATAGAGTTCTCAAGTGACTACATCACGCTGGTTCGGAACGGACTTCCCCATTCATTTAGACCATAGATATTAATAGAATAACTTTAATTTTCCCTTTGGGGAACTTCAGTTCAGCATCAACAAAAAAGACAGACAGTGGGGCAGACCCACAACACAAGCAAACATCAAATAAAGACATTTAATAGAATCAAACTAAGGGAATTAAAGTGGAATAATTACAGCCATGATTAAAAATAGCCCCTGCTGTCCCCAGATGTTCATTGTCATTAAGCAGTCCAACACACATACTCCGCCTCCACGACTTTCCTCCATACACGCAGTGTTGCGATCTCTACACTGTTGAAACGGAGCACCAAACTGTCAGCCTTCCCACTCGTCGCCTCGCTCCTCCCCCACATTATCTTTTCCTTCCCTTCCCTGGTTGCCTTTTGGAGATTGCCTGCACTCCCGGATCAGTCCCGACATCTTAAACTCCGGTGAAGAGCAATGGTAAACTTTGTTGCTGCAGATCCAACAGACATTTCTGAGCATATGTTGTGAATGCGTCTCCATGGTGACGACCACAAACAAAATTATCCCTACTAGACATCAATAAATCAAGCAACAGGAGTGCCCTGAAAAATCTCCAGCCCGCTTCCCCGTACCACAACAGACATACTTCTCCACCATCCCTTACAAAAATGAACTGCAATATTACTGCAGCTTTATGAAGTACAAGTGCAGTTCTGTGCAGTAGTACCGCATATTGAAAACTTTTACTTGTTAAAATCTTTTTTAACTGCAGTACAAGTGTAGTACGACTGCAGTTTTACTGTGTCCAATTTACTGCACTTGTAGCTACTGCAGCACTAAAAACCGCAGCATTGCAGTTCTTTTTTGTAAGGGCAGTGACGGAGCACAAGTGACCCAGCTCAAATTAGTCAAGTAACGTGAGTCGCTGTAGATATCTAGACAGCTAGCAACAAGTTTAGCAAACCTACAGCAGTATCGTGGACATAATAGTGAGCATACTTGTACCTAAAATGCAAAAAAGAAATTCAGTCACTGCTGTCCAATGTAGACAAGACCAGCCTCTTTTTGGATTCAACAAGGAATCTTGGAATCTGGCATCTCTGTATTTCCACTCTTTGTAATGTTGCCATTTACTTTAGAATTGGTATAGCATGCTGTGGTTTAGATAGCTAGCTATATGATGTAATCATTTCTTTATTATTGTTATTATTATTAGGCTATTATTATTTGTATTGATTTATATTATATTGTCATGTCTCGCTTGCATTGTAGGTAATGCCCAGCCTAAACATCCCAAACCATACAACCAAATATACCAAAAGAGACAAAATTCCCAAAACTATAAACACTATTTGCTTGTTTTCACACAAATTGCAGATTTGTTAAACCTTTTTGCAAAACCCTACACACAAGTCTCTTTATAAAGCACAGGTAACCTCATTTCTTCATCTAGAAAGAACTGCAGTATAGAAAACAACTCAACACAACACACAGTTCTCAAGGTGCAAACACTAAAAAAGAGATGTATATCTCAATGCTTTTATCTGGTTAAATAAAGGTTATGATGACTAACACGCTAAATTGTTCAATGAACAATCACTTTGGGAAGAATAAAAAATGGCTACAGGTGAGTTAATTTGTTTTGGAGCAATGCATGCCAAAAATGGAGAGAGGAAGAGGTACATTGTGAAAGAGAGGAGGTGGACAAGGACGAAGAATAGGACGGAACATTATTGGCCACCATGCCATTGTGAATGTCCCTGGCCTGCGTGGAGGCAACATAGCTCTGTGCAGTCATCAGCAATCACGGGGTCCTCCACTGCCATACCACCCTGGCTCCATATAACACAGGACATTGGCTCAAATCCCTTGATGGCCTTTGGGAAGCTCTATTCCGACAGGAGCAGAGGCAGCCAGAGCGGCCCTGCAACGTCATCATTTGGGACAATTTCAATGGTCATTTTCAATGTCAGAGACAGGAGGAAATGTAAATGACCAATTTTCTGTCTTCAACAACTAAATATTTTTTTATATTTCTTAATTTTTTTTTTATAGTATGGAATTATTTTTACTGTCATATTATTTTTACTTGTTTCCCCAATGTTTCTTGTCTGCCAGAATATATAAAGTTTTGTGAATTTTGATATTGTGCACTGTTTTACTGTACCACTTGCATCTTTACATAATTTATGTAGATTATAGTAGCATGTTGTTGCACAATGTATAAAGGTTATGAAAACGCATATGGTTACCGATTCATTAACAGCTTTTATAGTAGTCTTTTTAATTTATCTCACGAGCGTGTAATGGGTATTCAGTAGTGTCTGTGTTTTTGATTACTTTTATGTGCCGTCTGAAAGAAGTGTAATTTAGATGGAAGATAATGCTTTTGAGTAGAGTGTTTCATTTTGTCTTAGACGTTTGAGGTTTGGCCAGAGCAGTGTGAGGTTTTGTGTCTTGTGTTTATAGTGGAGCAACATTATGTTTATAGTGGATATACTGGAGACGTTCAGGAAATGTGTCTTAGCTGTTGAGAAAAACTAAGTTCATGTTAACCTGTGCAATTACTTTTGGTCCCCTAAAATGGGGGGACTATGTATAAAAAGGGCTACAATTGTTACACGGTTCACCTGATATGGATGTAAACACCCTCAAATTAACCTGCACTTCAACCTCATAGTCGCTGTTCAATTTCAAATCCAATGTGCTGGAATACAGAGCCAAAAAAACAAAACAAAATATTTTTGGACTGCATTGTATATGTAAGTATTTACATAATTTACACACATACTCACACATAAACACATGTCCACACAAAAACATCCATTACTCAACCAGCTGCAGGTCTCATTTTGCATTTTATTCACACTAATGAGATTATGCACAAATGAGTCATTACAGGCCCTCGTTGTGGCAACAGTAGCTGCAGATGGATCTCTGACACTGTTAACAGGAGGAGAAGGTCTTCCAGAAGAAGTTTTTACAGGGGAAACGGTCACGTCGGACAGGCTGACCAAGGAGGGGCCGTTCTCCTAATTCGGCCTGCTGCAGCGGCACACTGTCAAAATCCTGTTTCTCCTCGTCCAACATGCTGAGATCCGACAGTCCTGACAGCATCTTCAACAGAAAATCTCTGTGCTCCTTGGCCAAGACCTGGAACAGAGTGACGCTCTTCTTTTATTAACTACAGTCTCTAACACTGAGGCATACGTGCATAAGGTGTACACCCAAGGTTGTAGACACTGGTTCATTTGAAATGTAAAAGAAAAAAACTCAATATGCAGTTATATGCAGAAACTTATAACTAGAAAGGTTGTCGGGCTAATGGCTGGGTGAGCCCTTGCTATTATATCTTATAACATGGTTCATGATCTGAATTGCTTCAATAAATATCTAGCACCAATGGGTTGTGTGTGTGTGGCTATATATAAAAATGTATTAAAATATATATAATATATATATTATCTATATATATACAGGAGCAGCTCAAAAAATTAGAATATCGTGAAAAAGTTCAATATTCTTTGTCACTCATTTCAGAAAGTGAAACTCATATATTATACAGATTCATTACACATAGAGTGAAATATTTCAAGCCTCTATTTCTTGTAATTTTGATGATTATGGCTTACAGCTAATGAAAACCCAAATTCAGTGTCTCAGAAAATTAGAATATTTTGCTTTAACATATTTTTACAGCCATTTAGCCAGCCATGTGTTCCATACTGTACCAGTGTAATTTACAGCTGAATCTAGTCTCACCCCCAAATTCCCATAGAGATCAGTTCAAATGCAGAGAGGTTATAGTATCGCTTGTAACAGTACCTGAAAATAAGATATCGAGAGTCTTTTGATGTTGATTGGTCACAGATGTCAGGAAGTAACAGCATGCAAAGGATATGCGACCAAATATTAAATATGATACTTTAAAAATATGTTAAAGCAAAATATTCAAATTTTCTGAGACACTGAATTTTGGGTTTCATTAGCTGTAAGCCATAATCATCAAAATTACAAGAAATAAAGGCTTGAAATATTTCACTCTATGTGTAATGAATCTATATATTAGTTTCACTTACTGAAATGAGTGACAAAAAATATAGAACTTTTTCACGATATTCAAATTTTTTGAGCTGCACCTGTATATGTATATGTTATATAAATTAATATTAACTTAATATATATAAATACATTAAAAGTTTATTTAAGGTTTATTGTGTAAAATGAAAATTGCCCCATGTAAGGGATAATTTGTGCTAATTAGGTTTTTTCTAGTGTATAATGCAACTGCCCTTTAATATTGAATAAACTCTCTTAAGTCACAAGGGCATCTGAATTGAGTTAATGACTGTAACAGCCAGGTAGTGCACATGAGTAGTGATAACCATGGGCCTCATTCTGTACGGTACTCTGCGGTGGCCACAGAGCTCTGCTGCAGTTCAATAATTATATTCAGTGGCCACAAATCTTCCCATTCTTTTTGAATCCTAGATAACAAGTTTTTTAAAATACACTTGGAAATTATTTAAAGCCTTTTCAAATAATGTATCCACAGCATACAGGCTGACATGAGTTAAACCTGATTTCACTTTAATAAAGACAGATTCAGAATCCTGTTCTATTGTAAATCAAAATTACACCAAGAGTAGCAGATATGTGTCCACTTACCCTATTGTCTAGCCGTGCCAGTTTGTCCTCTGTGGGCAGTGCCCCAGTGTGTTGACCACTCCATATGACGAGGACCAGGCATGCGAAGCTCACCAGTAGGTTCATGATGTACTCAGCAGACAATCTCAATAGTTCACTCCTACACCCAGCTCTACAATTATATAGACTCTCACGCAACTGGCTCTGACGCACACCACAGCAAAGGTAATTAGCAAAATTAAGCAGTTTGCAATTAACCCCTTAAACCATGCGAATGATTTTACACTCAACAAATTTACAATCAGCGGGTTTACATTTAATCCCTATACATTTGTAGGGATTATTTAGCATTGTCAAATGCATTCATTTTGAATAATAATTTATACCGGTGGTGCTTGTGTGTCAATAAAACTGCTTCTGTTAAACAACGGTGAGAATAATAGAACAATTGCCTCAAATCTGAGGAGAATGGTTATACAAACAAATGTTTCTAGCACACTTGTCCAGAGAAATAAAACTTCTACTTTATATTTTAGCTGTGACGTTACCCGGATGTGAGTTTGTGCAAGGTTGCGCAAGGTTTAACCATCAGTTCTGTCATGAACATGTCCACCTCTCTACCAAATGCAGAAAACAAAAAATAGGATTTAATTTGGTTATACTGCATTGTCTTAATCAAATAATAAGAGCAATGCAACCTTTCAAGTGGAATTAGTCTGAGCATTGAGTCTTAGCATTCAAAATATTACTGAATTATAGGTGTAAAGAGCACAGAATAAACTAAAGTCCACATAACTGCCACTGTTCTTTTGGTGGTGGAAACTCTAGTAAGGTTCAATGATCTCAGGTGTCCCTGCATGCTTGCCCATGCATTATTGAGAAGCGAGCGGTATCAACTGCCCGTGTGTAAATCTTCCACAGTGCAGGGAGAAGGATGAGTCAGCCGTGGCACATCATTCACTGCAAAGTACTATTATATTCTTATAAGCTTTAATGCATCCTCCACAGGACATTAGCAGACATCAGTAATATGCCACACACTCCATTCTGAAGGAGCTTTTAATTGCAGAGATGTTCTTTCCTGTCGCATAATTAAGCCGTGGGCAAAAACAAACCTGAAAAGCACTGAACATGCACTTAAAATAAAGGGAGGGCTCGGAGGAAGGCATTAACAAGGCCACAGAATAGGAAGAGCAATACTGTGCTACGGGGGGTTGTGAGATTCTGTCAGAACTGAGTGTCACAGTGATGATCCTGCGCCGCTGTTAAATATGTGATTACCACTTTGTTTTGATAAATCATAAACATGGCTGCGTCTGTATATCATTATTTCCTGTTTGTAAGGCAAAGATTAGTAGGAAGCTCAGAAATTCTAATGGAACAAAAAGATTTAATATTCCTCCCTGTTGTTCAACTTTAATTTGGCGATAGATGTCCCTTGAATTTCCCCTTCTAAATTAACTTTGCATTGTCTTTACCCAAAAACTTTAAAGACATTTCTGCTTGGCAAGAGCAACATGCTTTATCCAAATTTTCTAAACTGTGGGATCATGTGCAATGAACTATGGGATTTTGTGGTATGGGATAATGACCACAGAGATCTAGGACTGCAGGATGTTCCATCCAAAAATGGCCTCTCCATTAGTAGTGTCTCCATCAGTGCACTAGGGCCTGGGTCCACAGGGGGTCCACCAATACCTCTTCCAGCAGATATTTGCCTATATTAAAAGGCAAAAAAATATTACGTAACATTTTAAACAAAAATGGGACAGAACTGAACATTTGGATGCAGAATGTTGCAGGCATGGCCAATGAGAGGGTGACTGTGTGCAGTCTTTATACTGCGGGAAACTGCATACTTTAACTCATTGTAATACCACACCACCAACCTAGTTCCCTCCCCTGTGACATGCCCACAAAACATCTCCTTAGGAATGTTGAAAAAGCAATCCTTTTAGTGAACTTCCTATTCAAAACGTAATAGAACACTCTGCCTATTGAAAAAGCCCTTTGTTTTTCCAGAAAATTACCCAACCAAGTAGTAACCAATCCTAACCCTGCATAGCTGTAGCAGTGCGATAAGAGACGGGCACATGGTGGTATAGCTGCTGGGAAATATAGCTTTGACTCCCAGCTGGGGTATTGCCATTGTAGCTGTCAGTAACATTCAAAATTTGAATTGCCTAAAAACATCCAGCTGTGTATGTGTGGATAATGGATAAATTACTCATTTCATACAGGCAAATGTGAAAACAGCATGCGACTGGCCATTAGTGGCATTTGCACAATATTAAACTTGCAGGGGGCTGGCATGTGCTGGCAAGGCATCCCCAATGGCACCCAGAGCGATTATCTCTCCAGGCACACTTTTAATGAAAGTATTTCATAATATTGAAATGTATGTTTTTTTCTTCAAGTTGCTTCATTTTCTGAACATTTAATTCGGACAATATTCCTCACTTCACCCCACGTGTGACATCCATGCACACATCTGCAATATAGCGATTAAATGTCACAAACTTAATGAGCTCTTCAAATACAATCCATAGTTACTGTAATGATTACCTGCCTTAATCGTACAATATCTAAAATGTCCAATTTTTCCTGGACTTTTAAAAGAAGCCACAATTTAAAAATATATAAACTTTAGTATTAGGCAATTTTGAATAATGATTATACAAGAGAAGAAGTGATGGAGAAAAAAACAGCTATCACAGTGACAGCAGTTTAAAATGATACAATTTTACAAATAAATACTCAGAGGATAATGGAGGCTGCAGTGATTGCCCATCTAAAACTATTTTAAAATATTCATATTGTTAAATAACAGTTCAGAGAATCAGCATAGATATGCACAAGGGTGGGTGGTATTTTAACAACTACTTTGCTAAGGTATAAGTGCTCTTTAAAAGGAAGAAAACAAACCTGATGTTGAGAATGCAAAAAGATGAGAAGACATAGCATAGAGGTGTCCAGCATTTCCTCCCTACCTCACAAACCCACGACAAACCCACGACAAACCCACTATCCAATTTGCACACAATAGCCTACCGCTGATGTGCCGTTAGTACATGAAAAGCATGAATCTGCAATCTCTGAGATATCATTGCAGTGAGAAGTCTTTTTGTCTTCTAAGTTCATAGGGTTCCTTCTGAAAATTGGTAAAAGTCTATGTAGAAAAATGCTCAGACTTCATGAACTATTAAATATTTGTTAGGCTCACAAACATGTACTTCAGCTTTCCCGTGCAAAGTTAAGGTTTGAGATGTGTAATGTTGGGCTGCTGTTTACGGTACAGTGCTGGAGTATTCTTGGACTGATTCTTATAAGGAACATATGGTTGCTCATGCTACGTCCAGTAGGTCTTTTATAAAGAAAAGAAGGTAGGCCATATACTGTATTAAAGGATGAAGCACCCATTCAACTGAATATTTCTTCTGAGCACTACTGGTAGAAATTAATTCACTGGATTTGTAATGAGTATTTTTTTAAATATATGTAAATAGGCCAATTACACATGATTCATGCAACTACTGACACCAGATTGAATGGCAACAGTACTGGTAAGGAATGTGAATCGCTTTTAAAAGTTGCAGGTCAGTGAATGGTAGCCTACTCACGGTCATCACGTTTGATTGTGTCGACGAATAAGGTTCTGTCACGTCGGTCCTTGGGGGGCGGCGCAGTGAACGGATGCCTTATTCACACGTTCCTCAGCTGATGCCTTTCCCAGGCCTGCTGTGGATTTTAAACATATTTTGCATATCCGATTTTCTCAACGTAAGAGCACAGAAAAACGATTGATTCTGCGTGCATTTCATTTGCTTATACTGTATATGTATGTGATGGAGCCTATCAGTGTTTTAAGTCAGGCTCACTACATTGACTTCCAATGCAATAATCTCGCAATATATTTATACAATAATATATTATAATGTCCTCAAGTAAATTTCCTTTCAACAAATTTTCAAAATAAATCCAGTAAGTCAGTTCCATATTATTTATATTTAAGACCCTTTGTAATTATCACTCTTACACATTATCACAGTGTTGTTCCACCTCCTGTGTCTGGCATTATTTTAGTACTTTTATACTTGGTTTTATACTACTGGAACATTTAATAACCCATGATACAAAAAACACAGTTAAGTCTAGATGTAAGAAAAATACTAAGCATATTTTGTGTGCAATATTTTATCTGCCCATTTTGCATGGGCATGTACTTGCATTTGCCTAAAGCACAACATGTCTTATAATCAGAATGTGCACTTACTAAAAGAACATAAGATTAATCCATCATTATATAATCAACAATCAGTACGCCCACCTCTGGTTAAACACATCCTTCAGACGTCTGTGTTAGTTATACGTTATGAAAAAAATGCCTATTGAATCCTGAAAGGCATAATTCACACTAATAAATAGAATGCACAAAAGAGTGTAAAAACATAATGCCATTCACACTTATATGTATGGAAAGCACATGTTTGATAACTCATGCATAAACGTTCATTAATTTTCATCAACTTCAGGAAAAAATGCCTACCTTGCTTGATAAATAAAACCATTGCGTGTAGCCTACTGTGGTCATTTAAGGTCATAACGTGCATCATTAATTGCCTGGAGAAAAGAAGCTTGCCTGTGCAATGGTTATTACAAAGATTATATCACAATGCATCATGGGAGAAGGAGAGAGAGAGAGGGGGGGGGGGCACACAGATGAGCTACTGATAATATACAGTACAGCAGACCACTAGTGCACTGCTTTTATGGGACTAAGCTTACACTGCTTTTATGGGACTAAGTTTACACTGCTTTTATGGGACTAAGCTTACACTGCTTTTATGGGGCTAAGCTTACACTGCTTTTATGGGACTAAGCTTACACTGCTTTTATGGGACTAAGTTTACACTGCTTTTATGGGACTAAGCTTACACTGCTTTTATGGGACTAAGCTTACACTGCTTTTATGGGACTAAGCGTACACTGCTTTTATGGGACTAAGCGTACACTGCTTTTATGGGACTAAGCGTACACTGCTTTTATGGGACTAAGCTTACACTGCTTTTATGGGACTAATCTTACACTGCTTTTATGGGACTATGCTTACACTGCTTTTATGGGACTAATCTTACACTGCTTTTATGGGACTAAGCTTACACTGCTTTTATGGGACTATGCTTACACTGCTTTTATGGGACTAAGTTTACACTGCTTTTATGGGACTAAGCTTACACTGCTTTTATGGGACTAAGCTTACACTGCTTTTATGGGACTAAGCTTACACTGCTTTTATGGGACTAAGCTTACACTGCTTTTATGGGACTAAGCTTACACTGCTTTTATGGGACTAAGCTTACACTGCTTTTATGGGACTAAGTTTACACTGCTTTTATGGGACTAAGTTTACACTGCTTTTATGGGACTATGCTTACACTGCTTTTATGGGACTAAGCTTACACTGCTTTTATGGGACTATGCTTACACTGCTTTTATGGGACTAAGCTTACACTGCTTTTATGGGACTAAGCTTGCACTGCTTTTATGGGACTAAGCTTGCACTGCTTTTATGGGACTAAGCTTGCACTGCTTTTATGGGACTAAGCTTACACTGCTTTTATGGGACTAAGCTTACACTGCTTTTATGGGACTAAGCTTACACTGCTTTTATGGGACTAAGCTTACACTGCTTTTATGGGACTAAGTTTACACTGCTTTTATGGGACTAAGTTTACACTGCTTTTATGGGACTATGCTTACACTGCTTTTATGGGACTAAGCTTACACTGCTTTTATGGGACTATGCTTACACTGCTTTTATGGGACTAAGCTTACACTGCTTTTATGGGACTAAGCTTGCACTGCTTTTATGGGACTAAGCTTGCACTGCTTTTATGGGACTACGCTTACACTGCTTTTATGGGACTACGCTTACACTGCTTTTATGGGACTAAGCTTACACTGCTTTTATGGGACTGTGCTTACACTGCTTTTATGGGACTGTGCTTACACTGCTTTTATGGGACTAAGCTTACACTGCTTTTATGGGACTAAGCTTACACTGCTTTTATGGGACTAAGTTTACACTGCTTTTATGGGACTAAGTTTACACTGCTTTTATGGGACTAAGTTTACACTGCCTTTATGGGACTAAGCTTGCACTGCTTTTATGGGACTAAGCTTACACTGCTTTTATAGGACTAAGCTTACACTGCTTTTATGGGACTAAGTTTACACTGCTTTTATGGGACTATGCTTACACTGCTTTTATGGGACTGTGCTTACACTGCTTTTATGGGACTAAGCTTACACTGCTTTTATGGGACTAAGTTTACACTGCTTTTATGGGACTAAGTTTACACTGCTTTTATGGGACTAAGTTTACACTGCTTTTATGGGACTAAGTTTACACTGCTTTTATGGGACTGCTTACACTGCTTTTATGGGACTATGCTTACACTGCTTTTATGGGACTAAGTTTACACTGCTTTTATGGGACTAAGCTTACACTGCTTTTATGGGACTAAGCTTACACTGATTTTATGGGACTAAGCTTACACTGCTTTTATGGGACTAAGTTTACACTGCTTTTATGGGACTAAGCTTACACTGCTTTTATGGGACTAAGCTTACACTGCTTTTATGGGACTAAGCTTACACTGCTTTTATGGGACTAAGTTTACACTGCTTTTATGGGACTATGCTTACACTGATTTTATGGGACTATGCTTACACTGCTTTTATGGGACTAAGTTTACACTGCTTTTATGGGACTAAGCTTACACTGCTTTTATGGGACTAAGCGTACACTGAATTAAAACACATTCCTATTTTACCCCCACTGAAGATTTCTTATAACAAAAATGGCATGTAATAAATTGGATGATTTTATCGAAGGATTTCCATCCTTATGGACAGTACTTCCCTTTGCATCCTGAAATTTATGGATTCAGTTATTTAAAAAAAAAAATTTAAACATGGTTGTGCGCATGAATGCACTTGCAAAACACTGTGGTTACTGTGTAAGATATCTTACTGTGTAAATTTGGCAAAATACTTCCATTCCATTTTAAATGTACTTTAAAATTATCTCAGGATTGCCGTTCCATTCTGAGACCCTATTTGGTCATCAGTGATTGGCTCTGGCCACACTGCAGGGGGCCAGAGGGTGTGGCAGAAAGGACAAGATCACATGATGGGACCTGCTCCAATCACAAAGATGGAGGGGCAGTTCCCTGTAACCTGTACGGAACACATAATTCAACAGTGCGTGGAGGAGGCCACAGGCCAGAAAAGACCATTAGGAATGCAAATATCATAAACAGGCCAAATATGAAATATCATAAACCCTTGGCCTTTAGTTTTTTTATTCATAAGCAGTCATCTACACACTCTCTTTGTGCTTAGTATTCCCAGCATTTGATAAATCAAGTGAAAGGTTTCTATTTATACACAGTAGATGGCTTCTTCATTTACTAGATTTTTTCTTCTTCTTGGCACTGCAATAGTTTTTAAAGGGATAGTTCATTTTCTGTAGTTACTTTTAATATTGCTTCAGTTTTAGTTGTGTATTTGATTGGCCCAGTTAGTGTTTTGTGCTATGAAGGCTAGTTTAGATAATTTTCTGATGACCTGCTGGCTTAACAGGGGCTAATTTAGGAGCTTGCAGGGGCTTCTGGTCTAAAGCATGAAAACACACCAGAAATACCAAAGCAGCTCGTGGAGAAACGGCATTGCTCCAGTAGTATGTGTATTTATGACCGGATTATTCTTTAAAAAACTTAACCTTATATTCGGTTGGAATCGTTTCATAGGGTCATGCAACTTGTGCTCACGGAAACTGTGGTGCGGCTTCCTCCATCAACGTTTTGCAGTTACTTGAAGTGTATTTTCTTGCTTCAGAAACCCTGAAGATCCCAATACCAGCCCCTGTACAGCCAGCCGTTCCTCATAAATAAATATCCACACAAAAATCACGTGGGCCAACTGAAAACATTTGAAACATTTCAAACTGAAATATTATCAAAATATTCTGCAACATTAACTATTCCTATCACCAAATGGAATGGTTTAAGTTTCCATAGAATACAAATTAATTTTACGCACACATCCATGTATATTGGTAACCTGTATCCTTAAAGGGACAGTAGTATTTCCTGTGAGCATGTAGAAGAATAAACGACACCTCTTGCGATGACTTCCAGCATACTCAGTAAAGCACAAAGCACACCCTCTAGTGGCAACATGTAGGTGCTGCAAAAACACTGTCAAATTAATCTGCCAATTGAGATAGAAATTCTTTTGAGGATGATGGAGAAAGTGAAATAACGTGTCCAAGGATAACAGCAGCTGGAGTTTATTTTTAGAGAATGCCTCAAGAAGACTAGAGCTAATTAAAAAGGGATTTAAATCTTTATTTACGGTTAACCTTAATCTCACACTGAACTCTGGGGCACACACGATTGGGGCACACACGTGCAGCAAAAGGCCGTACCGCTAGAATTGAACATATCAGAGAGAGACAAAAATGTTTACACACACATATACACACGCTATGATTTTATTCCAACTATATCATAACTTAAACAGTTTAGTAGCTTTGTCCTGTCGCTAGTTTTTTCTATATTTTTAGAAAAGGAATGTGTGACAACATCTCGCGTTTCTCAGCTGCTCTTTTATTCGTTTGTGACCCTCGGGGGGCGTGAGTGCCCTCGTGCCGGGACGCTCCTTAGGCGTTGTAAGAGGACGACGACACGTTCCCGCCGCACCCAGTCCAGTTGGTGTGGATGAAATGCCCAGGGTTCGACAGGAGCTCGTAAGTGTGCGCGCCAAAATAATCCCTCTGAGCCTGTATGGCACACATGGAAATCATTCATTTATTGATTTTTAAAACTAACCTTACAAATTACAACTACTGCAGTTTCCTGAAGCAAGACACTATGCGGGGGATTATTGCTACCGGGACAGCTATTTCTGTACAAGTTACATCACCCGTGACTAAAACCACAACATATGCTAGACTCCTAACGATATGCTACAGGGGATATACTTAGCGATACGCCCTGTGGAAGACTGGTCTTACCTGGAGCAGGTTGGCTGGGAGCATGTTGTGTCTGTAGCCGTCATAGAAGGACAGAGCTGTGCTGAAACAGGGCATGGGGATGCCCTGCTGAACCCCAGTGCTTAACACGCGACGCCAGGAGTCCTACAGGAAAACAACCCTTAGCAAGTCTAACAACTTAACACCAGTAATAAGCATTTATTTATTCATGTTGTGCGAGACAGTACAGGAACTCCAAGTTTCACAGGGCGGGTAACGCAGCACAATTTTACAGAGAGTGCGACTTAGTGAGTGAGAACTATGAGGACCCAGGTCCCAGGTAGTGGCAATAGATGCCCTCACCTCATTCTTAACTGGCAGAGGAAAGTCACCTGACTGGCAGAGGAAAGCCACCTGATGTCCTTTTTTTTTTTTAGGGCTTTTCAGCTTGTTATTGGACAGCACAGCGTGGAGACAGGAAGAATAGGGGTGAGAGAGAGGAAGAGACATGCGACAAAGGTCGCACGGCCGGATTTGAACCAACGTTGCGGCTCACGATAAGCATGCGGACGGCGCTCTACAGGCTACGCCAGTCCGGCTGCATGTCCCTTTAAGAACTGCAGGTTGATGGTGCCCTGGCCAACCTCAGCACTCAGGAAGTGACCGAGATCACACTCTCCAACTATAAATGCTTATCATGCACAGAGGCTATGGACACTTAAGTAGGTATGTGTTTTAATGCATTCATACATGCACAAACAAAGTAGGGCTGGGGCCTGTGCAATATACTGGTTTGAATATTTTATTGAGCGCAATAATCTTGTTGTGTATTGTCTGTCTGTCTGTCTTTGTTCTTTAATTATATCTGATGCGGTAGTAAACATCAGACAAACTAAAATATCACATTCACAAACTTCAGAGGCAACATGAAAGGCTTTCAGAAAGGCCTTGTGGCTTCCATGTGATTGGCAGAAACACATCACATGATCACGTGGAAGCTGTACGGCTAAATGAAGCCCATTTAATTAGTCAAAGCAGGCGGTACCCAGCAGCAGCCAATAGAACAGGAGTCTACAGCCCTTGCTCCTGGAGAACCACAGGGTTTTTTATTTTCACCTCAAAATCAGCACGCAATTTAGACCCAAGTAAAAGGTCAAGTGAGTTAACTATGCTGTCAACTGCTCTAATTTATGACTTATTTAATAATTTGTTACTTACAGTATGTCCCGCATTACAAAAAAAAATAAAAAATTGATTCAACCAATTGCTTAACAACAAATAACAAAGTCTAACCATTGTGCAATTAAAATCATAAGCAAATACGCTCAGCTGTTTGACCTGGCCCAGGCCCTCCGTGGTTCGATTGGAAAGTCCACCGGGGCTCAGTTCACGGACCAGCAGCTGTCCGGAGCACTGGGCCCATCTGATAATCTGTTCTCTCTCCATACCTGGCAGTCCTGCACGGCCTTGCTGAAGAAGCAGTCCAGCAAAAGGCTCTGAAGCTCCGAATTCCGGTCAAATGCCTCCTTGATCTTTCCCAAGAAAGCACTGTGCAGGACAAAAGATTAAAAAGTAGCACAAATGGCTTTACACACAGTTGGGAAGGAAGTTGATGCAGTAGGTGCAGCCTCAGGAGATTATGCAATATCACCTCAAACCAACATTTCCTCATTCTTGTGTCATTTTATACTTTTCTGTAAAGCTTATCTGCATTTGCTAATAACTTTCCCACCCATGAATTACACCATTCAGAGGCCACACGAGTAAAGAATCTATTGTGATAGCAATAGATTTACCATTTCCCTTTAGAGGGCCTTGTTATATTACATTTTGAGTATAACACGGATACATATTTTTTTTTAAATGTTTGCGAAAAGAAAATAATATCTTATAATAACTATATAATTAATGTACCACTACATGCTCTCTCCACCGCAAGGTGCTGGAGAAAGAACAAGTTATCAGGTTTGAATGTAAATAGATTTTTCCTGGATGTATAATTGAGAGAAGCAAACATGAGTGAGGTAACGTAGGCCTCACAGTAGCGATGTTGTGATGTGAGATTGAGCCTGAGTTAAGCGGAGGTACGAACCTCTGCATGCGCACACAGACAGACAGATACACGCGTCTCACCTTCGGATGATGCAGCCTCCTCTCCACATCAGAGCAATGGCGCCATAGTTCAGAACCCAGCCGAACTCCTTAGCTGCCTCTCGGAGAAGCATGAAGCCCTGAGAGTACGAGATGATCTTGGAGGCATAGAGAGCCTAAACCAAACGCAAAGCAACCGCTTAGTCCAACACCTGACGACAGGAACACAAACAGTCGAGCCATCCTTTACAGACAGACAGAAAAAGGACAATTACGACGGCTTACCTGTCTGATGTCCTCCAGGAACGCAGCCTTGTCCCCGCTGAACTTGGCCCCCTGGGGCCCGCTTAGGATCTTGCTGGCTATCACTCTCTCCTCCTTCAGAGAGGAGAGGCACCTGGCAAACACAGCTTCACCTGTGGAAGGGGAGGAGCTTAGGAGGACACAAAGCTACAGGCTACATCAGGGAATCAGTTGCCAGTCCTGGAGGCACACAGTGTCAGAGGGTTTTTTTTGAGTTTCTGTACTTTGTTTGATTAATTGAACAGCTTAGTGATTGGCTGAAGAGTACACACACCTCGTTTCCAATGCCTAAACTGGCTTCTGAATGAAAGGAAATCATAAAAACCTCCTTGCCGCTTTGGCACCTCCAGAATTTACATTAAACATTGTGGCAGGTTTCTATCAAATTTTTTAAATCCAAGGCCTATGATGCTCCGTGTTTTATCAGGAATCAGCGTCCCGTAACTTCCTCTTTTCTACCGCACAGTATGTTACACACACAATTTCCCTTTAGAAAAAAAAAAAGGACACTGGCGAAACCAGACGGTGTGTGGCAACGCGCCAACGAGAGCACAGTAACAGAGGACAACGGCGCCACTGCATGAGCCGACCTTGCTCACGCTAACAAGGAAACACACACCACAGCTCTGAGCACACTCTGTGGGGCTCGGCTTCGTCTGAAAAAGCAGAAATCGGAGAGGAGTGTAGAAATCGTGGGTGAGCATGACTGTGCAAACTGGCACAGAGAAAGAGAAGAGCCAATGCTGATCACAGTGAACCGGGCCACAGTCTCAATGTGGAATGTAGCCCATTGAGAGAGGAAATCCACCCTTGCACACTGTACAATCACACCCATCCCCTGTTTCTGGCTGACCAATCACACCCAGCCCCCTGTCTCTGCCTGACCAATCACACCCACCCCCCTGTCTCTGCCTGACCAATCACAGCCACTGCCTGTGTCCGCCTGACTGTTTTTCATTCCAGTGAATGTGTTTTGTATTCAGCGGATCTTGCTCAAACAAAAAGGATCCTACAGGGACAAGTTCAACGGTTGAAAATGCTAACACTGGCACATCCACAGTAATGCTGATCAATGTGCACTGTCCCTGTATAAAAAAAAATAATAATAATAAAAAAACTGAAGTAAAATTGTTAGCGGAACTAGGTCTCAATTGCTTAAAATTGGATGAAATTGGTTTTCCTCCCAAAACAGGAACAAAACATTTAACATGGTGACAAATTTTATTTGCCCAGAAGCAAAAGCAGAGGAAATATGAAACATTTCTTTCTCATGTTAACAGAGGTGAAAAGTCCAGGGGTCAGAAAGTAAAAGTCCTGCCATGTTTTTCTTCCACCCATGAACTCAGCCAGCTGATTTCACTCATTAGTTCTACCTCCTGGCTGAAGAATTGTGCTAATTAACAAATCCAGGTGATTGAAACAAAATACTGGGGACTTTCTGAACCTGGATTTGCCAACTCTGCCTGTTGAAGAAATGCAGGAGGAAGAGTTCTTGAAAAGGGCTGTTAAGAGCCCCTCCCAGCCATCTCAGGACATCGGAGAGAAACTAAAAGTGGTGCTTAAGTCACTGAGAAAGCGCCTGAATGAATGGGAGGAATACTGTCTTAAAGTAATGCTTTACATGATCAAAAAGGTGCATTTTTTTTCCGTTGTCCTCCAATTGTGTGAAAACGAAAGATGTGTGATGCAATAAAAAAAATAATATATATAATCACTCAACCTAGTTACATTAATATGTGTATATATATATATATATATATACACACAGTATATATACACATGCAGTGAGCACCATAATTCATTGGTCAGTGACACATTTATTGTTATTTTGGTTCTGTACTCTAGCACCTTGAGTTTCAAAGGATTACAATGACAATTTGGTTAAAGTGCAGATTGTCAGCTTTAATTTGAGGGTATTTACATCCATATCAGATAAACCATTTAGAAATTATAGAACCTTTGTGTGTAGTCCCCCCAATTTTCAGACATCAAAAAATATTGGACAGTTTAACAATGTAGTTATCCATCCATATCTACTGCATATCTGGAAGCAGAGTGATGGTTTAAGGCTTGTTTGATACGTCAGAACCTTGATGACTTAAAGCCATTTAGCCAACCATGTGTTCCATAATGTTCCAGTGTAATTTACAACAAAATCTAGTCCCACCCCCAATTTCCATAGAGATCCATTCAAATGCAGAGAGGTTATAGTATCGCTTGTAGGAGTACCAGAATATAAGATATCAAGTCTTTTGATATTGTTGGGTCACAGACAACAGGAAGTCATGGCATTCAGTGTCTTGGGGCAAAAACATTACTAAATTCATCATTGGAGATCTGTGGGTGAAAATGAGAAAAATCGACTGGCCTGCCCACAGTGAGGGGCGTGGCCTGAGTCAGGGAAAGTGACCAGGGAAAGTGACGCTCCAGACAGGTTGGACAGGTTGCCCCTGCCCCGCAAGCATCTGGGGACACAGGCGTGTGAGACACAGGGAAGGCCAGCAAAAAAAAAAACCCTCTTATGTCACATAAGAATAAATGCTGACAGGAAAATCTTCCAGATCTCCATTGGAAAAGGTACTTTGTTTCAGTAAGTCCCTGCCAAGAGATCTCCCTCCAAAAAAGTGCTTCAACTAACAGAATTCCAAAGAGTAATTCCACCCAAACAGTAAAAGCTCTGTGGAGGAAAGGCTGGTAGCTTACGTCATAAGAGACTTGCGGAAAATCACATTCACAAACCCCTGTGGGCGAGTTCTCCTGGCGCATTTTTCCTCCAGACACGAACACACAAAAGCCTTACCGATTAAGGTGACGGGTGTGCCATACTCCAGAGCTGAAATGGCCGTCCACTTCCCTGTGCCCTTCTGTCCTGCGCTGTCTCGGATTTTGGGCAGCAGGTATGTCTTGTCTGAGTCTCTGTACTTGAAAATGTTGGCAGTAATTTCTATGAGGAAGGAGTCCAGCTCTGTCTTGTTCCATTCAAGGAAGACCTGGGGGGATCCCAAAGTTTCAAAACCAAGCTTAGTCATGAAACTTGTGTTCATTTTTCTCTCACACGCACGCACGCTCTCTCTCTCTCTCTCTCTCTCTCTCTCTCTCTCTCTCTCTCTCTCTCTCTCTCACACACACCAAAGGCCTTTCAGAAGACCCACCTCTGCCATCTCATCCTGATCCATGCACAGCACCTCCTTCATCAGGTGGTAGGCCTCACAAATCAGCTGCATGTCTCCATACTCAATTCCGTTATGAACCATCTTTACAAAGTGCCCGGCACCCTCGTCTCCCACCTGCACATCATTTAGGGCCTCAGTCAATGACTGTACAATGGTAGTGGGTCTACACAGTGTACAAGGTAATAAACAGACAACCAATAAAATATCCTGGAGGAATATTGAACCCACTCACCCAGTCGCAACATGGCTCTCCTGTTCCAACCTTGGCTGAGATGCCTTGGAAAATATGCTTGATATGTGGCCTGGAGGATGATAACACTATTATAGGTCTAATCAGTCTAGATGCAAACTAATCCGTTACATGACAATTAAATTATAATGAGAGCTAGCTCTCATCACAAGATGGAAAAAAATAACAATAAAAAAAGAGGATTCATATTGTGAGACCTGATAGCTGATTTACCTTAAAAATATGAACTACGCGTTTCCTGAAAATGTCTCATTCTCAAAAAAATAAGAATAAATTAATTCTAATGATATGCATCTGATCCAGCTGAACACCAACTGCAACTAATATGAAGCATGGGTTAAATATTTTATCACTATTCCGAATAATGTATCCAATGAAATGTCCATTGGACATTGTAATAAGAGAGGCAGAATGGTAAAATGTTCAGTTATGGGATGAATGGAGCAGCGAGTCTCACCAGGCCTCTTTGTGACCCCCGGGCATGAGCGAGGGACCGTAGCGTGCCCCCTCCTCTCCCCCGCTCACGCCACTGCCCACAAACAGCAGTTTCTTCTCCTTCAGGCTCCTACACCGGCGCTACGCACACACATATGGTAGGAGATGTGAAAACCCGTTCCCATGGCACTGTGCAAGACTGCACTAGAGCCCTCACAGATAACACTCCCAGAACAGAACCTTTTTTTTTTTTGCAGCATCAGAAGTACAAGATGTTAAAACTTTCAATTAAAATTGATTTGATATTTAAATATTAAGATGTTAAAAGCAAAGCCATGTATTGCACATCGGACACTGGTGCTCAAACTCAGGCCTGGGGCCCGGCTACGTATGCTCTTTTTCTTTCCAACCAGAACTGAATTGTAAAAGAAATAACAAAAATTACAGAAGAATTTAAAAACTTGGTTTTCAACGAACGCATTTGATCAAGACATTGGCTGCAAACAAAACCTGCGCATCCAGGGGGGACCCAAGGACTGAGCTTATGCTGCACAAGAACACCATACGACATGTACACGTGCTGTATATAATCACCATACGACATGTACACAAGAACACCATACGACATGTACACGTGCTGTATATAATCACCATACGACATGTACACAAGAACACCATACGACATGTACACAAGAACACCATACGACATGTACACGTGCTGTATTATATAATCGTGCTCATTTTTACAGCACATTGCAATGACTGAGATACTCCCAATGAACTCACAATGGTGTCTCGGTACTCAGAGTTGCCACCGTCTACAATGATGTCCCCGGGTTCAAGAAGAGGAACCTGTTGAAGAAACAGGAAAGAGAACACCCGATTGCAAGTCAGAAGAAAACAAAAAACTGAAATGTAAGATGTTGAAAGAGCCACACTTCCAAGAACCGGAGGCTCACACATGGACCCTGGTACTGGCCGAGCACTCTTCTCACTTACAAGCTTGTCAATGAAGTCATCCACAGCCTGGCCTGCCTTTACCAACAGCACTATACGGCGTGGGGTCTTCAGCTTGGACACCATGTCTTCCAAAGACTCCGCACCCAGCACCATAGTGCCTTTGGCCTCGTTATTCAGGAAGTCTCGCACCTTTGAGACCGTTCTATTGTATGCGCACACCTGGGAAGAGAAGGATGAGATAATGGACAGAGACAAAAATGATTCAGGAACACAAGTATGAGGAAGCATAAGTGCCCACACTAAGAAAGCCACAAGCTCCCACGTCTCCTTTTCGACCACTGAGCATGTGTAGCTAACCAGCTTGAACATTCAAACAAATACCCGCTCCTTCAAAAATGTTTAGACTTACCACAAAGCCATGGTCATTCATGTTCAGTATCAGGTTCTGACCCATGACCGCCAGGCCAATAAGGGCAATATCCGCTCTGTGGAAATATAGTCATTTTGAACTTCTCATAAGTTACATTTTTAAAAGATCTACAATTGATCAAGGAGGTCATTAAGAAGAGGGGAAATACAATCTGAGAATCTAAATAAATTCAAGTACAAAATATATGAATTTCATGAACCCTTGTTCGTGATTAATGGCAATTACCAAAGTAGTTAACGTTACTTAATTTAATTAAATCAATTGACATCCCTTCGTAGAAAATATGAAGTTACCTTGATAGCTAGCTATGTTGCACATCGTGTATCCCAGGCAAAATAGCTAGCCACCTGATTTTAGACAAATGCTCAGCCAAAACGACACCTATATAACACCTAATAATTATTAGTTAATGAAACAATGTCAGAAAATACATTTCTGCCAGTGTATCTGTTTAGATAGCGTTAGCAAGCAAGAAATTCTACAACGAGGAAGCAAAAAAGTACATGTGATTTAATGATGAATGTGATCGCAGGCAAGCTGCATTAACACATCAAAATAACTGCAACAATAGACTGCGATATATAACGGTAACCAGTTTGCTAACTTAAATAACAGTAGCTAATGTTAACTGGTGAAGCACTTGGGAATGGCCAACTAATCAACTAGCGCTACTGTTAAGTTAACGTTCACTTTTGTAAACGCAATACTGGATAGCTAGCTGGCTACCGTGCTAACGTTAAGTGTTTTTTTCTCTTCTGGCTAGACAGACAAAATATCAACACGGGGGGAAAACAATTATACTTACTCTGCCATAGTTCCAAGTGTGCTAAGACGCCAAATAAACGAAACACTGCCAGTCGGTACTTCTGAATTTGCTTTAACTTCCTCGTCCACCGATAAACGCAAACGAAGGTGCAGCTCTTCACGTTCGCTTCAATGCTGACAGAGCTGTCAGTGACATAACGTCCCGAGTCACACCCAAAGCCCGTTCCTCTTCGTTTTCTCATTGGTGCAGAATTTCTGAGCAGGGATTAAGACGAGGTTTTATTGGTTTAATCTTCTGTCACTCCTTAATCTCGCGTTATCCTCCCATGAAGATATAAAACAGACCACCGTAATCAATCCAAAGTAAATTTTCAGAAAAATGTGAATGCTTATGGCTTTTTAATTAATTTGACTTGGTCGCATTACCGATTGAGAGCAATATCTTATAAATACAAATAATGAAAAAGCGTAAAACTTTTCTGGCCCCGTCATGGTTGCAATATCAGCATACAATTGATTAGTACTGCCTTACTAGTTGCTCAACGCTCAAATCTAACAGTGTATGATTGTGACCGTAACAATAATGATCATTAAAACGTTTTTGTACATATAACGTTTAATAACTATCCTCTCATATGCCTTTCTACTCTACAACTTGACAAAATTAGGTTGGTACGTTGACCAGGAGGTACCGGTTAGCTACATGGCCATAATGTTTGCTATTCCTGTATGCCTCTTAGCCAATAGTGGTTACGGGTCTGTCACTGCCGTTAACCCTCTGGGCACACAGGGCCTTATGGCAGAACAAAACTTGTCACGTCAGGCCGAGTACACTGTCAGATATGAGCAAGCAATAATCCTATTATAGTGCGCGTTTGTTTCAGAAAAAAAAATGGCAGTGCTATTCAGCGATGTTTAAAAAATACTCCGCATTTAGATAATATTGTCATAAGTTGGTGAACAAAGATACAGAACAACGCAGAACAACCCCCAAAAGTATAATTGACGGCAATGGGTGCAGTAGGCTCAGTTCACATCACCATTCGCCATTTGCTTGACAACAATCGACAACGAATTTATAAACGGAGGCATTGTATTGACTTGCGTAATGCATGTAATGCATTAAACATCAGCATTTAACATCACCAGTAGAATATTGTGGCGAGCCATGGAGTTTGGGTTATTTTTATTTATTTATAATAATTAAGCACAAAGCAGCTTGCTTGCTTCCTCTTACACTTACAGGCACAACAGACAACGCGCGCTGAACTGCTAGCTGTTTTATAGCCTGCTTATGCAAAATGCAAAATGAGCATGGGCGACCTAATATACTGTGCCTGCAGCTCACCTTAACCAACTTACACTTAATCCCTTATCAAACAATCAAAACAATCGCCGGCCCCCATCGCTCAGGACCTGGCCTGGGCTCATGCTGCTGCCATGCCCGGGACTGTACTGTATATAAACTTGTATTAACAACAAGTCGCCGTTTCTGGCGCGGGAGGTTATATATTAAAAATAAAACCGCCAATGTTACTACACACGTCAGTGCATTTGAACAACGCTCTGGTAACAACTACACATCAACCCACTCGTGCACTTGGTCTGCACAGCATAAGCATACACACACAACAATTCGATGTACACAATTATTTACATCACTCGTAATCGCCCCGGATCGCCACAATATTATAATTTAATTGTATAGCACCTGTCATCCATAGCCTACAGCTCAAAGTGCTTTACAATAAAATAGATAAATAAGAAAAAGCACAAAACAATATTAATAAGAAAATAAGTTAAGTGACGATTTATAACAAGTAATTCAATGCTTTGGTAGTTACTGAATGTGTGATTCAAATAGCGTTGCTTTCAAGTACTGATTCATGGACACAGTAGTCATCGGTAACTGGTGAGTGGGTCAATTCTTAGGTTTTCTGCACCCTGGTAAGAAGCAGATAGTAAGTAATTAGAGGGTGATAATTATTCTGACAAACTAGTCTTTTGGTGAAAGATGTAATTGTCCCCGTTAATGAAATTTTGGCAACAGAAATGCATGGTAGACAATTTGCAAGGCTAATTGTAAGTCGCTCTGGATAAGAGCGTCGGCTAAATGCCTATAACGCAAATGTAAAGGCAAAATTCACGTTGAGCAACAAGGCAGAAACTCATGGGCCTATCACCGTGAATTGTCCAAAGACAAGCGCTTCAGCTGTTGGAACAGACATGAAGTGGAGTCACTAAAGACGATATTCCAAGCAACAATGGAGCAGATTTGTTAATACCTACGACAAGAGGTTTTCTCATGCATAGCCCATACATAGCTTGCCAAGACAAAATTTTTTTTTTTTATCTCTGTGCGGTGTATAGTTATTGCCATTAGTCACCGGCAGGGCTGCCTCTGACCTTTTGGGGGTCTTACAAAATGATTATTTTGGCAGTAGTGTGTGTGTGTGTGTGTGTGTGTGTGTGTGTGTGGAATTATCTTCTCTTGGGCCCTATCAGTGACATTTTTGCTCATAAAACATATTGTGGCGATCCGGGGCGATTACGAGTGATGTAAATAATGTGTACATAGAATTGTTGTGTGTGTGTGCTTGTGCTGTGCAGACCAGTGCACGAGTGATAGGTGATGTAGCTGCATTACCAGAGCGTGTTCAAATGCATTGATGTGTGTACAGTAACATTGGCGGTTAGCATTCAAATATAACCTCCCGCCAGAACGGTGACTACTGTGGTAAACAAGTTGTATAAAGTCCCGCCAAATGTGGCAGCATGAGCTCAACCAGGTCCGCTCTAAGGATGTTAGAGCGGGGTCAACGATTGTTTTGAGTGTGACCGAGATGATGTAGTGTGATTGGTTAAGGTGAGCTGCAAGGCACCTATTAGAGGTCGCCTTTGTTAGCCAGCTCATTTGCATAAGCCAGGCTATAAAGCTGGCTACAGTTCAGCGCGCGTTGTCTAGTTCTGCCTGTAATTTATAAAGTGAAGTTGTACGAAGATTGCGCTCTTGTCAATAAACTATTTAAACTGAAAACCTGACTCCAACTCCATGGCTCGCCACATTGGTGTCGGAAGTGAGATGGCTGCGGGAATGATCTGGGAACAGATCCGCGAATTGGAACGCCAGGTTACAGAACAGATGGACATTATGGCAGGAGCATCTGCAAAGCGGCCCAAGAGTAGACCCGGGGGGCTCCCCGAAGGAGCCAGCGCAGCAAGACCGGAGCGAGGAATGCCCATTGGAGACCAGGCGGAGGTGCACGCGCTGGTGGCTGACCCCGCGGCCGGGAACGGAGCGCAAGTAGGTCGGCTGGAAGCCAACGAGGACGCCCCTGCTTCCAGGCCGAACCAAACGGCGGTGCTGGTGCAGCGACCGACCACACAGTTGAAGGCGGTGATCAAGCTACCCCGCTACACGGGAAAGGGTGAGCTAGAATCGTACCAAAGCCAGGTACGATTCGCGGCTAGCTACAACGGCTGGGACGAGAGCCAGACAGCCACCCACTTAGCGTTAGCCCTGGAGGGCGAGGCCTGCCAGGTGCTTTTAGACCTGGACAGCGCCGAACCACTGACGTTGCCAGCACTGATGACAGCGCTGGAGCGCCGGTTCGGACAGCGGCAATTCCTAGAGGTGAGCCGGGAGAAGCTAACTACGCGACGGCGGACCGGAGCAGAGAGCCTCAGCGTCCTCGCCGCCGACATCAGGCTGTTAGCTCGCCGCGGCTACCCCCAACTCGACAACGCAGGCCAGCAGGAGCTAGCCTGCCAGACCTTCATGCAGGCCCTCACTCCGGAGCGCCTACAACAACAGGTCCGCATCGCCAAACCAGCGTCCCTGGACGCAGCGCTTCACGAGGCCGAGCGACTGGAGCTCATTCTGGGCACCACACCCAACGGGACCCCGGCTAACAAGCCCCGGGTCCGAGCTGCGGACTGCGAGGACGGCGAGGAGGTGAGATGGGTCCAGCGGAACCCAGCTCGACCGCGGCAGCGACAGGAACGGGAGCGACGCTGCTTCCGGTGCGACGAACCGGGGCATTTCGCCCGCGACTGTACCGCCCCTGCACCAAAAGCGAGAGCCCCACAGCCGACGGGAAACGACGACGGGACGGCTCAGTGAGGAGACCACCGTCCCATGCCATACCCCTCCTCAACCAGGCCCGGCCCCAAACCAGCGTTCGCGCGCCCAGCCTGCCCATCCTAGCAAAAATTCCAAGAGCAAAAGTTCCGTTTGATGCTCTTTTAAGAGCAGAGGAACAGGTCTACGGGACCGAGCCCCGTATTGGCAGGCTGGGAACGAAGACCGGGCTGTACTTGCCTTGCAGTTTGGACGGACAAGCCTGCTGGGCGCTGGTCGACACCGGAGCCACTATCTCCCTGGTAAGGCCGGGGGCACTTCGGGGTACTAGCGGGCTGCTTTCGGGTGCATGGAACCCTACCTCTACCCAGCTAACCTCCGTCACTGGGCAGAAGATGGGCATGCGTGGTAGTAAACAATTACAAGTGTGTGCGGGGGCCCAGCGAGTGAAACACGAGTTTTGGTTAGCAGATAGAAAGGACGAATGCATTATCGGTTTAGATTTATTAGCCTTGTGGGGAGCTAGCATAAATGTGATAACCGAAACTATAACTATTGGTACCGAAACGCTGGGCCTCCACTCAAATTATGAATTAAAAGCGGCCCGCCGAACTAAATGCCCTGGGGTGCCCCCCAAACACTGTCGCCCCAGTTCTGTGCTTGCCATGACCACCGCTGATTCGCCGCTTGTTACCGTGGTACCACCTCAGGTTACAGTACCACCGCAGACGGGCGGGCTAGCCTCAGCTACCCAGCCCTCTGCGGGGGTGCTGCAAGCCGTCCTAGCATTATGGACGCGCAGCAGCAAAGGGCTCACACCGCAGCAGAGCCAGCAGCTTAAAGCCCTGCTTGTCCGTTACACCCACCTATTCGCTGTGCGGGACGAAGAATGCACACAGACCGAACTGGTTCAACACCAGATTGATACTGGTTCGGCTGTGCCCATTCGGTTACGTCCGCACAGGCTGTCTCTAGCCAAGCGAGAGGTGGCGGAGGACAAGATAAGGGAGATGGCAGCTGCGGGCATTATCGAGCCTTCTGAAAGCCCATGGGCGGCCCCTGCTGTCCTGGTTAAAAAAAAGGACGGGGAGTGGCGTTTTTGTGTAGATTATAGGCGTCTCAATCAGATCACAAAAAAAGACGCCTATCCACTTCCCCGCATTGACGAGGCCTTAGACCATATCGCGGGGTCCAGTTGGTTCAGCTCGCTGGACCTCCGCAGTGGCTATTGGCAGGTGAGGCTGTCCCCGGAAGCGAGGGCAAAATCAGCTTTCACCATAGGGCAAGGGTTGTGGCAGTTCCGGGTCATGCCGTTCGGGCTCTGTAACACCCCTGCCACTTTTGAGCGACTGATGGAGCGGGTGCTGTCGTCCGTCCCGCGGAGTTCCTGTGTCGTGTATTTAGACGACCTCTTAGTACACGCCAGCGACTTCGAGCAAGCCCTCGCTCATCTAAACGACGTGCTTACTGAGATTGGCCGGGCTGGGTTACGGCTCAATCCCAAGAAGTGTCAGCTACTCCGGAGGGAGACAGCTTTCTTGGGGCACGTCGTTAGTGGGCAGGGTGTAGCCACTGACCCAGCTAAGGTGGTTTCTGTGCGGGAATGGCCGACGCCTAGCAATGTGGGTGAGCTGCGGAGCTTCTTGGGGCTAGTGTCGTACTATAGACGCTTTGTCTTGAGTTTCGCCACCCTGGCTAGTCCGCTTCATCGTTTGACCAATAAAGGTCAACCGTTCGAGTGGACAGGGGACTGCCAGAATGCTTTTGACCAGTTGAGAGACGCCCTAACGGCGGCTCCCATTCTAGCATATCCGGACGTCGCGCGACCATTCATCGTCGACACGGATGCTAGCAATGTCGGAGTCGGGGCCGTGCTCTCTCAGGTGGGACCAGACGGGGAGCGAGCGGTGGCCTACTACAGTAGCGCGCTGAGCAGGGCAGAACGCAACTATTGCGTGACTCGGCGCGAGCTGTTAGCGATGGTCAAAGCGGTTCGCCATTTTCGCCCTTACCTGCAAGGCAGCCATTTCCTCATTAGAACAGATCACGCGTCACTAACCTGGCTTTTAAATTTTAAAGATCCGGAAGGCCAGGTGGCCCGCTGGCTCGAGCTGTTGCAGGAGTACGATTTCCAGATTCAGCACAGGCCCGGAAAGCTGCATGGTAATGCAGATGCGCTTTCCCGGAGGCCCTGTGCAGAGCTGGACTGTCGACCTTGCACTAAAGCCGAGCAGCGAGAGCAGGTGACGGAGATAGCATGCCCGGTTCAGACTGTAGAGAGTGAGGTTGGATGGCTGCCTCTTAGCCAGCAGGACCTGCGCCTAGCGCAAGAGGGCGACGGCGAGCTGCAGCAGGTGCAGAGCTGGATCGCGGCGGGGACACGGCCTGCATGGGGGGAAGTGTCGGCCAGTAGCCCAGCTGTGAAGGCTTACGTGAGTCAGTGGGGGAGCCTGACGTTGCAGGGTGGGCTGCTCTATAGGCGGTGGCAGGCCCCCGGGTCCGACCAGGACCTCCTCCAGCTGCTGGTGCCCCGTGCGCTCCGCCCCCAGGTACTTGGACTGGTGCATGGCTCTGTGGGGGCGGGGCACTTTGGCATCAGCAAGACTTTGCACCGACTGCGGAGGAGGTTCTACTGGCCTGCCTGCCGCCGGGACGTGGAGCTGCACGTCCATTGCTGCGACGCCTGCACGGCCAAGAAGGGGCCGACGCAGCGGTCGCAGGCCCCCCTCCAGCGGTACGTTGTGGGGGCTCCGATGGAACGGGTCGGGGTGGACATCTTAGGGCCTTTCCCCGTCACCGAGTCCGGCAACCGCTACGTGCTTGTGGCCATGGACTACTTTACCAAGTGGCCCGAGGCGTACGCAGTGCCGGACCAATCGGCGGACACGACGGCGGAAAGGCTCGTGACAGAGATGTTCGCCCGGTTCGGAGCCCCCGAGGAGCTACACAGCGACCAGGGGCGAAATTTTGAGTCGCGGGTGCTGGCGGCTGTGTGTAAGCGGCTGGGAGTGGCCAAAACCCGCACTACGGCGTTGCACCCCCAGAGCGACGGACTTGTTGAACGCTTTAATAAAACACTGGCCACCCAGTTAGCCATTCTAGCCAGCCAGCACCAGCGGGACTGGGACCGCCATTTGCCCCTGGTCCTGTGGGCATACCGCTCCGCCGTGCAGGAAAGCAGTCAGTGCTCCCCCGCTGCGCTCATGTTCGGGCGCGAGCTGAGGACGCCCGTCGACTTGGTGTTCGGAGCTCCGCCCGGACCAACGGAGCACCACCAGTCAGAGGCCGGGTATGCGCGGGCCTTGATCGAGCGTCTGGAGACCGCCCACAGCTTTGCCCGCCAGGCCCAATCCACCGCGAGTTTCAAGCAAAAGCGAGCGTATGATGTGCGCTGTCGGGGACAGCCCTTCACCAACGGAGACGAGGTCTGGATCTACTGCCCGATTCGTAAGAAGGGTCTGTCCCCGAAATTGCAATCGCATTGGCGGGGCCCTGGTGAAGTGGTGGGCCGACTTAGCGAGGTGGTCTATCGAGTGCGCATGCCCGGCCGGAGGAAACTGGTGGTGCTTCACCGGGATCGTTTAGCTCCTTACCGGCCGCTGCTGGATGGTGTTGATGAGGGGATGGGCGTCGGCGAGGATCAGCCCGCTTTACGTGCGCCCACCCCTCCTTCACCAGAAAGCCCAGCAGCGGCTGAGGGCCCGAATCGCCCTTCTCGCCAACGGAGAACTCCTGCCCGTTTCCGGGACTTTGTACGTGAGTGCGGACAGTGTAAGGGGTCGCAGGGGACTGCTGACCCCTTAGGTGGGGGCAATGTGGCGATCCGGGGCGATTACGAGTGATGTAAATAATGTGTACATAGAATTGTTGTGTGTGTGTGCTTGTGCTGTGCAGACCAGTGCACGAGTGATAGGTGATGTAGCTGCATTACCAGAGCGTGTTCAAATGCATTGATGTGTGTACAGTAACATTGGCGGTTAGCATTCAAATATAACCTCCCGCCAGAACGGTGACTACTGTGGTAAACAAGTTGTATAAAGTCCCGCCAAATGTGGCAGCATGAGCTCAACCAGGTCCGCTCTAAGGATGTTAGAGCGGGGTCAACGATTGTTTTGAGTGTGACCGAGATGATGTAGTGTGATTGGTTAAGGTGAGCTGCAAGGCACCTATTAGAGGTCGCCTTTGTTAGCCAGCTCATTTGCATAAGCCAGGCTATAAAGCTGGCTACAGTTCAGCGCGCGTTGTCTAGTTCTGCCTGTAATTTATAAAGTGAAGTTGTACGAAGATTGCGCTCTTGTCAATAAACTATTTAAACTGAAAACCTGACTCCAACTCCATGGCTCGCCACAATATACTATAACACAAGGAATGAGACAAAAGCAGTTTTTTTTTGCACTGGTTGTACTTTTATTGTTACTTCATTCACTAAACAGTTCAATGGTGCAAGATTACCATACACAGAATTAAGATATCTGCATTACACGTCTAGGCTATACAGCGAATGGATTATAATTATTACAAATACATGAAACGTATTTACATTTTAATTCAAGCTCCATACAACATATATATTTACAAAATCAGTATGAAAATGATGCCAATCTGTCAAATAATGTACAGTATTAATGTTTGCTTTGTTTACCAAAAACAGAAGAGGGAATGTCGACAGGTAAAATAACATGTCTCTTCCAGAAGGGAGGTGGTATCCTTTATCCATTAGTCTTCCTTTAAAGGCAGGGTGGATAGTATTGAGCGGTGAAGACGCATTAATAAACTGGGGTACGCTGCTTTTTCTTTGTACGTCTCAGCCATAGCTGGTCTCAAATCAGATAACAAAACACAAACAAAAAAAACCTAATATAGGCCTACATCGACATCATAATTATATAGTACAGAACCCGGCTATCACTGTAGTATGTCTGAGATTTCTGTTGTTTAATGATACCTTAAAATGAACCAAGTTTTAAACTATACTGGAAGTAAGATGGGCTAAAATGATCTAGCTCTGAATTAAATGCCTTTCTGGATTACTTATTACTTGTATATACTGTTCTTGTGTGTATTGTTTTTTCCTGTGCTGGTAAAACAACACAAACAAAAAAAGCACAGTCTATATTTTACACAATCAAAACCCCACTCCCAGCTTTAAATTCTTACTATGACCCTCTCCATTAGGTCACAAAACGCTTGGAATTATTGAAATTGTGTGAAGACCTTCATTGACCAGTTGGTTTAACCCCTTTCATTACGTGCAACGAGATGCAAACTAACATATATACATTGCAATAAAAAAAAAAAGTGATGTAACAACTGATATTAAACATTAGATTAGTAAACAAGCAACTCAAAAAGAACAACTGCTCTGACAGTTATTAGATCCATACATGTTCCCTCAGACACTTCATAGTTAAACCACTGTGCATACAACAGTAACATATAACAGTGCAAATAACTTGTGCTGTAAGGTAATACATGATTTCCTTCTGAATTATTCGCAGTTTTCCGTATGGATTTCTTCAAACAGTCAGCAGACATTAGGTTAACAATGATTCCCATTTCAAGTTTATTTTTGCTCTTGAGGCTGGCTAACCTCAGAGAAAAAGCATCTTTTTTGTACCCAGTGTCCGCAAAACTGTTCTCAGAAATCCAAGGACTTGAGGGAGGAAACAAAGAGTCTCCACGGGCAGCCATTTTGGCTCTTGTACAGTGCAATGCAGAGGGAGAATCAGGAGCAATAGTGACCTGGGGTTTCTGTTTCAAAAGCCCATAAAAAGGCTACATCCTTCCAGTGTGTTTAAGCACAGGCCCTACTGGTTGGCTGACCAGGGGTCCTGCACCTTACTTGTTTGCATACTTCAATGCAAACCTCTACATAATGTGACTGAGGAAGAGACTTTCTCAGTTAAAGCAGTCACTTCCAATTCAGAGCCTTAATAACATTAGAGGATCTAGACATGTGAGAGAGCAATGACTTTCATAAATAATTGATAACTTAAAAGGAAAAATAAAATAAAAAATGAGTCAGAGCATTTTCCATCCCTTTGTCTCCCACGACATTCAACAGTACATCTTAGAAATCCCACAGTTAAACCTGAACATAGGTTCCACCGTTAAACCTGAACATAGGTTCCACCAGTGGCAAATGCCAGTAAACACCGTGCTTTACTTGCACTGTTCCTTCTCTTCTCAATCTGTTCCATACAGTCAAGAATGTAATGTGCAAAACAACATGTGAGCATGTAGCTGTCATGATCCACCCTTCACATGCATTAATCTCTATGCAAAACAAAATGATGTAGGTACAAAAATTATTTAAAAAACAAAACAAAATGAACTAGTTAAGAGTGAATACATTTAAGAGAAAATGTAGCATCAAGGGTACATAGTCTTCATAATGTTGATGTCCAACTGCTATAAAATGGAGTATGATTCTTGCCCTACATCACCCAATATGTGAGCTCTTCATTTAGACAGCCTGAAAGAAATGGTCATCTTTGTCAAGTTTTCCCCCTGGAGGATCACCTGTTTGTTACTAGTAAACATTGGGTCCTGTTTGTTGGATGTTGGAACATCCACCCAGGGCAGTGGAGGCTCTTCTCCAAGACAAATGCCTTATTTCCTCTCTTGTACTGCAGCAAGAGAATTCTGGGAGATTTTTCCACACAATCCTTTTTTTGTTGTTGCACCAATCATGCATTTTGTAATCCAAATAGAAATAGTTTTATATATTCTCCAGCCATAAAATCTGTCAATAACTTTACACTGGATACCTAAAAACCGTCAAAGAACATACAATTCACTCAGCATCTTAACATGCCTTTTTTCTGTAATGTTACCGTTGATGCTGAACATAAAAAAAATGGTTTAATGTTACACAGCACTGATAGAACGTAGTGAACAGTACGTACAGGTACCAGACAGAGAGGCAGGGGATCCAACTCCTTTAGTTCTCTTTTGACAACATGGTTAATGGAGTGAAAGGGGGTTTTCTACCTTTCTTTAAGCCAGGACCAGCTCTAGAGGGACACAGACAGCAGAGGCCCTCCCACCTCTCATGGCAAACATGCAATCTGCGCAGTATGTTGCTGTAGCTCACATATGTAAATAAACTAGGTGTTAGCTATCGCAAGCATATTATTAGAAATTTGGTTCATAATGATAATTACTGCAAGTGAGCTAAAATTTTATATTATATTTACATTAATATTTATTTATTTTCAACTTGCTTAGGGATCCCTAGTTCAAAACTTGTGTTACACCATTACACATTTTTAAATAACTATTTGACCTGTTCGGTAATAATACATTGTTCGACAGATGGAAATTCTGCTCAAGAACGGACATTTCTGTAAGCCATCTTGGCGTCGGTTAAAAACTCGCTGAATTGCCAGCGGCTGAAAATCTGGCACTGGGGAAGTGCTTACTGGAAGTGCGTTCACCTGATTTCACTGTTGTGTTAGTATTAGCTTTGTAAGCAAACCCGGCATTCTCCTGTGGAATGCTAACTCCTGCCACGCGGGCACAAGAACGTTCCGGACTTAACACTGAATAAAGGACAATTTTTTACAGACACTTAGTAACTCAAGAGCGTGGAGAGAAGAGCTTTTCTGAAGAATCGTGCACACACAGACTGCTTTACAACATGCAACTAGTAGAAGGATTAGGTATGACAAATGTAAAACAAAGGAAGGAACAAATTGGAAGAAAACACAAGAGGCTGAGAGAGAGAGAGAGAGAGAGAGAGAGAGAGAGAGAGAGAGAGAGAGAGAGAGACGGGGGCTGGGTGTGGCGTGGGTTTTCAGGAACTTAAACTTAAGTTGCTTGAGAGGAGACTTAAGCCACAGGTCTACGTACAAGAGAAAACCGTCAGTAATCACGAAGATTAGTAAGGGTTAACACTCTGTATGTTCAAAGGCTTTGCGAGAAGAACAGAAGCGCTGCTTCCTACACCTGGGACGAGTCACTCTCTCATTTCTTCAGGAGGCCGGATCGCCTCCTCGCCAACTTGGACCTGATGAAGAACCACCGAACATGAGGGCTGCATTCATACAATATCAGCACAATTTCTTTCAGTGTAGCATCACGGTTATAGAACTGGACTTGTAACTCTAAGGTTGCCGGTTCAAGTCCCACATGAGACACTACTGTTGTGCGAGGCATTTCACCTGAAATTCTCCAGTAAATATCAAGCCATATAAACAGACTATACATAAAAGGTAAGTAAGCTGTGTAAGTCGCTGTGGATAACTAAAATATACACTGTAAGGTAACTGAACACAGGTCAAAAACATGCACACTTTAATGAACATGTTCCTTTTGGAGCTATATGCTTAAAGGAATACGTACCTTATTGTTCCTGCCAGCAGTGGGTTGAATGCGTACAGCCAGTCATTCATATCCTTATCATTGTTGGCCTGGAGGAGTATTCCTCTGTGTTTTGTGCACACAGCGAATGTGTTGGGAGTCTGAAACAAAGTCCAAAACATTTTTTTTTCCATTAAATTTTTAATAACATAAAAATAACAAACATTGAGCACAAACAGCAAATTAATTAATTGGAGGACAACAAATAAAAGACCGCCACGAGACAAATTGAACTTGTATAATCTAGTGAGCTGAATTTTTAAAGGATTAAACGTGTAAAAAGTGTTCCCAAGGACAGAACCGAAGGCTACTGCTTCAGCTGGATGTGTCACCAGCAGTGGTGGCCCCCAGAAATCTTTCATCGGGGTGGCCAGATGGGGCCACTGAAAATCTTGGGGTGGCACACCAAAACCAAAAGCCATAACTGAATTTCAGGAATTCTATTATGTTGATGTAGTATATAGGCTATTATCTGATGTGCACAGACTAATACCGGTATAGTTAACATTTTGAGTTCCACAACAATCCTGTTTTAATGTGTTACGTATCTGTATATACATGTGTTAGGTGATTCACTGTTCTTCAAATAGGCTAGTAGTTGTCCTTTTCCTTAAAAAGACAAATATACAGCTTTAATTTGAAAGAGCAGCTGCATTGATAAGGATTCGTAAGAAATAAAACATTTACTGGGAACAAGCCTATTCGAGTTTAAAAACACCACAGAGGCCTCCAATTCTTTTCAATACAGCTTTTTTTGGCTGTTGCTGTGTCTTTTTGTAAACAAAAATATTATATTATATATGTCCTAAAATTAACAACAAAACAAAAAAGCACAATCATGGACAACAATAAACATTTTATTATAACCTACTCACAACTTATTCATATCCCTGCTTTATTAGGCTACATTCTTCTCAGCCCGTTTCGTCCACAGTTATCTATGTGTAGCCTATGGTTTTTATTTTATTTGTTTTAAGGGTTTCCGCGTTATGGTTTTGAAAGCTCTGCGATATGATGGCTATGATGCAGCTTTGGCAAAAACTGGTATGCAGTAACAACATAGTATTTTTCTTTTATTAATTTTATTTTTTTGAAAGAGGGCATTTCCCAATATAATTGCTGACTTGTGGTGAGTGCCGCCGTGGTGATAGATTTACTTTAACATCTGTCCGAGAATGTAAAGAAGTCATCCATTTTCACGGTAAGAAGAAATTTTATGACAACATTACCTCTATTTCGCTAGCTTAGTCTACTTCAACAGTTACAACCTGCCTGAGAAGAGTAGCCTACCCATTGAAAGCTGATAGTTTTTTCTTTGTCTCACCGTTTGTTTGGAATCTACACACATACAACGATAAAAAATTATCATTCTTTGGATGCCCACAACTTTTTTGCTAGTGGATGATAATATTTTGCACTTGCAAATATAATACTGTAACGTTATAGCACTCTGATTTATCCACATTCCACTACAAACCATTTGCATATGGTCAAAACGTTTTAACCATGAATTGACAATTGGATAACTTATTTGACTTAGGCTACCTGTGAAACAATGCCTGCTGCACACATAAGCATGTGGAGTTTCAGGGTCCCACATTTTCCCCTTTCTTCCCGCTGACGCTTCACGTCTTATTGCTCGTATCCACTTTTCTCATCTTATGGGCTCCGTTTGGAATCTTATAAAACCGCAATTCTGTTTTTTTTATTTTATTTTATTTTTGTTACCTTGTTTGTAGTGCATCCCACCTAACAACAACTTTTAGGCATTTTTATGCTGTTAGCTAACAGATCGAAATGACAAGAAGGCACCGGCGCATCAAGTCAATGGAGGGCGAGAGCGGGATGTGTTTTCACCCCCGGGATGGGCGGGGCCTATTCGTGCTCAGTTTCCTGGCAGTGCGCTGTGCAGCAGCTCGCTATGCATTTGTTATTTTCTTTCACATGCATGAACTATTATGAAAAATATAATTATTGATTTAAATTAATAGTACCAAATGTAAAATATCAAAAAGCAGCATATTATGCATACGCGACTCGCGAGGGGGGGCCAATGGGGGGGCCAGCGATCGTATCAGGGTGGCCGCGGCTCCCCCTGGCCACCCCTTGGCGGTGCCACTGGTCACCAGGGAGTCCAACTCCAATTTAAGATTTATATAATCCTCTGACTCGGAGAAAAATAAGTTCAGGAGTCACCAAAATATTCAAGAAATCTGGTGACCTATAGGGTGTACACACACACACACACACACTAGTACACGGCACCCACTTGATTCTGCGACATGCAATTTAAGTTATGACATCATCAAAACAGTATACGCTTTAATCAAGAACCTAGTTTACACTAGAAATGATGTGGACTGAGAACTCTCCAATTGCATGTGACATTTAAAGGGTCTGTGAGTTCATGGAGTGTGGGGCCCACCTTCAGCATGGCCTGCTGGTCCTCGCTGTACTCCACCTGAGCCGTGGACAGGTTGAGCACGCCCCTCTCCACGGGGTCCTTGTCGTTGTTATAGATGAAGACGTACGGCCGGCGCACCACAACAAAGTGCTTCACCCATGAGTTGGAGCGCGGCTCCATGAAGCAGAGGTAGCCCTTCTTAGACACAACGGACCTGCGAGGGAGGAGAGTGCAGATAACACGGTACGGTCAGTACCTGCGCAATACTGCCACGTGATTGGACCTTTCCTTCCGTGTCCTTGTCCTCTAGCCAATGCAGATGTATCTGCAGGACAGGACAGGCCACAAAAAGCCCAATGGCTGAGTCAGTATCAGGAGCAAAAGCCCATTGGCTGAGTCAGTATGTGGAGCAAAAGCCCATTGGCTGAGTCAGTATGTGGAGCAAAAGCCCATTGGCTGAGTCAGTATCTGGAGCAAAGTAAGCATTGTGGTTCATGCTTGACCAATGTTTATGTGACTGAAGCGTTGCACTTACTAGATGTTTTTGCAAGCATCTGACAGGTTGCAGGAGTCTTTTGCGTTTACTTCAGTTTGTGTTTCTCCTAAGCCCCTGTGATTAGCCTTTTTTCAGGTGTGCAGTTAGTACTTTTCACACGCATTCATAGGGAATAAATGGCTGCCAATAATTTAATAATAATAACGATTAGTGAGAGCACTCACCCGGGCCTCATCTCCTCGATGTCAGGCACCAGGTTGAGGAACTCGTTCTTGCCGGCTCGCGCCAGGTAAGAGGTCTCCACAGTAGCCACCATGGGGAAGTTCTCATAGTCTGAGCAGGAGGGGCTGGAGGCTCGGGAGTTGGCCTCTGGTGTCCTGGTTACAGAGAGGTATGGGATGGGAAAGCCTGCAGGATATACCGTTCATCCAGATAATGGTGACAGACCAAATACAAATACATTATATCACAGGTAACCATGACGACATTCTCTACACCAGGGATACTCAAATCTGGCCCTCGAGGACAGCAGTGCTGCTGGTTTTCATTCCTCCCCTCTAATCAGGGACTGATTTAAAACTGGGACACCAGGTGTCTCTGGCCAATCAGTGATATTACTGGACTACAAACCATCAGGCAGAAGAGAAAACTCAGTATTTGTGTATCCCTGCTCTATACTTTACACTGAATGCTCTGCTCTGCCAAGGAATTATTGAACGGCATGTTCTACCAGGAGAATTCTCAAGGTTCAATGATTCAAACGGTGACTGGCACACCTCTGGTGAAATGAGCAAGGAACTCGTTTAAACAGACTGCAGAGTCTCTCAATCGCGAACAGTTGCTGGTGTTGTGGCTACAAGCCAGATGTGTCAACCTTGAGCTGGTTTATGAACGGGCAACAGTAGAGGCGTCTTAGAGCGGGGGGCCTTACTTCTGGTCGACGGAGCTGCAGCGGGAATCGGCCAGAGAGGGGCAGGTGGAGGAGGGGGTGAGGGTGGCACTGCTGAAGCTGGTCACAGACGGGTCCCGGCCCATAGAGGAGATGTCTGACAGCTGGGGGGAGGGGCACAGGGAGAAGGAGACGCCTCCTTTCGTCAATTCTACGTGTCCTGCAAGCGCAGTGTATAATCCCTACAGAGGGAGGTGCCCTTTTCCCTCTGTGCTTACCTTGCAGTCGCTGATGCTGTTGCACACTTGGTTGTATTCGCTGTTGAAGGTGTGAGTCAGGAGCCGTAGGCACTGGGAAATGACAGCGGAGCGTTAGAATGCAGAATACGCGAAACGTATAATACGGAAACCTTCAGCTCATACTGGAATAAACCAGGCTTTGATACACACAGGGGGCTCTTCCATAACTTAAAAACGTTCACTGAAATATCACTTTGGAAGACTTCAAACAGGCTACACTATGTAGGGCTGGGGAGAAAGGCGCTTATGAAGTGCACAGGTCTACACTATGTAGGGTCTGGAGAGACAGGCTTATGAAATGCACAGGTCTACACTATGTAGGGTCTGGAGAGACAGGCTTATGAAATGCACAGGTCTACACTATGTAGGGTCTGGAGAGACAGGCTTATGAAGTGCACATGTCTACACTATGTAGGGTCTGGAGAGACAGGCTTATGAAGTGCACAGGTCTACACTATGTAGGGTCTGGAGAGACAGGCTTATGAAGTGCACAGGTCTACACTATGTAGGGTCTGGAGAGACAGGCTTATGAAGTGCACAGGTCTACACTATGTAGGGTCTGGAGAGACAGGCTTATGAAGTGCAATGATGGCAGCTCCCGCTCCCCCCTCACCTTGGTGGCCAGCTCTTTCTCACGGTCAACCAGGCTCTCAACGTCGGCGGAGTCGTATCCGCTGCTCTCGCTGGGCGTCAGGGCGCTCTCGAAGGTGGTGCTGGAGATCTGGGAGGAGATGCTGGTGGAGGTGCTGAGGGTCCCGCTGCTCATGCTGGGGGAGAGCGAGTCGCTCAGCGACTTTTCGCCCAGCTTCTCCCTCAGCAGCAGCAGGTGACGCGTCTTCTCCACCTGGGAGCGACGGAGCAGGAGAGCGAGGGAATAAAAGAGAGGAAGAGAGGAAGAGAGAGGTCACGTTTCACATCAACTTTTATTCAGACACTGTGAACGAAGTAACTGAGAAAAACAAGGACTAAATACAGCAACAACGGACTCGTTGAGGGTGAGGAGGAGAAAAAGGGAGACGAGAATAAAAGGATGACACACTGACAGGTGTGATTAGAAGGCAGCAGCTGAAGGTTAAAACCCCATTACATTTACGTTTTAGCATTTAGCATAGTGCTCTTATTGAGAGTGACTCACACAGATGACATGTTTACAAACAGTCAATTTATACAGCTGGTTATTTTACCCAAGCAATTCAGGTTAAGCACCAGGCTCAACGGTACAGCGACAGTGCTCCATCTAGAAATCTAACCGACAGCCTTCAAGTTACAAGCCCAGTCCCCAAACAGTTATGCTACACTGCAGCCATTATAACAGTAAGTGACAGAGGCTGCTGATTGGTTACATCAGCAGGGATGAGGGTGCACTGAAGACTGGGTGGATCCGATTGGTGGAGAGTCATGGGGGGGCGTGTCCCAGCGCCTACCTCATGCAACTGCTCCAGCTTGTCCAGCTCCCATTGGTGCTCCAGAATTAGGCTGTCGCCCCTGGGCCTCCAGCCTGCCAAATTCTCCTCCCCCCTCACGTACGCCACTGACGTGTCCAGCACCTTCCTCCTCCTCCGCTGCATGCCTGCACACACAGACACACACACAGACACATACCCAACTTGTCACACTACAATTGTGATTTGTCATTTCATTATTAGATGCCATGATTTATGATATTAATGTGTGATTTTATTAGGTCTGATGTATACACGTTACCCTTGGCACAATAATACATGTCCTTTATAGCTTATATTTGAAAGCGCTTTAGTTTATATAGAAAATAAATAAGGAGCTGATGGCTGCTGCCATTAATCAATGATTACGACTTCTTTCACCAGCAGGTGATTACACACATCCACAGGGTGCATAGACTCTAATGTATTTATATGTCCCATGAGACATAACAGGAGGAAGATTTCCCTTTTCACAATTTTTAGTAATAACCAAGTAATGGTTAATGATGCAGTGCGCTCATACACCCCCCCCCCAACCCCCCCCAAACACACACACACACACACACAGCCGCATGCACACCCGCACACGCCCGCCTGCAAAACTCACCTGGGCTTCCTGTGTCAGCCATCTTGCACAGGCTCAGCTCATAGATCCCCGTCACTCTGTTGCTGTAAGACAGAGCATAAGGCATTGTGGGAAATGAGGGCTTACAGAAGGCCCGTCAGGGCGGAGAACAGAGGAGATCCCGCTGAGGAAGGGCGTACCAGTCTGGGCTCTTTGAGTAGCCGCTACCGAAGAGGCTCCTGAGGGAGCGAGGCGGGGAGATCTTGGCGTCTCTGGAGTAGAACACCATGCAGATGTCTTTGGTGATGATGGCAGGTTGGATGCAGTGATCCAGCTGTGGAGCCCAGACACTGTGTGAGCATGTGCACGGACACGCAGGCAGACGCAGATGCCCGCACACACCTTAATATCTCTCTCCCGCACACACACACACACACACACCTTAATATCTCTCTCCCACACACACCTTAATATCTCTCTCCCGCACACTCACACACACACACACCTTAATATCTCTCTCCCGCACACACACCTTAATATCTCTCTCCCTCCCACACACACACACACACACACCTTAATAACTCTCTCCCGCACACACACCTTAATATCTCTCTCCCTCCCACACACACACACACACACCTTAATATCTCTATCCCGCACACACACACACACACACCTTAATATCTCTCTCCCGCACACACACACCTTAATATCTCTCGCCTGCACACACACACACACACACACACACCTTAATATCTCTCTCCCGCACACACACACACACCTTAATATCTCTCTCCCGCACACACACACCTTAATATCTCTCTCCCGCACACACACACCTTAATATCTCTCGCCTGCACACTCACACACACCTTAATATCTCTCTTTCTCACACACCTTAATATCCTTCTCTCTCACATGCATGCACACACACACACACACACCTTAATCTCTCTCTCTCACACACATGAATGTGCACTTTACACACTTAGTAACTATTAATTCTACAGAAAACAATGATTCAAATGCTCAAATATGAACACAAGTAGACATGTAGCATAGGCTGACCTCCAGATAGGCAGACAGAGTCATGGAGATCTTCTCTCCGTAAGGAGTGACACGGTTCAGAAGGAGAGAGTTGTGCAAGGAGCTGTCCCACACAGCCTCAAACCGGTAGAAAGTCCTGAGGGGAGGAAGGAGGCATTACAGTGTGTCTGATAGCTAGCCCACACTGCCCTCTAGAGCACAACATTATAACTGCAGCTTAGTGGACACTAAAACTAATAAAAGCTTCTATTCACATCAAAGGACATGCACCTCTGCACGGCAACTACTATGTTTTAGTGGATCATTTGAGAGAAACACAAAACATGACAATATTCAGAATGAATATCCAAGAGTTGTTACTCTGGTCTATAGAAACTCCAACAGCTCTGCCTCGTCGGGCAACACTTGAGTAGAGTACTTTCAACAGTACCAGCGTCGAACAAACACAGACAGGATCGCTAATCGCTCTACGTGTAACACCGACGTGTCACAGTCACCTCCCAGCGGATACATAGCGCCTTCCCTGGCACAGCACACAGCTGACGGTGTGAGCCTGCCGGGACTAATGACAGCGGCCGCACACACAAAGCTGGCAGGTGATAAACTACTCCTCAGCAGGTGTCAAGGGAAAGCGCAGCGTGAGAAGAGGCTGTTGTGACGTCGTAAAAGCCAATTTCTGACAGGAAAAAAAAACATGTGCGCAGGCCCGTCTGTCCGTACGTCCAGACAGACAGAAGAGAGACTAAACGGCGATCTGGGCTGAGCCTGTCTCTTCTGTCGGTGAGCTACATTTGCCACTCTGAAGATAGTGCTCTCCTACCGCTCGCCTGACCTTCTCCTCGCTGCCTTTCTATTGGCTGCTGGCATGTCAGCCTGCACCAATGTGTGAATGTGAAACACAGTTGCCGTGGGAAAAACTGATCCAAGCATCAACCAGATACATTATACAACATAGAGGGGCAGGTACTGTGTGGGGGCCTCACCTACTTTGATGAATTTCCTTATTAGTGTCTAAAACAATGTTAAAAAAGAGATTCTTTGGGTGCTGCTAGGTTACAAAGTGTGTTTGTATGTGTGTAATGTATGTGTGTAATGTAAGTGTGTAATGTATGTGTTAATGGCTAAGTTACTACTGTTTTTGGGTTGCGTTCTTAAAACCTGTCGAAACAAAACAAAACAAAAAAAAGCATTCAAATTCTTACATGAACCTGTGAAATTTGACCACAGCATTTTAAATAAGTATTGGGAAAAAAAAGTTAATGCAAACACAGAACACAATTAAAAACAGCCACACAAATGGTCGCTAAGCCAATGGCGTTCTACTTGAGCTTTGCCATTTCAAAGCCATACGAAACTCATAAAGCTCTTTCCTGAGAAACGGCTTTATGCCCTCATGTTATGGGTACCTAGCAATATCCTTATCAAGACAAAGTCTGTCAATAACCGAGAGTCCAGCAGCAGGAGGAAGGAAAAAGAAGGCAGAATGGTGTCAGGACACAGGCAACAGAAAACATGCAAAGCAAGTGAGAATATCAATGCAAGCACAGATGAAGAAACAATGCAATGCATGCTGGGAAAACTTTACGGGTCAATTGCGGGGTGCTCAGCTGGAGTTTAAACCTGAGGTTTAACGCACCAGACCACAGAAATGCATTACAACTGCAACAGCTATTCCTCATTCCACAGATTTGGATAGCTGTTCCAGTTGTAATGCAGCGATATAGGGTGTAGGGGGCTTAAACCTCAGGTTTAAACTCCAGCAAAGTACACTGAATTTGACTCTAGATGATTTTAACTTAAGTGCTGACATTTTACAGGCATTATCTTCTACATTAGTTTGGTTTCTGACCACCAGGTGTCTCTGTAGAATGCTGAAAAGGCAACCCTGAGATCTCCAGCAAGACCTGGGGGGTATTGCACAAAGCAGGATTACAAAATTAGCTGGATAACTGCACTGAGTAAAACCTGGAAACCTCCCAAATCTGGAACAATGACTGAAGTAAAAAGAGATGTTCTGGATTTTAACCAGCGCAGTTATCCAGCTAACTCGGTAATCCTGCTTTGTGAAATACCCCCCTGCTTAGTTTATCGGTGATAATGTACTGTAAACAACATTGTCAGTGTCAACCACTCTCAAAGAAATGAAATGTGATGATGTCAGAAAAATAAAAGGTGGATATGGTTCCCCGTTTAGAGCTGTGCTCTAGAACTACACTCAATGAAAGTCCTTGTGGAGTGCACCTGGGATCCGCGGGACTGTACCTGTTGGGAGTTGCGAGAAGATCGGATGGTACCTGTTGAGGTTGTAAGATGATTGGACAGTACCTGTTGGCGTTGCGAGATGATTGGACAGTACCTGTTGGCGTTGTGAGATGATTGGACAGTACCTGTTGGCGTTGTGAGATGATTGGACAGTACCTGTTGGAGTTGTGAGATGATTTGATGTTTTTGGCTGAGATGATGTTGAGGGACAGGGCGGCATCTGCTGCAGTGTCGTCCTCTTCTGTCTTGTTCCTGATCCGACCTTGAAGCAGGAAAACACAGCGATGTGATTCAGAGAGGGGAAAACACAAGCATCCCTGTCCTGTTCTCCTGTTAAAAAACCGATATCCCCCTGGATAGCATATACAAATACAATTTGGCCTGCTACTGCTGAAAGAGAGTGAGAGAGAGAGAGAGAGGGGTACTATTTTTAGTCCTTAGTATAATTTGGATGGCAATGAAGTGAACCCATGGTGGGTGTCGATTGAAAACAAGCTGAAATTGAACACAATTGTGCTCAGGCCCAGTACAATTTGAGCATCTATGTGCTGAATCTGACAGACAATTGAACCTTGTACGTCTGATTCTGTGCCAATTCTGCGATACCCGCATGGTTACTGCTCAATTGTCCATGCCACTTTTTAAAGGCCAGGCTAAACGGCTCGTGAAATGCCTCTCTGCAGAGGGACTCACCGACCACCAGCTCCCGCACGTCCTTCCAGTGGAGCTCGCTGCCCTTCTCATGGATCAGCGTGACCGTGATCCGTCGCTGGATACCCTGAGGAAGGCACAAACAGGCACCGTGTCATTTCCTGTGCGCCACACTCGCCCAATCACGCACGGCCCCATGCACAGGGTCACACCAGACACCGCGCAGTCATTGGTACTAGGTTCTCTGTATAATAGAGCATGATCACTGCTACTGGCTCTGTGGATATCATCCCCAAGCCTAACTTTTGGCGAACCAGCTTGACCAATTATGACCAGACTTACTGTGATTTACTCATCTCAAAGAAATCTGCTGTAACATTTAAAATGTTCTTTGATAATAGTCAAAGTTAACAAGCCAGTTATGTTAAGAAATACATTATAATTTATGACTCATGAGATCATCAGTAAAAATGGTGAATGTGTGAAGCATTGAATGTGAGGCGGTAAGGTGTACAGGTGGTGTATAGGTGGTTTACCTGGTGCAGAAGGTAGGTCCCGTGGCAGGGCAGGCCCCCGGAGTGGTCCACCACAGCTGGGATGTACCTGAGGGAGAGCGCACACATTAACGAGAACCTTCACCACCACTGCGGCCGCTGGCAGTCAGCTGCACTCCGGACTGCGCACAGACGCTGTGAGATGGAGCTGACAAAAACCGTGGCCTGCAGAGAGTCCCCTGGTACAGAGGCGTGATTGGGTGTACTCTGGGGTCACGACCCCAGCTGACCCCTGACTGGGGAGGGTACTTACTCTCCCGTGGGCTCCAGCTCACTGATCTCAAACCACACCAGCAGGTCATACTTGCTGACGCACTGGCCCAGGTTAGACTTGCTGATGGTGTTCAGTTTGGTGGCTGGCACTGCGGAGACAAACAATCCCGAATCAATACTGCAGCAAAAAATAACTCCGCCCGGAACACGGCCTGCCACCCCTCCCCGGCAAAAAAATAAACCTGGGAAAACAGGGAGCATTCTGGGAAATGGCTATGTTATAGAAACACTCTGCATACTAGACTGGTCTGCTTATCAGCATATTTAATTTGACTGTAGTGACATTAAGCTGCTTAGAAGTTAGATAGGCCATAATTACATGAGCGTAACGTATACCGATTACTGTAGGGGGAGTGAGGTGACAGAGATTAACGAAAGGCAAATTCCATTAGATGTGCAAAATTTGGCATTTAACTAGACTTTAATAGGATTTTGATAAATGAAAACATTGTTAAATGAGAGTTAATGGGATGGGAGAGCTAATCATTGCTACCGTTCTTATTACGTTTTAATCATTGCAAGACCAGTGAAGCGGCTCAGAAAAAAATCAATACAGTTTTCTACAGGCCACTAATGAGGCCGGGTACTAGACTGCTCCTGCTCCAGTTTACTCAGGACTAGATACCTCGTAACACAATGAGCATGCGCAGAAACAACAAAGCGTATCACACCTGTGCATAACCCGGGCACCTTATAAGAACACTACCTACCCCGAATGCCCTTCCCCCGTGAGCACACACAGTATTGGACATTTGTTCTTACATTCATGCTCTGACATTGCACCATTCATAGACGGAGGTTCACTAATCCACAATAGTTATAGATACTATTAGCCACGACCCTGTAGAGGTTCTGGCTCTGAATGAATCCTCGTACGCATTACTTTAACTTCCGTTTACCATCGGGATGAGGGGAGATTTGAATCTCTGTTAATGTGGTTGTGTGCGCCATTGATTTTTTATGGGTTTTGCAGCGGCTTAAAACTGTCAAATTCTGTTCTCTGAAATACAAAGGATGCAAACATTGCTTAGTCAGCTAACTGTTTCCCCTGCCAACGCAGTATCACAAAGTAATACACAGCAATAATTTAAAACTGCACTGTCTTCACTCTACAGCTCCTGCATGTCACCACACTGGGACGAAGGGTGCTGTATTCTGCCAAGACAGAAGCAACTGCTTGAGACAGGATTGTAAAAAAAATCAAATAAATACAAGCTCATTTTAAAGCTCTACTCAGCAAAACTAAGCTCTACAAAATCTCGGTTTTGTCTATTATACAGTATGTTCTACCAGGTTCCATTTTGTGCTGAAAAACTACAAACATGAGTACTCACTTGAGTTCCAACGTCATGCAGAAGCACCTTGTTAGAGACAGGCCACTATAACTTAGATCTACCATCTACGCGCTTCTCCACATTCTCTCATAGGTGAACAGCTCTGATTTAAGACTAGGAACAGTTAACCAGACCAGAGGATCTACACACACACGGACACACAAAGCGTGACGGGGCGATCGCTAGACTCTGCTCCTCTACGGGCTTCTCCACTCCGCGGTACCAACCGTGGTGTCTGGGCACGGTCAGAACTGGACTGGTGGGCACGGGCAGGAAGGGGAAGTGCGACAGCTGGTCGGTGCCGTCCTCGAGGCTAGCCACGGCGGTGGACGCCAGGGCGTTGGCGTGCTCGGACAGCGTGTCCAGCACCTGCCCGTGAACGTAACCGCTCATCAGATACCTAATTAACTCTATCTTTCTGGCGTGGTCTACGGGGGTGTATGTGGGGGGGGGGGGGGGGGGGAGGGGGTTGGGATTCATGCAGGTTGGGAACGGAAAAATTAGGATGGAACGAAGAGAAAAAAAGAAAAAGAAAGGGAAAATTGAGGCATGAAAGAACTTCAGTTTAGTATGTGAATGGGTTTCATTCAGTTAGAAATGTTCAAATGAAAGCATGCAGGTTGTTACATAAATATCATAAGTGGCAAATGAAAATGAATTGAGAAATTGGGAATGGGAGAATGGCTCAATCCATGGTGTACCGCTCCAAACAAACACCATATAGTGTTGTTATCGACCACCCATACAGCACCTACTGTCAGGATTTATAGGCACATAAGCTTTAACCAGCTCTGAGTACAGTCCACATATCAGCAGGTCAGCTGTCCTCACAAAGTCTATTAGTGTTCCCTGGCTGATCGGTTTAACATGCCCAATTTATCTTGCTCTGGAGAAAAACACTAACTTTTTCACTGAGGGACTCATTTTATTTTTGGCACAAAAATGATGCGTCTCATTTTCGACAGTTCAGTGCCTCAGTCCGTTTTGGTTCTCACACCACTTCACGAGTCAGGCCTGAGCCTGGTGAGTTACTGATTCTATGGAATGTTCCAGTCACAAAACCTGCTGTGACCAGACAACAACACTGAGAAGGAACAAACTTCATATTTAACCAGACAACAATAGACAGAACAGAACTTCCTATTAAGTAGGCAGTTTAACTACATAAAGCACACCAGTTAAGTAGGAGTGCAGCTGTAATCACACACAGTGAAGAAGGGCAGAAATAACAAAAAAATTCAGTACAGGTTTGGGGACGGGTTAGGGCGCAACTCGACTTTGAAAGTTAAGGTTATTCATACAGTCACACGGTAGTTACATTGATTACATAATTAAAATGCCTACTTAATTCAAAAGCGATGTGCGGGCCTGAATCTAAAAGCAGTCGTGTCATTGACGTGAGCTATACCTGGTTTTGACAGAGGCATGGGAGGAGGGTAGTATTTCCTGGCAGGCTGAGGTGGCCTGAGAAATAAAACAAAAACAAAAAACAGACACATCAACCTTTGCACCCCTGTTCCAGGGATAGCCCTGCTGTACAGAGCATTAGTGCACACACAAAGCAGGATTGCAATGAGGTTGTGGCTACAGATGTTGTTGTTTAAACAGTTGTATTCTCCAGGTGCATCCACCCACCTGATGAGGTCCTGTCCATGCAGGTGCAGAGGGTGTTGCTGGTAGTGTCCAAACACCTCAAAAACAATGGGCTTGGTCTTTATGTACTCGATGAAGGACTCGGTTACCTCCACGGCGACCTGCGCATTGAGACACCGTGAATAAAACACACGGGGAAGCTCATCTCTCCATCCCGCTCTTGTTTGCCCACTTATAAGGATGCTCTGCCCGACTCAACTTTAACAATGTGTACAACTACTAAATCAAACTCTGCTGTAAGTACCTTACACACATAATAAAAATGGCCCATCTGATAGATTTACTGAAGAGAGAAGATGAGGTTACATTATTTTGGGTTCACCTGGTACTGCCGACAAAACCTGTACAGAGAGAGGCTTGTCAAATCTGCCATTATTCATGGTGAACTGGGTTAGAGGCCCACTACTGTGCTCAGTCTGCCTGAGCAGGAGTTTAAAATCAGGGGGACTGCACACGAGGGTGATGGGAGAGCTTACAGTTCCCCTCCCAGTGCGGTCCCAGGGACCTGGTCACTCACGTTCTGGACGTGGTAGAACCCTAGCGGGTTTCCTTTCCCCATGTTCTTCAAGGGCTCGGTGGAGAAGGCCTCGTCATGGCGATGGAGAAAACTGTCGGGGGGAAAAGGGCATTACAGGACATTACACAGACTGTCAGGCAGCCAGACGGAAAGATGGACTCAAAATCATAAGGAATTATGTGGGCATAACAGGAACAAACAGGTGGAGAATGGACAGATGGAAATATGGAGAGTGGAGATGCAGGACAAACATGGTGGAGATTTTTCTTTGGATCCAACAGATGTCTAATTTAACACAACTGTTCCCCTGCATCGTTGTTCTTTAATTACTTTGGGAACACTAAGTTAAAAACTTGCACTTTAGCTGGGAGAACAGGAACAATGCTTGTAGGAGTATTTTCTTCCATCTACACGTATATGGAACATTATTATTTTAAAGATCTCAATTCAGTTGCATGAGTTTAAACTTGTCCACTTGTAGCTTGCATTTTAAGCATTTTTATCAGCTTTGCTCTTTGGAATCTGATATAATGCATGTTCTTAGGAAGGAGCTCCCACCATTTTTACATCCTGGACCCACATACCCAATACATTTTACATCCTGGACCCACATACCCAATACATTTTACATCCTGGACCCACATACCCAATACATTTTACATCCTGGACCCACATACCCAATACATTTTACATCCTGGACCCACATACCCAATACATTTTCTGTGACCCACCCTTTAATAAACAAAAATATGTAAAATAAATATTCTTCACTTTTGTCAGGACCACTGTTTTCCTTCACCAGCCCGCCAGTTGGGAAACGGAGGTTTTATGGCGAAAGGGGGTGGCGCACGCAGGAGGGCACCGAGGGGGAGGGACTCACTTGAACTGGCAGAAGATGTCGGCGTACTCCGGCAGGATGCCGCTGGCCTGCAGCACGGTCACACGGAAGGTGAACATGCTACCCACCTCCAGCTGACCCGCCAGCCCCTCCGACAGGCCCACCTTAGTGTCCACATCCTCCCGCTTCAGATCTGGCAACCCGGACACAAAACCCATCACAACACAGCAGGTCCACAGGAACAACTCATATGGGCATGAGCAGTGGGTGTACGGCACAACACGTACAACCAGTTACTGTCTACAATGATACTGCATGGCTGCCCATACATGTGGCATAATATACTATATATTAGTGACTCAAGTAAAATCAGTAGTCATTGTAGAATCCTACAACAGGGGTCCTCAATCTTATCCAGAAAGGGCCGGTGTGGGTGCAGGGGTCCTCAATTTTATCCAGAAAGGGCCGGTGTGGGTGCAGGGGTCCTCAATCTTATCCAGAAAGGGCCGGTGTGGGTGCAGGGTCCTCAATTTTATCCAGAAAGGGCCGGTGTGGGTGCAGGGGTCCTCAATCTTATCCAGAAAGGGCCGGTGTGGTTGCTGACTTTCGTTCCAACCAAGCAGTAACACACCTGATTCTACTAATCAAGGTCCTTAGCAAAGACTCGAGTGGTTGATTAGTAGAAATCAGGTGTGTAACTGCTTGGTTGGATGAAAAGCCTGCACCCACACCGGCCCTTTATGGATAAGATTGGGGACCCCGGGCCGACAATGTTGTTCTGTATAACAGTGAAGTGTAAATTATGGAATTCATCAGATGTAGGTACTGCATATGGTTCCTTAAAGTATCCTTTAAGAAAAACACACTGCTGCATTTATTATTTACTAAAGTAAACTCTGAAGAGTGGTTCAAAGGCAAAGCCCAGGACAAGTTAAGGTATACCACCTGCAACCCTGGAAAAACCACTGTGACCGTGATGTTAATGTGGTGTTAAGGCGTTCACACAATAGGGTCAGTCTCTGGGATTTCATTAGAAGGCCAATCAAATACGTTAGATGGCGAGACGTTCTCAAGACTGAATGGGAACATCTGCCTCCATTCTTCTACACACTTTTCACGTTCGGCTCATAAAATCAAACATTTCATAGAGGCCTGGGTCAGTGGCACTGAGAAACACGCTGTAGTGAAATGCAGTAGGGGACAGCTGGACCAGCGAGGCCCCATGTTTCTGCCTACCCATGTCATTAATTCTATTCATCTCCTCCGAGGGTGTGATGACCTCCGAACTTTGACCTTGACCCTCCACAATGCGCAGCTCCTCCAATGAGATACCGGAACGAGTCATGGCTACTGTGGAGAAATCGCTCTGGGAAAGAAGAAAGAACAATGCCAATCCAGTCAACAAAAAACAATTATACTGTATATCTCAAGTTTGAATGTCCTAAACTTCTGTAACCAACCTACATTTTTTAAAATGTTGTGAAGGGCAGTTGATACTAGCATCTTCAACAAATGCCTTTATCAATTTGAGAGGGAAAAGCCTTTTTTCCAGCTGAAATTCAGCCACAATTTGTAGGGGAAATTATTTTTCAGCTGTAGTTCCTTGTCCATTAAAAATCCTTCTGGAATAAACTCAGTCTGTTTGGGGCTCTGTATTCTGACAGAGAAAAACTTCATTTTGTGAGCATACCGTTTTGAAGTACTCATCATCAAAGGAGATCTTGGCGGTGCCAGACTGTCTCACTCCAGACCCATAGTCAGGCGCCTCTTCATCAGCTGCAAGGCAACACAAAAGCAAACCAACTCAGACAATGCAGCCGACATGTTTTATAGCCTCATTCCCAGGGCCCTGCCTGCAAAGTGCACCAACAGATGGTGCCAGACACTATAGAAGTTGTGCGAAGCCATGAAGGGCCATGCCGAAACATGGCAATGTGTATTTAAATGATTATGTTGGTTAAGTTTTCGTTAAATCAATTTCAAGTTGTATACTGCTGTAATGCTGTAGACACAAGATAATTTCCTTTGGGTTTGGACAGGTTTCAATCACACAGAAAAAAAACACCACTTACTCTGACGTGGTGTGGTGTGTGGACAGTCGAGCGTTAAATTACTTGAGATAAAGAAATTGATTTGCAGTAGCCCATTCTGGTGCTTTCCTTTGTAAGAATGTGTCTCTGTCACATGACAATGGCAGGTGAGGTGTGCTTTTTGGGTTTGTGACACTAACCTGCAATGGCCTGGACACCCACGCGTAGGAACCCCCGTACCTCGCCCTTTTCGGTCACGATGGCTACGCGATGCACCAGGGGAATGGGGTACAGCAGGTTACTGAGGTACACAAAGGCCCTGTAGGGGGGAGGGAGAGGGAAAGAGGGGAGAAAGATCCAGAGTCATCACACCTTCCCCCTCGTTCAGTCAGCCTGGAACCCACGCAGTGTTCCCTTTCATTTAAATGGGAAATGGCGGCTTGCTGTCACACAGCACCTGCCCACCTGCCTATCTGCCTATCTGCCACCGTCACAGGAGCTGTAAACGCACATCTTAACCCATCTGAACTTTTACCAAATTATTTGAACACTTTAACATTTTCAAGGGGAAAAAAACATCTATCACTTGAGCAATTTACAGCCAATTATCAGGAAGATAAGACTGAACTAAATGCCTGATGACTGATAAAAATCACAACAGTAGGTCTCCATCTCACCTTCCGGATAGAGCAACGCAAAACACACTCAAACCATCAACAAACTAAAATGAAAAGAATAAGAGTAAAACAAATTATGAAAATGAAAGCGGACATAAAACTAAAAGTATGGTAGTTAATAATATGAAAACAAAAAGCAGAGCAAATTAAAATACACTTAAACAAGCCTTTTCAGTCTGTTAAAGACGGAGTGGGTGAAAAATAAAGCCTCTCTCGTCACGTATCGATTCTCGCCCCTGAGGCCGAGTGGAACAGTGTGTGCCTGGGGTCCGTTTCACGCAGTCACATTTCGTGCAACACGATTGTCTGCTTCCCCCCCTTACAGGAAATCTCAAGGCCGAAGCCGGAGAAGACATACTGTGCTGCCAAATGAGTGACGATGGAGTGACGCAGTTTCCTTTATTAAACCCCTATTGATCCTGCATCTCTCTCCATTCTCCATCGTGACGAATGACCAGACTGAAGAGGCTCTGGATTTAGCTCCTCCCACAATGACAAACATTCAAACAACCCAAACTTAACACATTATGAAAAAAAATAAAAAATACACACACACAAGTGGGCAAAACAAAAATAAGCACGTTATACATACAAATAAAGAGTAAAATCAAATGCATAAAAGAAAAAAAAAAAGATGAACAGCAAAAACACATTGGCATGTATTTGATTGCTGATAAAAGAAGGCATGGACCTCACAGATGGTAGTTAACACAGTGCACAGTGAGATGGATGGAATGAGGCAGTCTGAGTATATGAGGTGCAGGAGGAGGGTGGGAGGACGGGCCGCCTGGCTCTTAACTCCACCTGCTGCTGAGCTGCTCACCCCCACCCCAACCACAGTTACACAACCCGCTGTGAATAACTAAAGCCTGCATCATTAATGGCTGGATACTGCGTTGAGCCAAACGAGAGAAGTGAAATCAGAACTAGTTCTCTTTTTTTGTACGAGTAAAACTAGGCTGATATCTCAGAGAGAAAAAAGTTTTGAATCTATAAAATATCTCTCTAATATCTCATTTATTATTTAATTTCCGATCATTCATTCATATTTACCCAATATCTATATCTATCCATTGAAGAGTGGGTTTTCGTCCTCTGCCCGCATTCCTGACATGTTACATACTTAGACAGGACAGGGTTAAATCTAGCTGTAAAATTACAGATGTGTATTTGTCCAATCCAAAAACATAACCTAGGAATCATGACCCCTGGAATACACACGGTCCATTCCAGAGCACTGAGTGGACACTAAAGTGTAAAGTGATCTGGTCTGAATGGCACCATGTAAATGAACAGAACCGCCAGAGCCAGAGCCAGAGCCCCCTCAACTCCACCTCCCCCTTTTCTACACTGCTGGACCTCACCAACCTTCCCACCAAAATGAACCACGGCGAGCGGTCATAGAAAGGGTCCTGGCCGTCGCTGAAGATGTCCGAGCCCTCCTCGGTGCCTGCGTCCGAGCTGGTGTCGTCCACATAGACCTCGTCGTCCATGAAGTCCTCCATCTCGCTCTGCCGCTCGTCCGCTAGCTCCGTGATGTCAGAGTCGGCGGTGGAGAAGGTGGGGGAGGGCGTTCGATCCGCCAGGCGCTCATTCACACAGCCTTGGAAGATCGGGGAGCTGGGGGGGAGGGGGACGGGGTGCGTGGTGGGATCAGGGGAAGGGCCCAAAAATTTTTTAATTGATGAACAGCACCTATAGTGATCGGGACCCCATATTAATAAGAGTCTTATCTGAAGTTAAAACTGACATGAAATGGTTTACCAAGGACACAACACACATGTTACCTAATTCAACCATCAACACACAAATGGTCTCTAAAGCCATTTAAAAACAAACACAATGAGAAGACTACAAATCTACTGTATTAGTTCAGGCCTGCTGTGCAGATCATTTGCACAACGTATAAATTTTTTTTTTTCCTGCTACTTCCAAGCCCAGCAACGTTATGTAGAAGACAGAGAGCAATGTCTTGTTGTTTTAACTTGGTCCACTGCTGACACGAATGGCCAGACAAGGCACAAGTTAATCTGAGATGTCATAAGGACCCACTATGCAGGGAAGAGCTACAGTATGACAAGGGAATAATTACTGCAGTAAAAAGCAGTGGAAGTCCAAACCAATAATAGGCCTGATTTCATTACATCTATCATGCACAGCAAATCAAAAATAAAAGTGACCACACAACGAGCGGAGAACACAGAAACATGAGAATATGAGAATATGACAGCGGTTAGTCATACAGCTCACAGTTTTACGCAACAAATGGAACTTGATGGACAATAATGTACATGAAGTGGAAATGAACAAACAACAAAAAAAAAAATACACAGAACTGAAAACAACATATTCAAAAGGAAAGCAAATAACTGCCAAATAACATTCATAAGTAACAAAAAATAAATAAATAAAAATTATAAAAAGGCATTTAAAATGACAGAACTGAAAACAAAGGGGGAAAAAAAACTATTAGACCAATGGCGTAGGCATAGGGAGTGAAGTGTGGGATTGAGAACAGAGCCTCCACAGTGGAGGCAGGAGCAGTGTGAATGATGTGAAAACACCCCCTCCGCCCCTTACAGTCTTTCACTCATTCACACAGGAGCCCCATCACGAGCGGGCCCCAGACATATCCCATAATTCCCTAAATCTTTGCGCGTTCACACCTCTCCCGATCCTTTCGCTTTCTCCCCTTGGGGGGAAATCATCCCCCACTTTCACACCTCACGCGTTACAAGGAAACAGACAGCAAGAGGTTTCCAAGTCTTCCAAAAAAAAAAAAAAAAAAAAGACAGCTAAAAGTTGTTGTTAACAGAGTATGAGTACGAGGGTGGTGAAGGGTTTGAGATGTGTTTGGGGAGGGGGGGGGGGTGGTTGGCGTACCTCCCCACCAGCTTGAACCAGTGGAAGCGGTCGTAGAAGGGGTCGCTCCCGGTCATGGTGCCGTCGCTGTCCTCCAGGTTGGACTGGGCCATCTCCCCGGCACGGTCATACATCTCCCGCATCTGTTCCAGCCTCAGCCTGCAGGGACACGGTCAGGGTGACTTTAACCACTGGGGAAGCTCACACACACAGCTGGAATAAGCTATACTGTCCACTCTGTCAGGGCCAACTTAGCCACTGCTACTAGAGCTGTGCATACACATTGTCAAGGTTCACCACACTTATGGGGACTTGGGCTCTACTCTCTACTAGTCACAGCTGAGCATACACAGTCAGGGTTCACCACATTTACAGGAACTTGGGCTCTACCCTCTACTCATCACAGCTGAGCATACACACAGTCAGGGTTCACCACACTTACGGGGACTTGGGCTCTACTCTCTACTAGTCACAGCTGCGTATACACACAGTCACAGTCAAATTTTATACATATTTGTATTTGTTTGCAAATACTTTAACACTCACAGTCAACTATCCACCCTGTAATTAAGCAAATACTGTTAGCATATCAGCACAGCATAATCTTTCTGAACAAGTTTTACAAAAATGGAAACAATGTTCACACCAGCACTAGTACCCTCCAGCTTACTTGAGCTTCTCCAGAGACCAGTAGTGCGTGGCCCCGTTTTTCAGGTCCTGGACCTCCACGGCCACCACGGTGCGGGGGAAGGGCCGAGGGTCACGCTCCTTCTCTGGCTCCGAGGGCAGGAGTTCGGGGGGCAGGGGCGAGTACAGGGTGTCCGTCAGCAAAACAAACTGGAACTGCACCTAAGGAGAAGATGGATGAGGGAACAGGGGAGATCGTCAACACAAATCACACCCGTCACTTCCCCCGCATTAAACGTACCCCACTGTGGGCAACATATGAGCCACCGTCTGCCCAACTTTACCGCAAAGACGTCAGCTCTCTGCGGACGCAGCAGGTTATATCCCAGATTAAACGTCAAGAATCCGACCGGCTCTCTGGTAATTTACTGTGGGTTTGCTCCGAAAATCCAGCGGGCCAAGGTTTCCTAAGGTAATGCGTTTGCGCTGAGGGACGAGCCGTATATAACACAAAACTAAATGGTGATAAATAAGGAAAAAAAGGGGGCAAGAATGAGGGGCAGAGAGCCTGCTGTTTTACAGCATGAATCACACCTTGTTCGCATGACCGTACAAGAAAATAACCAGAAAATAAATCAGTGTGGTTTATGTGGGTCAGAGACCAGCGAGGGCCGGTAATACAGGGTCCCCACACGTTCTGAGTTATTAACACCATCAATGAGGGGCTCTGTAGGGCAGGTGCTGACGGCACCCTTACTGAGCAACATGTTTGGCATCTTCTCTTCTGCTTTTTCCTGAGCCTCTGGTTATGTGAGGCCTGCTCATGAATCAGAGCGTAATGGGATGTGGAAGTTCACCCTTCAGTCAGAACTAGTTCACCATGGGCTACATGCTCTGGATATACAGTGGTTACACTCTCAGAACTAAAGGGACAGTGGAAGTACAAATTTCTTGAATGTACTCTGAAAGTACAATACATTTCTATTTATAAGTACCTTTTAGAAGCAAAAAAAAGGTACAAATGAAATATGTATCGCTGGCTAGGTGTCCAATTTTACACAGCTATAGGGTTTGTATCTTTTTATGCACTTTTTTGTACCTTATGGTCTGAGAGCGTAGTGTGCGATACAGAGTTTGGTGTTGAGCGCTACCTTCTTCTTCAGCTCCACGCTGATGGCATTGGCCTCTTTCAGGTACACAGCACTGCCCCACAGCTGGTCTCTGAGAGAGGTGAACTGATGGTACCTCCACTTCCTGAAGGCCCAGTGTGCCAGCTCACACTCATGCTCCGTCCAAGGAACTGTGTGAAGACAGGCATGGCATCAGGGATGCACACACGCACGTGCACAGCACACTCGCACACACATACACACACACACTCGCACACACATACACACACACGCACGTGCACAGCACACTCGCACACATACACACACACGTGCACAGCACTCGCACACACATACACACACACACTCGCACACACATACACACACACGCACGTGCACAGCACACTCGCACACATACACACACACGTGCACAGCACTCGCACACACATACACACACACACTCGCACACACATACACACACACGCACGTGCACAGCACACTCGCACACATACACACACACGTGCACAGCACTCGCACACACATACACACACACGCACGTGCACAGCACACTCGCACACACATACACGCACACACACTCATATACACACACACACACACACGCACACACACACACATATACACACACACACGCACGTGCACAGCACACTCGCACACACACACGCACACACACGCACACACACGCACACACACACATATACACACACACACGTGCACAGCACACTCGCACACACACACACACACACACACACACACACACGCACGTGCACAGCACACTCGCACACACACACACACGCACGTGCACAGCACACTCGCACACACATACACACACACGCGCACAGCACACACATACACACACACGCACGTGCACGGCACACTCGCACACACATACACACACACGCACGTGCACAGCACACTCGCACACACGCACGTGCACAGCACACTCGCACACACATACACACACACGCACATGCACAGCACACTCGCACACACGCAAATGCAAACGCAAATGTGCACATGCGCAGACTACACACACACAATTTTACAGGAATTCCCATAAAGGAAGGCCAAGTGCACAGTAAAACCAAAATGTCAATTGAATAGACTGAGTAGTGTCTACTTTACAAACGTTATATTATAATAATTAATTATAACTAAATTAAGAACATTTTACGAAGTTTAAACTTAAGTTAAAAACCAGTGAATACTTGAACAGACTCATTTTCCCAACCCTAAAGGTTCAAGGCAAACAGTTTCCTCAAACCATTTGAGTACATTACATTACAGTCATTTAGCAGACGCTTTTATCCAAAGCGACATACAGTAAGTGCATACAGAAACGTCATTGAAGTAACTACAGAACAGATAAGATAAAGCACATTCTTCCCATAAAGTAGCAGCTATCTCTAGTAATGAACATTGAATGCAGTTCACAGTAAACAGGGTGAATCAGCTCTCCTACAATTTTATTCTAAAAATATTATAAACATCAATACACAGTTCAACAAGACCAAGTACTATGAGGTCCTAGATAAGTTTCAGTCCAGGTGAAGTCTGAAAAGGTGTGTACATTGAACTCTTGGGGTTCACAGTGTGATATGCCGTCTCCCCTAGTGGTACGTGATTGACGCCTACTCCTTACTATATACGTGTAGACATGAGATTTTACCTTCTTCCTCCTCCTCTTCCTCCTCATCTTCATCGGGGGTCTCAGCTGCCAGCGAGTGGGTCTCCACCTGCTTCTGCAGTTCCTGCAGTTTTCGCTCATACACCTGCACATCAATATCACCAAGGAGACAACAGACACCACCTATCAGCAGACAGGACCACAGGGCCTGAGGAGATCCTTACGGCCCCTGTATCAACACCACCCTGCCCCTGCCGCAGCTCCACTACAGTGAGCCAACATGGAGCTAACCCCTTCTGGATCATTCCGAGGGACAAGTACAATTCTGTGCTGCGTGACTGACGCAAACCTCAACTCACCTGGGCAACATTCCCCACGGCGGCCACCATAGCCGGCTGTACCACTGTTACATCAGTGGAGGGGGTTCTGCATCAGTACATGGGCTTCCTTTCTTAAATACATTTTTAATTAAAGGGTGTGAAGACGCAAACTCCACCTGGGCATTCGACACACCTCTCAGAAGGCCTGACCTATGCAGCAGCGAGCAGTAAACCATCCCATATGGTTTAGGCTCTTATATTTACTACGATTATGAGGGAGTTTATCTTTATATCAGATCTTGCTTTATAACAGATCGGATCCTGTAATCGTGAAAACTCATATCCTTGGAGTGATCTCATCAGCACATTGTTCCAACAGTGGAAAACTAAAAACCTTTGTTCAAATTCACACTGTGCCCCAATTTGCTAGACCCTGTTAACAATAAAATCAGACAATACTCCCAGAGTGTGAAAGGCAGATTATGTATATTTCTTGTTCAATGTTCAGCATACAATTAATACATTTTAGGCTGAACATACAGCGAGGAACAGCTAAGTGATATTTCACTGAATAATTACTGAATCATAAATCTTAAACGCTGGCTATATAAGAACAAAAATATTTGCTATGGGCCTACTATTTGTAAAAGCTTGGTATATTGTCTGAGAAATATAATGGAAAAGTGAAACTTCATGTTTCTAGGGAGACGTTGCCATAGTTACAGTAAAAAAAAATTATAATAATGACGCAAATATTAAATAGAATGCAGTCGTTTCTGCATAAAATCTATTTTCCAACCAGTTTTCTTCTGGGGAGAACAAACGGTTGGTATAATGCTGGGAATATCAGATAAAGATTTGACGTGAATATTCATCCAAACATTGATAAACTAAATTTATAATAAGAATAAACTGCTGAACCTTATGCACTGTACATGCATATCCTGTGTCGTGCATTATTGCCTGGTACCAAATAAAAAAAAATTGAGCCATGAATCCATTAACTTGCAGCTATACAAACCTTAAACCACAGCCAAAAGATGTATTCATTTGTCTTTGAACTACTGCCATCGTACAAAGACTGCAGGCGTGATTGCATCATTTACGCGCTTCTCCCTAGCAAAGGCTTTTAAAGGGGCCATTCGCTGAGACCTCAGTGCATTAGATGGTCCGTAAATAGCACTTGCTATTTGCTAAATACAAATGGACACTCAAGACCCAGTAAACACGTCTCATTTCCGTAGCTGTCCAGTTTGTGTAATACATAGGCATTCTAAGTCCTAGTCACTAAACAAATGTACTGCTTTTATATATATATATATTAAAAAATAAAATGTATGTGAGATGGGAAATACACTTAGTCCTATGACCATTTTCTTACCAATTTATTAAAACGGGTGTTTATTTTATAATAGCAGTAAGAGCTTATGTGTCTTGTGAATTCATTGCAAAAAAAAAAAAAAAAAAGTACAAGCAGTCATTCATTGTTGCGTGGATAAGTAAGAGTACTGGTTTGATGGTATTACATAAAAATTTAGATGCAATTTTTTACATTTTACGCAAAAAGATTTGGAATTTTAACAGCACATTAAATTTATATGTGGCACTATTGGAACCCTCAAAGTAGCACTCTTTATAAACACATTTTGATGGGTTTTACATGTTTAGGTTGTCCAATAGTGAAGGAGGTTAGAAACCACTGATCAGTGAAGAACCCATAAGCCACAGATGCTGCATTCTCAACTAGGCGGTTTCAATTTTATTTCTGAAATGATACTCAGGCAAAAGCACAAAGAAATGCTGACACCAATGAAAACTTCAGTCCATCCTCAAGCTCAATGTGTCTCACCATGCCAAGGCCATGTATATTTCCATAGACAATAGGCAAAATATACAACACTGAACATGGATGCACGCATAAGGCTGGTTTCCCCAAGGACATGTTCAATCGGAAATAAAATAAATTTAAAAAATCTATACATTTTACTACAAACTGTGTACAAGTTACCCCGTAGCATTATGAAACAAGTTCAGCACAATGTTATTGCCTATTGGAGCAGCAGAACATAAGGCTTGGAGACCTTTTGCATTTTTCTGAAAGGTTTACAGTCAAGAGTTGTGCTGACAAGAGAAAACCTTAGACGGTCCATTAGTGTCATTTGGTTTGTGTTACACTGGGAAGCAGCTAAATAAAAACAAAACAGGACAGAAAATATTCAGTATCCTTCCACCCTCTACAAACTCTAACCTTGCAGTTAAATTTGATACAAGGCCCTACTCATGCAAACCCTGAGATCCCACAGTATACCCTATTCAGCTTCATTGGACTCCTGAATATCCACACGTCTAATAAAGCACTTAAATCCGTGTAACAAAAAGTGAAACATTCATTGCAGTTTAGAAGAAATAAGGCAGAGTGACAGAGCAATGGCAACTCCGTTAAAAAGACACTTACAAAAATACAAATATACTTGGTCACACTACTTTTATACACACTACTTATATTTACGCAGTAATTGCATACTTCATTGATGTGTAACTACAATGTAAAAATGCACTTGTGGAGTTACCTGAACAGTCAGGTCTTGGGATTAGGTTATGGTTTAGTTCTAGGACTGTGGTTCAGTGAGTAACACAAATAATTCCACATTAGCCAGTGCCAAATAAGGGTCGATATTTTGTATGTGAATTCAATTGTGTATGTAGATTGCCAGTTTGTATAAAGTCGAATAAAATGATGAAATTGAGAGCAAAATCCAAGCTCCAAGTCAAACCTTACATTGAAACACTGTCCAAAAGTATTTCAGGCTTTCAGACACAATGTGTCTTTTGTTTTTCCCCCCATATAAGTGTTCAGGGAAAGTGTCTTGAAACCATAGCAACTACGTTAGCCTAAGTCTCCTGGAACATTCTGTTCTGTGAGCTGGCTCCATTGGAATGGGATCCCACAGAAGCAAATGTCATTAAAATCTCACATGTTCAGAACCACAATGCGCTGTTCTAGAACACTGAGCATGTCACCATGGAAACGGTATGGGCCTCCTGCTCAGAGTGTTAAAGATGTGGTGCATGCAAAGGCAGACGTGATTCATCTAAACATTGTGCCTCCTTCAAACCAAAAACAGTGACCAAAATCTAAATATCTAAAAAATATAAAATGCAGAAATTTACATTTAAATATGGATAGGCCATCAAATTGTTTTTCAAAATATTAATTTCACTCAATAATATTGATTAAAAACACCTTTAAAATACTTTTAAAATGTAAGCTACTCGTAACGCACAAATTTCATCCCCTCACTTTGTGCTGACTCATGTCACTTTTGGTATAGGAGTAAAAATTATTAAGTTCTTCACCATACATTCCAAAGGAGTTTGCAGACATGATTTGCTGGTTAAAAACGTGGCAGGTGTTAAGCACAGAATAACAGAGAAAGAGAAGGAAGGGACTGCCAAGCAAGGCATTTAAGATTCTGACTCGACCAGAAATGTACAGCAATCAAGAGGATACATTAGCGAATCGATTAGGCATGTCACATAAAATGTCATCTTTTTACGAATCTTCTAACTTGCAGTACATAACTGTACGCTGGTTACTCACCCGGTTTAAATCATTTTCACTCACTTTTAAAATGTTAAATTAAATAATGTTTCTGACCCAAAGTATTAGTTAGTGGATAACAACTGCATGTCTGTATGTACTGTACTGTATGTCGCTTTGGATAAAAGCGTCTGCTAAATGACTGTAATGTAATGTATAGAAATTGCTTTTGAGAAATCGTTTCTTCTCACGCAGAACTGCTTCCCATTGAAAACTAGCCATCTAGAATTCTGAGAATGACACCATTGACAGACAACAGTGGCAGCGAATGAACATGACACAAACGGACATGACCTGCTGTCATTCAGCGAATGAACATGGAAATACTAAGAACTGGACTATTAACAATATAAGCCTTCTCTTTGTCAGGCCTTATATTCATAAACTCACTCAGCTCACTCACTTCATAGCTTTTTCCAGCTTTTTTATTTTTATTATTATTTTTTTTTTTTTACGTAGCGGCTCTGACCCAAAAACATTGGAAAATGCAGTTGATCCTCCCGGGGTTCTACTGCAAAATAAGACCACACTTAATTTAAAGGGCTCACATTATACAGCCATGTAGATACACTGAGGATGACACAAATGAACATGACCTGCTGTCATTCAGGCTAAGATTCAGCCTATCCAAGCACCCTGTTAAGTTGGTCCACAACTTATAAATGTACCCGATACACTGGGGGTAAGGTAGAATAGTGGTTAGTATTTGAACTCTTGGCCCTAAGGTCACTGGTCCAGAGCCTGAATAGGTCAGAACTTTTCACATATGAACCTATTTGCACTACTAAAGAAATACATATACTAATAAAATATAATAAGATATATAGTGTATATCTGTGTGTCTCAGATGTAAAATGTGTTTTCTTAAACGGGTAAAATTTGTGCTGGCTTTCAATAAAACTGAGCTTGAAATGGTTGGCAGGGCGAGGACTACACTCATAAAAAGGTAAATTGCACTTTCATAATACATAAAAATAAAATGAGGATCAACCAAAAACAATGTAGGGGTGGGAGAAAGAAAAGTCTGAATGTGGACAATCAGTCAAGTCTTTGCCTTTGTCATGGCTGCCATATTTCCACATGTCTTTGTTATAGGCTCAGTATTTCCCGCCCTTACACGGACGTTTCCTGGCTAGCCTTCAGGTTGGGATCCGAACGCTGCCGCCGCATCCTTGGTGGCGTTGCGTAGTTGCTGTAATGGCAGGGCAGACTATTTTGAGCATAGGGTTGCGAGAAAGAGGGGGTCGCCTCACCACAGGGGGCGCTGTTGAAATGGCGGGACTGAGGATGCTGCAGGTTTGGCGGATGGTGGTTGTAACGTGGCTGGGAGACGGCCTGCTGCTTCCTGCCCATAGACTGGAAGGACACCAGGGAGTCTTGCTGGCTGTTGTTGAGGGAGTTACTGCGTCCTCGTCCCTGTTGATATTGGCTCTTGTAGGCCTGTCTGTAGGCTTGCCCTGGCTCAGGCTCTGTGGCTTTCTGCTGCAGAAAAGGGCTGGGCATTGAGGGGTAGCCTTGGAAACCGGCGGCCATCTTCTCCCAGGGCTGCACACTGTCTGCCGTCCCCGCCAGGGCTTCCTCTTCCTCGAGCAGGGCCTCCTTGGGCACCTTCAGCTCGATGACCTGCTGGTCGGTGATGATGATGTGGGTGCCGGGGGCCCAGGAGTTGCGGTGCTTGGGGTTGCTCTTGAAGGGGAAGCGGGGCTTGCGGTCCTCGGGCGGGATGAATCGGTGGGGGCCGCTCTGGCGACGGAGCTGCCTGGAGATCTCCTGCTGCTGGAGGTTATTCAGCCGCGTCTGCTCTTGCTTCATCCACTGCGTGCGGCCGCGCCGGAAGGATGAGTCATCGCCCATCAGCTGGGACACACGCTCTTCCTTGTCCTCAAGCTGATGGCGATTCTCCCAGGAGCTGGGGGCCCTGGACCTGTCCTGGCTCTCAGGGTTGCCGATCATGGGCAAGACCTTCTCCATCTTAACCATCTTGTTTCTGAGGGCACGGATCTCCTCATCCTTCGTGCTGTTCTGCTTCTTCACCTCCTGCAGGATGTCCTCCAGTTTGTCAATGTGCACCTTGAGGTCGTCCATGTCGGCCACGCCCCGGCTGTTGGTGAGGACGTCTTCGATGCGCTCGTCCCCTCCCACCCCAACCGTGTCCCACACGTCCCGGGCCACCGCCCGCCACGACTCCCGCTCATTGGGGTCCTTCTTGCTGTACATGGCGCAGAGCTCCTTCATCTTCACTATGGCTAAGGCCTCAATCTCCTGCCGCGAGTGGCGGAAGTCGTTGAGCGCCACCTCGTAGCAGATCTCCTTTACCGCCTGGATCTTGAGGTCAGAGATGGTGACCCACTTGGTGTCCTTGGTGATCCGCCGACGGTGGGGGACCTGGTACATTTTTATTGGCTCACGCCGTTTCCCACTACTGGGCAAGCCGCACTTTTTGACAATGGTTTGCAGCTTGCTGGGGGGCAACTTTTCCCTCAGGGAGGTGATTAGTCTCCAACTCTCTTCGCAAGACCTCTTATCAGAGTCATCACCACTATCAGAGTCTCCGTCCTTAAGAAAACACAACAAGAAACAAACGAAAAAAAATTTCCCAACAAAATTTTTTTTTCATGGGAAATCAAAAATAAAGTAAAAATTAAAAGGGTTTCTAAAAAAAAAATAAAAAAAAGAATATTGAGGGGGAGGGGGGGGAAATATGCAACAGGAACCACTATTTCCTTGGGATGTTTTGAAGGTCGGATTCACATCAATCTAAAAGGCAAATACATGGTGAACCCAAGCAATGCACTATTTGCAGAGATCACACTCTTGTTTCATTTTCCAGCTCAGTTTATTTACTTACACTGTAGGAGCTTTAACAGAACATATCAGCCATGTAAATAATTTTATGGGCAGTAGAAAAGCAAAACAAAACTTACTTATAGATAACAATTTTACACATGCCGTAACCTATGCAGGCTTATTTGATAAAAATATAACTGCCTTTTTGTTCATTTCTGTTGTAAATATGCTCAATGCTTTTTTAAAAAGCACATAAACCACATTTATGTACGTTAAGCACATGGTTGACTGGTCACATTGCTTGGTCCCATGAAATTTGTCCTGTCATTTGATTCATTTTATCAGATGTTTTTGAAAATGTAAATTATCTGAGTCTATGGCATGAGCAGTTGGTTCTTCAACTGCTAAATTAATCTTCTCATCAACAAGGCCAACAGAAGCCCTAATGTTGCATATTAGTAGAAAAAAAAGGTAAAAGCAAAACATGTTTTCTTTTTAAATAATATCCTACATTCTGGGGATAAATGTCCTTTATTCTTGGGCATGATCGCATCCTCTTATATGTTGCATTCCTTGTTAAAAGCTGCACCCAAACAGGCTGTAAATGCATGCAGAAAAGGTGGCTCTGAGCATTCGTCCATTTGAAGTCCACGACAGAGAAGGCTTGGTTGAGAGACTAGTATTAGCAGTGTTAGAAGATACAGGTGCTACTTAAGATTTACTAAGAGGTCAGAAGAGAAAGAAAAAAAAGTACAGGCAGGAAAGTGGTTTAAAGCTATTAATCCATTCGCTACTGTAAAGTTAGTTCAGAGAAAATGCAGTTTCTCATTATTTTTCCATTAAATGTCACAAACAATTATAACTAGTAATGAAAAAGAAAGAAAAATTGTCATGTAATTTTGAGTATGCAGAGTACAGTTTATCACTTCTCAGGATGCAAATTTTGAGTATGCAAAGACGAGTTTATCAGGGAATGCCTGCATTAGAGTCTGTGTGTCCTTTATTGGTAATTAAACTTATGAAACAATTTTGAAATGAATCCCATCCTTGAAGACATGCTGTACTAGACCTTGTGCAGACATGGCCAATACAAAAAGCTAAATGGCAATGAGAAACCACATATTCAGCAGCTATAAAAAGCTACAAGAAGGAATCTTTGCAATCGCGATGCAAACACGGAACAAGAGGCGGAGACAAAACGGGAAATTTCTCAGCCAAATCTTGGCTAATTTTGGCCAAAAATTGGCTAATTTCATCGTCAACCGGCTTGACGTCTTATCAATGCAACTTTCTCTAGTAAGAGAAACTAAGGGTTGTGTGCTAGTGACATGGTTAAGAGAGCATGCGGGACTAATACAGTGAGAGAAGAACCAAAAAAGGCAAAAAAAACAGCAAACTGATGGCTACAGCTGTATAACAGCGGCAGAGTGCATAACTGCCATTTCCCGAGCCAAATAATACGCCAGATCCTCTTTGGAGAGGTAACTGAATATTGAGAATTGGGTTGTGATTTTAGCAATGTTCAAATTTCAGTACAACTTTTTTTAACTCAGCAGATGCTGTTTTTGCTCATTTCAGTTTACAATCTACGAAAAAACTGAAAGTAGAAAGTGGAAAATATTACATAATTTATAATTCTTTTGAAAGCAAACTAGCTGAAATTTTTCTATATCAGAAACGTAAGGGGTAGATGTTGTATGGCCCCAAACCCCCCCTCCCCCCCCTCCCCCGTCCCCGTCCCCGTCCATCTCAACCCTCTCAAGAGTAGATTTCCATGCAAAAAGGGTGAAGTCAAGACATGCGTTGGAAGTAGAAGTTCTTCATCACACGCAAACCAGTCTGTGTCAGAGCTCAAAGTGCGGTATTAATGCTGGTGGCACTTCCAACAGTGCAAGCACAAAACAAACACCTTTCATCTAAAAAAACTACAACTTAAAGTGCATAACAGAAACAGCTAATCAATCATTTCCTTCAATTAACAAAAATCCCATTTCCAATAAAACAGAGCAGAGCAGAAAATGTCAATTCAAACGCTAAAACGCCAAAAGAACATGCTGACATATCAAGAGGCAAACTTTGGCAAACATTAAAAATTTATCAGTGCACTGCCAGTCCCAAAATATCAGACCTGGAAGGCACTCTATTTAACCACAGAACAGCAGCTTTCCAACAACACCCGGTCAATCCAAACCTAGAGATAGGTATATAATGTCTGGGCTTACCAATCTCTGTTGTTCAAGAAGCTGATCTGCCTCCTCTTTCTCCTTCTTGTACAAAATCTCCATTTCAGTCAGTCTGAGAGGAAAAAAGACAAGAAGTTTATACAATGGGTATAACATGTTGCATGGTTAGCACATCATTAGAACCCTTAAAATGGTGCAGTTTAGGTACCTAAATGGCTTTATTAAATGGAAGCAGAGAGACAATACTCTGGAGACCGCTGCGTTCAGGAGTGTCATCCTTAAGTCTCTAATAGGCAGCCCAGTGATGGTTTGGGCAGCTGTAGGCCCAGGCCCACCCCACTCTACCTCTTCTCCATCTCCTGCTTCATGTCGATGCCCTGCTTCTCCAGTAACTCTCTCTGAGCGAAGGTCCAGTCCACAGGCTCCACGGGGGTCTCAGCGGAAGGCGTTTTCTCTCTCTCTGCACGCGCCTGCTCCGGGTGGTTGAAACGGAACACGTGGTTCTTGCCCATGATGATTCGGTTGCCTAAGGGACACGCCCAGATGTTTTGAATATCACTGAATATCTGGACATGTCACTTGAATGCTTAAACGTTAGTTTTTAGCCCAGTGTGGAAGCTCACGCCTGCATGTCCTGCAATAGGACAATGTTGTGACTTGTGAGTATGCAAGAGTTACAATAGAGAACCTCCCCCTGAGCAGACTTCCTCAGGGCTGGCTCTCCACTACCCCTGGCTGGTGAAGGGGATTATGGGAAAACTCACCTGAGCGGAGCTGCACTGCAGAGTCCACACGCTTGCCGTTGACGTACGTCTCCGACGCCTCACAAGGTACAAGCAAGACCACGACTGCAGGAGATGACAGAACATATCGGTACTGAGCACTGATACAGTACTGATGCAATAACACAAGCTGTTATTCAGCGTGCAGACCCTAATCTGAACAATTCAGTGGAAAATCAACATATGATACTGGTTTTTATTTTTTAGCTAAGTTTATTATTGATTCCATTCTACTGGTTGGATGTTAATCAATTAGCAGCAGCACCAAAATTTGGAGACATGAGAATATTAAAAACATGAGAATATTAAGCTTTAAGACAAACCAAAATTCTCCCTTCAAACTAAAAAAATCAGTACAGTGTTGCTTGCATCAGTACCCCCTTCAATCCCGGACGATCCCCCCATTACTTGGGTACTGTGTGTCAGTCACACTATAAAACAGGTTTGCTCTTTTGGGCACTTCAAACCAGAGAGCAAAGGAACCATGGTGAGCCACAGTCATCCAGAGATCCAAGACAGATTAAGAACAACGCCAGGCTCTACGTCTCACCGTCTCCGTTCAGGTTCCTCTCGCTGCGGAAGATGCAGTGCTCCTCTTTGATGTGGGCGCCGCTCAGGACGATATCCTGCCTTCTCTCTGCATCCGCCAGCCCCACCCTGCAGCCACACGGTAGCCATGTTACAGACAGAGTGCACTGTGACTGCAATAAGGGCCAGCCTTCACTCAGCTCGGCCTAAATAGTTCAGGGTTCAAGGCTTACTGAGCTACTTAGTAGGAGTCAGTAAAACAAACAGAGGATGGCTTTTTTCCCCGCTGACGATATAGACCTCGGCCTTTAAAATGTCTTAAATACAACGCATATGACTAATGATGACATCAACATTGCCAAAATATCTTCTGGTGGAACAACTTTTTTCCTTATTTTTTTTTTTAATTCCCAAAAATATTTGTGCAAGATTTACCACAGGAAGCCCATTTCAGAACAAAATTCATGGGTCTAAGCACTCAGAAGTTTAGTTGGTTACTGATTGCCAGACACTATTGATAGCATGTCAGATGTTCAAAAAAACACAGTTGAAAACAAGTGTTTTCTGTGCTGAAAGAAAAAAAATCATGCTCATGGGAAAAAACCAACAACCAGAAAAGAAAGAACCAGAAATAATCCCCCTACCTTGTGATACCGTCTTTTATATAGTAAAGCAAACACTCTGACATCAGAGGGTCTTCGTTCAGATTAACAAGATGAGGAGTCTGTTGAAAAAAGGAAGTAAAAGAGCCTTTCATGACGGGAAGGGGTCAAAGTGCAAAAAAACTCAAATCGGCTTTCAAACATGTTCTTTCAAAAGCACGAGAGCACATTCACATCTACCAAGCTCTGGAATACTACATGAAAGAACATCAATGAACAAAAATTCCCACAGCTAGTCATTCCACAGGGAATCGCAACCAACAGGAATCTGGCACTAGGTGTGACATCCAATTATCTTTCTTTGAGGCATTTTGCTCATGAGAGAGCAGCATTTGAAAAAACATTACACCTCATTATTAGCGACAAGCAGGCAGTTTCACTGAGACTAATAAATCACATCAACATGTCTATCACTAAGACACCAACCTTTTTCGGGGAAAATACCCCGCTAAAGTCAGCATAGAGATCACAGGGCCTCTCTACGAAAAGCTAACCGACGGAGAGGCAGCAGAGAGAGAGGGAGAGAGGGTGGATGGAGAGAGTGAAAAATTTTTTAAAAGAGAGAAAATGAGTCAAATGGAAAAAACATAGAAAGAAACACATTGTTAGTGAAAAAGAATGTTAAATTCATGAGGAACTCTTAAAATTCTTTGTTTATGAGACTGAGCAGGTCAGCAGAACACAGCATTGACAATTACTGAAAAAAACAAATTAGACATAAATCTATATATTAGATTTAAATTTTTTAGCTACTGTTCCATGGGAAATGGCAGTTGGTCTCTGTTGTATTCACTTGTGTGGGATTTTCAGCTCTTATTAGAGTTAACTGAAGGGGACATTTTAAACACGCTGCGCGCTAATCCACCGGGCCGGCGTGGGATTTCCAGCAGCATGGATCGGCTCACGCGAGAACAGGACAGTGAGAGCCCAGCGGAGCAGGCCCACTGCCTGCTATGACCACCGGCAACCTTTGGGTGGCACTGCTCGCTCCTGAAATAACTGTGGGGTTCGCCTTCTGCGCCTATTAACCAAGGCACTCTCAGATGGTGTACTTCAACATCACAGTCTCAAAATATAAATCACAGTTCTAAACAGGGCCCATAAAAGGTTTATAGAAAAATCTTTACAGTTTGCAGTTTAGATATTTCTGCAATTCAATTCTTGCATTGGAATGTTTCAATTCAAATTTGAGACTAAAACTAGCAATGTATTGGCTGTACGAATGTGCGTGAGCTTGTGTTTATGTGTAAACTATAGCTGTATACAAGCTATACTGCATGCATTTCTCTGTCTGGATAGTGTTCTCAATAGCAATGAACTCCACAACTGTACGATCTCAGATGTTGCACGTTGTTGCATGCAACTTCAGTCTCACATCACCATTGAGGTCTGACTGGGAGGGGGGGGGGGGCGTGTGTTTAGAAAAACTGCATCAGGAGCATAATAGCTTATAACACTATCAGATCACAGAACATTGTGTCTTGGAACAAGACGGGGAAACTCATGAATTTAACTTTTCCACAAACCTTGTTAGTGGGAAAACAATCGTACCCCTCGCCAAACAAGGAAGTTGGACGTTCGGAGCAAAGCTAAATGAAACGTTTTCATAAAGAGAGGGGGTAAAAAAAAACAAAGGAATAGGGGGAATAGGAGAATGAAACAACAGAGAAGAGCATGCTTAGGAAAGGCGGAAACATGAGGAGGAGAAAAGGCTGCGATGAAACGATTGAAAATAGAGAAACAAATAATGTCTTTAAAAAAAACATTTTAAATGCAGGGGTGAGTCTACACTTCTCACAATGCTCACAGTGAAACATAAGGGTCACCGTAGCAACGGGCGAAAAGCGCCTAACTCATCAAACATTCTTTGTGACATCACAAAGCACCGATGTTACCTTTTTCGGGGAGAATACGCCCAGAGTGCCTCCGTCTTCGCGGATAGCCACGCCCATCTCTGCCAGCAGTGCCTCTCTGGAGGAAGAGACAGATGTGGAGAGTTGCAAGAGGCTGCATGGTGTGATATTGTTACTACACCCATAATTACTTTCTTCTCACGCTACCATTCAGTTTAAAGACAAGACTTTGCTGTGAATCATTAGCTTGCAGGGATTATTTGTGCAGCATAACTAAAGAGACACATTAATGAACTGGATTTCTTTCGCTGGTAGCAAACTCATGACTTGTTTAGTGTTCACAAATTCACATATTTTCTTTGGAGCAAATTCACTGCTCACTGAATGAATGTCGGGTAATGCATTGTGACTGTCCTAGAACAAGGGGGTTATTGTCTATAATGTCACTTTGGGCCAGTAGCCCCTGAAAAGTGGTTTTTCGCTGCAGCGCCCAGTGGGGCATGAGAACTGAGAGCAGCAGGAAGACTGGCATGGGAAAAATGGAGGCTGAGACACAGGCATTGACCCTATAATCTGAGATCAGTGGAAATGGGGATGCCGAAAGAGACGGCCCGTCTAAGTGCAGTGGGGGGGGGGGGTTGAGTGAGGGGCGCAGAGGACGTCCTTCTTCCCCCGGTCCGACACCCGAAACCCACTGCTAACCTCTCCATGCGGATGGCTTCAGTCTTCCTCAGTTTCTCCTCCCAGGTTTCATTGAGCTCTGCAATGATCTTCTCTGATTCCTGTGTGCGGGAGGGAGGAGGGAGAAGAGGGGGAAGGAGATATGAGACATCATGCGCCATATCGCTCACGTGTCACCCACACAAGTCCCAGGCAAGGGAAATACCAACGCTATCAGATCGCTTTTAAGAAGAACATAATAAAAATAGCCCAGCTTGCAAGAGCAGTATTATAATACCATCAGAACCCCACTCCAGAGGCAACATATAAAATCAACATTGCACACCATTCACAATCAACACTGGCACTCCAAGACTGAAATGTGGTTAAAAATGTGTAGCCAGACCAGGAAAGAATGCAAACCATGTAGTTCCCATGGTGATAAAAGGTCTCTGCTTAATTCTATGGACACCCCAAAAGACATCAGAGAGAGAATTAGTATTTTGCCAAAATTACACCAATAAATAACAACTTCAACAATAGTTTAACAATCAAGATACAGTCTCCAGAAAATGTATCCAGCGCACCACACAAAACCTTTGATGAAAACAAGGCTGTGATCAGGGTGCCAGAATGTTCCATAAGCCTTACTATAATTAACAAGCAGTTATCAGAGCTCCGCCTCTCTCAGATCTGTGGGAGGGGCTGGGGTACTTTACACTGATACTTTACTGAAGGATCTGTGCAGGTGATGGAGACAAGACTGCACTCTGGCCTATACTCTGGCCTATACTCTGGCCTATACTCTGGCCTATACTCTGGCCTATACTCTGGCCTATACTCTGGCCTATACTCTGGCCTATACTCTGGCCTATACTCTGGCCTATACTCATCTCCCCACTCGTTTGAATGCAGCTCCCGTCCTTCTCAGGAATAATGCAGCTGGCTGAGATTACAACACAAGTAAAGCAGGACACATTATCACCTCTGAAAGGGAACATTTTTCTTCCAACGTTCACAGTAAACTGGGTCATTAACGTAACCCCCTTTCTCTCTGCTCTGGGGGAAATCACCAGGTTAGTCGAGTCTCTCCACCACACAGCCTGCCTCCCTTTTACATACAGACTCTGAAATTTCCAACATGGAGGGAATTCAGTTTGAGACTGAGGTACCGCCAAAATACCAGTCTAGCCTCTTCTTGTGCTCTGGTTAAAAGACAAAAACAAACTGACGCTCACTCGTTCCTAGATGCCCTTTAGAAAGGAGACGTACAATAAGAGATTTTGCCAACCATTTAAAGCACTACATTCATACATCATTGTTCAGACAGTAAAGGTCTACTTCAGGTAGTAAGACCCTTATTAGGTCATGGAAAAACTTATATATACATTTTGTATGCTGCTACATAACCTTGCTGCAGTGAAGATAAAGGAGATCGACAAGTGTGTTATTTATAAAAAGTCATTATTTATTTATTTATAAAAGAGCCATTCATAAAGTATCTATTTTCTTATCTTCACAGTGGGCTTTAGTGCTTGATTTCAGAAGAGCTCATTCTCTCGCTTATAACTTATAACAGCTAATATGTAAACTGACGTCGCCAGAGTGATTTAGCCCCATCCTAAGCGGCTCGCTTAGCACCGTGCGCTCTGGAACACTCAAATGGGTCTTAAATCGCAATAGCGGCTAATTCTGGGAGGAATACCACAGCTCAGAAAGAGAATTGTCAGTTTAATGACAGCAGGATTGTTCAGGAAAGTTGGCTTTTCTTTAATCTGAAGCTTAATGACAGAGGCAGTTATTTTGTGCAGCTGTATTGTGAAGTTCTCAGTTGACGTTGAAGTAGCGCTTCGCACTTTATTCAAGACATTAACCCTCATATTATGTCGACATTTTATGACACCTTTTATGTTTGGGGTGAAATTGACCCCAAGTTTAAACTGACATAAAAGTATTGTAAAGAAAAAATTTGACACTTTCTGTGTTACCTTTTGTGTGTCCCCAATTGACTAGCCTTTTATCCCTAAATATTAATATAAAAAATATTTATCTGTGATAAAACATCTCATTCTAGAGCCTGAGGTAAGTGAAAGTTGGTGAACTTTAAAACCTGCACAGGAACGTGCCACCAGAATTACCCACAACACAATCTAAGATAAAAAAAAGAAAAAAAAAGAAGCTTGGATACTCGCTTACATTTTATGCAGCTACCCCAGAAATAGCCCCACACAACATCTTTGTTTACAAGGTTGGTACATGAATTTTTGAAAGCACAGCATTAGTTCTATTGCATTTGTCCCATTTAATACCAACAAATTAGGAAAGGTGATATAGTGTCACGATGGTTTAACTGGTTTTTCAGAGACGTCAAACATTGAATTGGGTCAAATTGACCTGGAACACAATACGAGGGTTAACACTGATCTAAATTCAGTTTAACACATTTCATCAATCAGTTTAATTATGGTATTTTCTAATAAATAAAATACATTTTCTACATGCATAAATTATGTGCACAGACACACACACACGTGAGCACAGACACACACACACGTGAGCACAGACACACACACACGCGAGCACACACTTGCATGTACTGTACACAAACACACAAAAACACTCACAGACACACATGCACGCATGTACTGTACACACACACGCACACGCGCACACACACACACACACACAGAAACAGACTTAAACATCTGGGCCTTGGTCTGGTGACCTAAATGAGAGGCAGAGCTTGACTGAGCCCCTGCCCCTCGCCAACACAATGGCATTGTGCTGATCTGTCATTGTTCTGCAGAGACCCTGTCACTGAGCCATCTGTCTACTCCACACACAAAGTCAATGGATACCTTTATCTCTGCTAGATCCTCTCCACACAGCCAACACCCCTTCCATCTGCTCTTATAGAAGGAGACTTTGTTCCCTAACTTATCAAACACCAAACTGTGGAGATTTATACTGCGATGGCCTCCATGCACATGAGTGTTTGGGAGAAAGATAGGTGCATGCACCATGAGAATGCTTTAATATACAGTACATGCGACCTCGTGATTCCCCCATCCACCCCATCCACCCCTCAGACAGGAGCATTAATCAGGCGTTAGACCTACTATTTGAACACAGAAAACAGGCACTCATTTGGCAAGACATTCTTGTGGCTTCTTCGGGAACGTCACCTGGACACTTAACGCCGGTACTCAACACATACGCGGACAAAGACTGTAGAAATTTGTCCAATTTATCACATTACTATGGATACGTACTGTACTTAGGACCAACCAACAAAATATTAACGTTAAAGTGATAGAAGATTTCATTAATCGGTTCCCTTGCGATTACAGACAGAAATGTAATTTATTCCAAGCGTATAACAGACGGCTTTTAATTAGCCAGATACAATCATCACTGTCCTTCACAGGTACCCAATACCAGAGATGACTAACTCCGCTAACTTCATCTACAATTCAATAATTTCTGAGTGGGCATCAGACCGGATGTTATTTCAGGAATTACACCAAAAAATTACGTTCTAAATCTGAGGAGTACAATGTGTTCTTATTCCGCTTTTCGCATCATGTATGCACGAAGACGCGTTTCTATTTTTGTCCAATCCCCCCCCCCCCCCCCCCACCCCAACGTCTGCGTGATGCCGGTTGCAGACGTCATTGGATGACTGTCAGGGCACCCGGGCACCAAGGTCTCCATAGCAACCACAGCTCCTGCTGGCTAGTGGATGCAGTTCTGCGTGGTTTCTCAGTGAAGGGGGGGGGGGGGGGATAAAGCGCGAGAGAGGGAGACGTGACGACAAGAGAGCGATGCGGATAGTGGGAGAGAGTGATTCTCCGTCAACGGCAAGCCCTCCCCCACAATAGAGCTACTGCTTTCACAGAAAATGGCTCTTTCCAGTGACTCTCACAGTGCTCTACCATGAGCCGTCTATCATAGGTTGCCACAGCATCCAGAAATCATAAAACTTCACAGAGCTGAGAGGATGTTATAGTCTAGCCTGCTAACTAAGCTCAGTGGCTTGGTCATAACACACAGCTCAACTTTGTCACACAAAGCGATTCTGTGCTGCCAAGTCAACCACAAGCAATGGCTGGAATGTGGAGTGAGCTGTATGGTTACAATGGCGATGCCCTTCCACGTATTCCCCCATAATTACAATGCTATTAACCGCATTGTATTTACCAGTGCAGACAGGAATGTGACGTCAGAGCACCGGTGACCAGTGGGAGGAGCAAAAAAGGTTGGGGGCAGGGCTGTGTGGGGTGTAAGAGCAGAAGCAAAGGCAGAAATACTAGTTATAAAAATTAAGATCTGGCTCAAGGATGGAACTGCTATACAGTGACAATCTAACGCAAAAACCACACACACACACACACGCACGCACACACACGCACGCACACGCACACACACGCGCACACACGCACACACACGCGCACACACGCACACACACACACGCACACACACGCACACACAGTAGACCTTAGGACACAAGCTGGGACTAAGGGGAAAGTTTTTCCTTTCCTAACCTGCTGATACTCGGGTGACGACCCACTGCTTCACTGGGGACCATCCCGCTATAATAAAGTGGACTGTCGTGTGCCGACGCATAAAATCCACCATGTTCTGTACCGCGCAAAGGAGAGAGAACAGGATGCTGGGATACCTTGAGCCGCTCGATAGCCTCTTCCCCTCCCGGCGTGGACATGATGCGTTCCTGGATGCTGGTGACTGACTGCAGGCCCGTCTGGCCACAGAGCAAGCCAGAGGACAGGGAGGCGGTGAGTGAGCCGATGGGCGCTGTGGAAAAATGGCCAGGCCGTTGGTTCTCTGAGGCTAGCAAGTACCTATTCTTATTGTTGTGTATATCTTTCAGGTCTGATGGCAGAGGAGAGAACAGGGGGGGGGGGGGGGTGATAAGAAGTAACGCAAAATAACAAAAAAGTAGAGACAAAAAAGAGAGGAAGAGAGAAGACAAAGAGGAAAGAGCAGTGTAAAACACACAATGCACATAGAAGGACTGGAACAAGCACACAAAAAAAACAGCCCGACTACGATGGAGACAGTTGTCACATCAGGCAGGGGACAGGGAAGACACACACACACAAATCAGGGCTTTAACAATATTTTTTCAGCAGGGCGCCCTATGTGTTTTGAAGAGCCCCAACAATCATTAAAAACTAACATAGGAGGCAAAATAGAATTTCTTAGTGTTTCTTGACAATTCAAACAAGATTGACATTTTGGTTTAGGTTGTCACCAGAGTGTATTACATTTCAGTAAAATGCCTCGAGTCCAAAAGGCTTTACTATAGCATAGCTATCAATAAGTCTCCTGTTGCAAATTAAAACGAGGTTCTATAATACACTGCAAGCAACATATAAGTCTGATGCATTTATCTAGGAAACCCATTAATGTGTTCTTTGCAATATTTCAATCTAAATTAGTGAATTCATACTGCATCACAAATAATGCGAATAAAGTATTTTAAGTAATTCAATTTTTAATGACACTGAAAATGTATATGCTGTACTTGACGACCAGGAACAAGAAGCTGTGTGGAAACTGCCTTTGCTCTATAAACTGGGCTGAGTATTTGAGGGGGGGGGGGAAGCCGGGGGTGAGAGAGACGAGGGACAATGCATGCAGCAACCTCAGTTCCTTCAGTTACACTTTCTTGTGTGGAGAAGACATTTTCTCTCTCTCTCCCACACACAAACACGAAACACAAAACAAGCACACGCGCACACGCGCACGCAACGCGCACAGTAGACCTTCTAAATGTCATCCTGGGCTAATTGATTTACTGCAGCCAGTGAGCCCAGGGGGGCCTGGCTGTCTCTATAAAAACGACCAACGGGGCGTTTCGGGTGAGTGCGCACACGCTTTTAATATTTCTCACTGGGGAGAGGCTGTCTAATATATTTCCGTTTTCTTTATCAACTCACTTTTAGTTGAAACAGAACGGTGTAGGTTAAAAATGGCGAGTGAAAAATGATGCATAGCACTGCAGATGTTTGCCTTTCATCTCCATGGTAACAGTGTATGATGTCCTTGGCTGTGTATGAACATTTATCAAATAAAAACTGTTCAGTTTCCCTGATTATGACACTCTTAAGCAGCCAAATGCATTTATGTTTGTGTATATCAAGAACTCCCAGACAGATGTCAATACAGCCTTTTTGTGTTTAAAAGGATGAAATGTTTGAAGGTTAGAGTGTGCCAGGGTGTGTTATAGGATAATGCAAAAAGAGAAAGAAGAATAAAAGGTGGGGCACAACACCGTTTGGGGATGAGGGGAGGGGGGGGGCGCTGAGGGTCAGGTGTTACCTGGTAGGGTGGGGGTTGGAAACAGACCTATAAAAGTGGTGGAATACGCTACTATTTTTCTGGCCTAGCACAGCACAGCACAAGAACCATCTAGGTACAGGCTTCTATTCTCAGCAGTTCGTAATGGCAAGACATGCACCTTTCCTCTTGTAGCCCACGGCTTCAATTTGAGTACTTAGTATCGATCTAACATCATCAATATTGTCACCTGCAATGGATAATCAATGACAAAAAAACAAAACAATTTCACTGGTGAGGAGGGGTGGGGGCAGTCCAACAAGGGTCAAGGGTAAAAAAAAAAATTAAAAAAATGGAAAAAGAAGAAGGGAAGTACTGATATTTTGGCATTTCCGTACATGACCTTGACTATATAAGTTATGAGTATTTTACACGGTTAAGGCTGCATTTTCTTCCACTCTGTATTCTACCAGATTTTTCTTTACTAGTTAATCCTATAAGGATCCTATCCTATAGGATATAAAAGTGCTTTGTTTAAATTAATCCATTACACCCCCCCCCCCCCCCCCTGTGTAAAACAGGACCCCCACTACCCCTCATTTGTCTGAGATTCCTTGCATTGGTCTTTAGTGTTCAGTCCAACATGCAAAGCTGAGCGAGTTTTTAGTTTATTTAGGTTGTAAAGTTAACCCCACGCTAATCTTGCGATGGCAAGTTTTTTAAACAGTCATTGCACAAAACTTCTATCAGATTGCATGTAGCTAGCTAGCTAGATTACATTACACAGGGGTAGGTCCGTACACAGTAGCTACATAACTCTTTCGCCCCTCATGGAAAAAATTATGTAAAACAAACTCAACCATGTGAAGTATTGTAGCCAATTAAATAAATTTGACAGCTATTCTCACTGATACCGATGTCTCCTATGAAATCTTTTATTTGTTCAGCTAGCTAGCTAGTAGATAAGACACCTAAATGAAAATGATAATTCAAATTGCATGGAGTGCTCTCCTTATTTTAGCTCATAGTGTTGTACTTCCTAGTTCCTATCAATGTACGGACCTACCCCTGTGTAATGTAATCTAGCTAGCTAGCTACATGCAATCTGATAGGAGTTTTGTGCAATGACTGTTTAAAAAACTTGCCATCGCAAGATTAGTGTGGGGTTAACTTTACAACCTAAATAAACTCAAAACTCGGTTGTTTTAATTAAATGTACCATGAATCCACTTCTTAAAGATAATGTGCAATTTTGGCCACTTGTTCTAAAAGTGGCGCTGATGAGCAGAACACACAAACCGCCGTGTTATGTAGCACCAAAGAAGAAGAAGTTTAGCTTACGAATGGCAAGTTAAGCGAGCGTGAATCGACACGGTGAAAAACAGCGGAATATTTGTCTCAAAATTCTGTCTGTAACACCAAGCAGATCAAGCGTGTCAAATGTAGATTCGCCAGTTCGCAAGCCAAGCTTTTGATTTGTACATGTGAACATTGGAAACATATCTGTAAATGTTATTTGCATTTGTGAATATAATTTTTGCATTCATCCAAATGATGATTTACGAAACACAAGTTGAGAGGTGTTTGTGTGTGGATGGAAAACACATACTTGTGGATTATTTTTACGAAACACAAATTGAGAGGTGTGTGTGTGTGTGGATGGTAAATACAATTGTGGATTATACCTACGAACACAAATTGAGAGGTGTGTGTGTGTGGATGGTAAATACAATTGTGGATTATACTTTTGTGCTTGTTTATTTTTGATAGAAATCTACCTCCATAATAGTATGCTTCCTGTGAAACAGAGTGTGTGAGACTGCTGGAGGGGGACTGAGCGGTTAATTGGCTGGAGCAGGTCACATGACTGTAGCGCGGCTCCACCCGTTGCAGCCATTGCCGTGCGCCGACTTACTGTCCAGGATGTCTCCGAGCCCCTGCGCACGGAGAAGGTCCTTTAGCCGCGTCACCTCGTCCTTCAGCTCACGCACCATCTTGGCGTTGGGGTCCTCGTTGATGACGGCATTGCACTTAATCTGCTTGGCCCTGTCTGCATATCTGTGGAGGCGGAGATAGGCGGGGACAGACTCACCCACTGACCAACCGCACACAGGGCAAGAGAGCTACAGGAAAGTTCCGGCCAATGAGAAGAAGGTATATATCCAAAGAGCTCAATCACAGCTAACAGACCAAAAAGGCACTGCTAACCAACAATGACTCACCATGGTGATTTGTTTTGTGATTAATAAATTCAAAGAGATGATGAATTGGTATTCTGTTAATAAGATCTGACAGTTACCGCAGTGTACTAAGGGTCTCATCATAGTTGATGTCTGCAGGACTGAGGGCGGCGACCATAGCAGTCCTGGAGTTTCCACCTGGAAAACACCATGAGGTCAGTCGCATAATTCATATAACCAACCAATTAGAGACGCACCATCATGAGGTCAATCGCATCATTCATATAGCCGACCAATCAGGGACAAACCATCATGAGGTCAGTCACACCATCACTCATACAACCGACCAATCAGGGACATACCATCATAAGGTCAGTCGCATCACTCATACAACCAACCAATCAGGGACACACCACGCTTCTCCTGAGTTAATTTATCTACACGTTTTTTTCTCCATCATGTCTTTTAACAACTACTTATTTGTCTACTTATCAGGATGACAGATCGTTATTCAGTGTACGAGATGCCAAAGTACAATTGTCACATGTCCGGGACTCCAGCAGATGTAAAGTGACGCTGCACATAGGCGATAAAAAAAAGAAGAAATGAAACGGGTGAGAGGCGGGCGCAGGGAAGCCCAGAGACGAGGGAAGCTAAGGGGAGCGTCGAGTTACATAAGCAGGGTGTTCTTCAGCCAGAACCTTCCAGAAGACAGTGGAGCCGCAGCAACACGGTCACAGCCTCTCAACAGCGCCGTGACGAGAGGACCACTCCCTCAACGCCTCCCTTAGAGGAGGAGACGACATTCCTGTCGTCTCAAGTGGCGAAATCAATAGGAGTGTACAGGTTTCTAAACATTCTTCTTCACTTCGGCATATAATTGAATGGCACAGTTATGTGGGAGACTCACAGCTCTATGGAGCCCGCCTGAAAGCGTAGTGATATATTACAGTCCAAGCACATAATTCGCTTTGACAGTTCTGAGTGGCTAAGGGGAAGGGGGAAACGGTAATCATTCTGAAATACAATTCGCTGACAGTCAAAAACAAAATGTTTTCTGAAAAATGGTTCCATTATGTTGAGTATGTCTTTTGTTGTGCTGCGCATAATGTTAAGCTCTGGAGCACCTGCAGTTTGTCTTACGGTCAACATGCATTAACGCTAACAGGATGTTCAGGTTTCATGGTTTAACATTGGTTTGCTCCTTACCCAAATTTTCCCGAAGCAGCCATGTCAGCACGGAGTCTCTGTAAGGGATGAAGTCTGACTTCTTCTTCTTCTTGGTCTGTTTCAGACACATCATAAATTCATAATCATCTTAGTGTGGAAAAGAGGCCTTTTCCTTCACTTACAGCAAGTTGCATTATACGTATACTTTACAGATGGATCAATTGACGCTATAAATTATGCACGTGGCATTAGATGAGTGTTTGCCAGATGAATAAAATTATATATACTGGGGTGGCTGTGGCTCAGGAGGAAGAGCGGGGCGTCCGCTGATCGCAGGGTCGGCGGTTCGATCCCCGGCTCCTCCAGTCCACATTTCGAAGTGTCCTTGGGCAAGACACTGAACCCCAAATTGCTCCCAATGAGCAGGCTAGCACCTTGCATGGCAGCTGCCGCCATTGGTGTGTGAATGTGTGTGTGAACGGGTGAGTGAGAGGCCATTGTAAAGCGCTTTGGATAAAGGCGCTATATAAGTGCAGTCCATTTTATAACAAAAAAACTAAAAGAATGAACGATGAGGTAGACGTTCCTGTGGAAAATGAGTGGTGCTGGGAGAAAAAAAAGTTGATGAAAGAAACTGAACTACATGCACAGGGGTGTTAAGGGGAACTTCACACATCACATGACCATAACCATGGATACTGGTTGAACACTGAGATGGTTTACCTTACTGGTACAGTTATCCTGGGGGGGGGGGGGGGGGAGCATTTCCAGGAGAGAAAACAGAAAGAGCAGAAACCATTACAGCTCCCACGCAGGGAATCTGACCCGTCTCCACAAGACTGAGAGAAACACAAGGGCACTCACCACCTCAGCCAGTGCAGAGATAACCTTCCCCAGAGTGGTCAGAGACTTGTTAATGTTCGCCCCTTCCTGAAACACAAATGAGGCAAGAGTTCAATGACTGGGTCCAAAAATGCACATTATGCAACCTTCCTGTCACTGCTGAAAAACAAAATAAACTTCAGTTAACCAATTTTTCCAATACCCTTTTCAGTAGCCCAATACCATTGCATCATACAACTTAAGTTTAACTCATTTATGATAGTTCATCATTTATTCTTATAATTTCAGATTTTAGCCACTTGCTCACTCCAAAGTATTTGAAATATTTCCATGGGAATAAAAAAACTTAAAGGTGTTTGTGAAGGACAGATGCTCCTGCGAATGACAGAGAGGGGGGGTGTGGTTAAACGAGGCCCGTCATACCTTCAGCCGGGTCCCTGTGGCCCCTGTAGAGTCGGCCCGCTCGCTGCCTGCCAGGTCCACCAGGCTGATTTTGCTGACCTGAAACAGGTGAGCAGACAGAATTTGAAGCATTTAACACAGACTCTTAATTCCTTAATTATATTTCCTCCTTGCTGCATATGCGAAAGAGTTCTTCTGTCTGTCCCGATATTTCTACCACTTCCCCTAGTGACATTTTCATCTCAGCCCCCATTTTTTTTCAAGGCCAATCTTCTTGCATGCCTCTCGTTCACCACCATCAGTACTGTGCAGATCGTTATATCATTAGGATAGGCTGATAATGGGCTCAATGAGTCAATTATTGCATCTACACAACAAAGATTAGTAGAGTTCTAAATTGATGCGTGTGAATAATAAGAGGACTCTCACTCGAGGAGGCTATTTATGGGCCTATTGATCTTGTGCATGAAATTAAGGAGGGTCGCTTCCTGCCAGCAGTGAGAAGCCCAGAATATGAATGTATAACCTTTTGAAGTGAAGTAGCGTTCTCCATTCCTTAAATATCTGTAAAGGGGAGGAAAGTCTCTCCGTGGAGAGATATATTGCATATCCCACACACCCACACTACATGAAAGTAAAATTTAAATATTTCAATTCCTGTTGGGGTGCCAATGACAAAATCTAAATGAAAAAGACCAGATTTGAGGCGTCTTTTTGTTTTGTCTTAGCAATAAAACGGATCTGCACCGCATATGTAAAAAACAAAATCTGATTTAGATCATATGAAAGAATGAATGTAAATTGTATTACAGAAATGGGGGGGGGGGGTGGTTTAAAGGGGCAGTGTGGACACATGGGAGAACACGCCCCCCTCACCTTTTCTGTGGAGAGGTCAGTCTCGCTGTCGTGCTTCCTCTGAGTGAAGAGGATGGTGAAGACGGCGTGGGATCGGCTGCTGGTCTCGTTCATGTTCGTGGCTGCCACAGTCCTGTGGAGTTCAGGCAGTTAGAAAAGGGCGTGGCTTTCATTCACAGGTGGCAGTGTAGCATGGTGGATAGGGAACAAGTTCGATTCCCAGGTAGGACACTTGAGCACTGTGTGTATTGGTAACAGATAGCAAATGCAGTGTGGATAAAATATACACTTCCTGCTGGCTGTTTCACTGCAGAGAAGAGTGGTGTGAGCTTTTTATATAGTATCCATTTATACAGCTGCATATGTACTGATAGCTCATACAAACCCCAATTCCAAAAACGTTGGGACTGTATGTAAAATGCACATAAAAGCAGAAAGTAATTATTTCTGGCACTCTGCCAGATATGCAGTAGATATGGATGGATCACTTTAAGGGTTGTTTCTCCTGACTCATTTTCCTATTGAACTCAATGGAAAAATAAGTCAGGAGATACAACCCTTCAAGTGATCAGCCCGCAGAAAGTGTATCATTTCTCCACACTGCATTGGCTATCTGTTACCAATACACACAGCAGGGCCAGACGTGTTTGCTGGGTAAATATCACCTGCTGTGTTGAGCCCGCACCCCTCTGCAGTACTACCACCGACTAACAGCTCACTGAATCACACCCAGATCGCACCCAGATATGCTACACAGCTCGCTCTGGTTTAGAGTGGTTTTCAGTGGTTCTCATCTCTTGGAATAGATTCAGACTCACACCAGAACCCATTAGAAGGACTCAGTTGTGCAAGGCCCCGCCCCTGTCCTGTGGGAGGCTGTGACAATCATTGGTGTATCAGATGGGGATAGGCTGTGCTTCAGAGGGAGTTCAGAGCATGAAAATGTGTCGTCAGAGAAATGAATCCCAGATAAAGCAGTACCAGTGTACGTCCATATAGGAAATAATATCAGTGACTACAATCTCTCTGTAATAAATCACTTTTCTAACTGCTCATCGGCCAGGGGCGCAGGGCTGAGTGGGACAAATATGCAGCAAGGCTACGTGGGCATTGTAGGCCACATCACCATTACTGAAATAAGCACTGAGTCAGCTCAGGCAAAGTAAAGCAGTGTCATAATTCCCCAAGGGAACCTGCATGCACTCACTGACTCACTCAGTCACTCACTGACTCACTCAGTCGCACTAATGCACCTCTCCACTCACAATTCATGGAGAGATTACATCCTGATTCCGATCTGATCCAGTCAAACAGACACCACACAGCCACATTTACACGCCAGTACTGACCCTCACCCCATAAGCGCACGGTGTGCCTATTAAGCGGTTTTGCAGCACTGCGGAGACGTCTCACCTGGCTTTGTTCCCAGCATCCATTAGGTCAGCGATGTCCGTGTAGGAGGTGACGGCCAGTTTGGACAGGTCCTCCACATAGGGCCCCATCAGGGGGTGCTCTCGCACACGCAGGTTCCCTTTGTTCTTGGGATTCAGCAAATCCCGTACCCTCTCACAGTAAATCTCCATGTAACTGACCTATAGAACAGAGCGATGCTGGATAACACTGCTCACTATGGCCACTAACTACCGAAAAATACCGCACAAGAACAACATGCCAAGTCGCATTAACCCTTATATGCTTAAGCAAACTTGATACCCAGCATTAGGTGTAATTTACATTTTGTATATGGTATTATAGGGGTAGGGAGAAGAATGTCAACTAAATTACAGTACGCCTCCAAAAGTGTCCATAAGTAGAAGACTCAATATAGCAGATCACAAAAGACGGACGACAATTGGAAATGGATAATCACTATATTGCATATTTTAAGCTTATATCAAATATAATTAAGTGGGTGAATCCATTTTAGTGCAGTGTAAACATCGGTTCTAGTGTGTACATAAGAGTCACTAACTGCTGTCATGGAGTGCATTTCTTTAGATTCTAAGGAATACAGACAAGTTCAGCAAGTTAGATGTTGGAGAGATAGGTGCTATAAATTTAATGCGAGCAATAAGGTCAATGTCCCTCAATGTCAATCCTATATGAGGCATTCATCCTATATGACACGTTAATGTGAAATACTTTACAATGCAACATATTGCAGACCTGTTACTTTACAAAGGGGTGATGCAGGCCCATGACAAGACAGTGTCAGGCCTGGAGAGACACTCGGCCCCCCGGGGGGGTCAGACACTCACCTCCACGGAGTAGGAGATCTCCTGCTTGTTGTTGTCATTGATTTTCTCAAAGAGGTCTTCACAGAGCTGGATGGGGGCAGTAAAAGCACAGCGCGGTTAAAGCACACTCGACAGAGAGGAGTTTCTGATCAATATCAAACACAAACGGCACTTTTAAAAGGGCTGCTGAGGTCAGGCCCGGAGAGCCGGCGGCACAGATTCCCGTCCGATCGCTTGAAATTTGAGCGCTGCAATTGACATGGCTGGGTCATGGTGCGAGGAGCGGAGAATGTGAGGGTAATGCAGTTAGCCTGGCTAGCGTACCTGTGGCATGTGGCCCTCCTGACATAGCTGGGTCATGGAGGGGCGAGAGGATAGCGTGTGGGTAACTAGTGTACCTGTGGTATGATGCCCTCCTGACATAGCTGGGTCATGGTGGGGCGAGAGGATAGCGTGTGGGTAACTAGTGTACCTGTGGTATGATGCCCTCCTGACATAGCTGGGTCATGGTGGGGCGAGGGAATAGCGTGAGGGTAATGCAGTTAGCCAGGCTAGCGTACCTGTGGTATGATGCCCTCCTGACATAGCTGGGTCATGGTGGGGCGAGGGAATAGCGTGAGGGTAATGCAGTTAGCCTGGCTAGCGTACCTGTGGTATGATGCCCTCCTGCCCCTCCTCCTGCTTGCCCATCATGGTGTAGGACTTTCCAGAGCCCGTCTGACCGTAGGCGAAGATGCACACGTTGTAGCCCTCAAAGGCGTGCTGCAGCATCTCCTTTCCAATGTCATTGAACACGAGGGACTGTGAGGCGAAGGACGAGTCTTCCGGCTGTAATCAACACACACGCACGCATGCACGCACGCACGCACACGCGCACACGCACACGCACACGCACACGCACACACCAGATTTTAATGACCAGATTTTAAGTAACATTACATTACTATCATTTGGCAGACGCTTGTATCCAAAGCGACGTACAATAAGTGCATCCCGAAGGTCATTGAAGCAACTACAAAACAGATCAGACAAAGCACATCCTTCTCATAATGTAGCAGCCATGCCTAGTAATGGACATTGAGTATAGTACACACAGTAAGCTAGGGGTAAGTCAGCTATACCTTCTAAACTATAAAATCATACAAGAGTTACAAGAAACAAGCAAAAAACAGGGAACAAGTACTATGAAAATGGTCCTAGATTGGTATGTCAGTTAAGGTGGAGTCTGAAGAGGTGTGTCTTCAGGCCACGACGGAAAGCAGGGAGTGTTTGGGCACAAGCACAAAAACACACGCACGCGCACGCACACATACAGGCATTATTACTGTGTTTTAATAATGCAAAAACTATTTTCAAGATTTCAAGCAAGCAGAAATCTTGAAAAAATAATCTTGCATTTACCATATAAATGAAAAGAACTGAACAGAGAGAGGCCCTAAGCAGAAGCGGCCATCTTACCGTGGTGTGTGACCAGTAGGAGTAATCAAATTTGAAGGACTTTGCGGATTCCTTCGGGTTTTTGGGGTTCAAAATGGCTGTAATGAAAGAAATAATGATTGTGTTAAACTGATTATTTTCACTGTTACACTTAATTCAGATCTGATAACATATGAGTAACTCACTTCCTGTGAAAAACTAAGACTGTTGATAGCCCATTTATGTCTGGAATGTGCCTGTAATCAGATAATAAAAACTATTCTTTGATTACAAGAAAATATGTTCATTGCGACAGGATCCGATTTGGGCCTTTTCTTTTTTATTCATTTTTTAAATATGTATTTTTATCTGCATGTCCACAAACAGGGAAATCAATTTTCTCAGCAGCACAAACAGGATACCTGCCAACGATCCTCAGGTTTTAAGTCTGGCATTCCAACCACGTAGTCACGCTGTTCACACTGAACACCAGCCTGATTGGTATTAGCATTAGATAGAGGCAAACAAACGGTGTCTGCAGCAAGCAACCTGTTTCTATTTAGAGTGAAGAAACAGGAAGTGTGAGGTGAAAGGAAATCCCCCAGAAACCAACACTGCAGCAGCACAGAGTACAGACAGGAGGCCAACTCTGCCCTTCTGTCACCAGGAGACCCACCGGTCTGTCAATCACCCACCTGACCAAGGCTAACCCCTCCAGAACACTTTCTGACCATCCCATACACCCCCCACACCCCATATCACCCCACCCCACCACCCAACAACCCTCCTCATTTGACCACTTCCCCTTTTTTGTTCTCGATCTCTGAAACTGTAAGCCCTTTACTTCAAATCAAATTTCATCATAACTCGTGGGATTTGAAAGATGACAAAAGTTTATACATAGTACATATATTTATATATAAATTAAGCTACAAAATGGAAAAGACAACAAAGCAAAGTAAAGATAAATGCTTTGCAAATTAAAAACTAGTGGGAGATTAGACTATTTATATTGACTATATATAATGCACTTTTTCTTAGGTAGAGGGCATACTGTACATGACCTGCCTCTGTGCTATGTCAGACAGTACAGTGTACAGTATACCTTCTACCAGAGAAAAGCACAATGCCCCAGTCTGAACCCAAATTCAATCTTTGCATTCAAACACTATGGAGAAAAGTGTGGTGGAGTGAAAGAATGGATGCAGAAACCAGCTGTTGTCCTGGAGTGTCACTCTCCTCCACCGCTCACTCTCTCTCCCTTTACCTTCCACAGAAACAGGGGGATCCCCCTCCATGCTATTCCAGCTCGTCGTACAGGTACAGACACCCCGGTTTTCACGCTCACAGATTTCTAATCCCTGCCATACACAAATTGGGTTGGGGGTGGATGTGGGTATAGAGGAGAAGGTATTTAGAGACATTAATGGCTGGGTTGTTACTGAAGACACTCCCTCAGCTGGTCTGGTCTCCATGGGGCAGACTGCAGACTCAGAGAGCAGAATGTGACGGGGAGGGTACAGAGATGAGCACAGCCCCCTGGCTTGCCCACAGAACTAACTGAGCCACAGGAGCAGGAAGCAGACTTTTCCCGTCTGCCAGAACGACTAAACTTCCTCTCTCAGTTGCATCTCACAGGGGAGACGTGTAAGATGTGGGCCTGCCGTTCTCCAGTGGAGTATGAAAAGAACAGAGCGCAGTCAGAATTCCACAAACACCAGCTGAGAAAGAGAGAGCGTGGACGACGGAGGCTTTTTACGTTACACGCTTTATCAGGGTCCTCGCGATAACTCTGGAATTCAGACAGGTTTAACCAACCAAGGTTTATACTCTGATATTGCGGCAGGACTACCACCGAACCGCCACTGACAGAAAGCGAATACAGATTAGGATACATTCTTTCCGGCGTCCATTTTGGGTTTTGTACACAGTGTTGCCTTTGTGCCAATCCCAGCACTGTGCAGGCCCCATACAGTCAAATGCTTGTTCTTGGGAATTCCTTTTCAGAGCCACGAACAGCAGGAAAAGAGGGCTACATTTGGCAGGATTCAGCCTAACTTTGTGTCCACTGAGAAAGCAGAGGCTGAGGGCCTGACAGAAAGTAATTTATAGCATTGTGTTCAGCGTAACCCCGGTCACCACTTTGGGGAGAAGGCGGAGCATCAGGGCCATTTTAAATAATCAGGAGCTAATCTGAAATATTTGATGATGATTAGCGTATCGTTAACGAGGAGGCGGAGCATCGGGGCCATTTTGAATAATCAGGAGCTAATCAGAAATATTTGATGATGATGATTAGCGTATCGTTAACGAAGAGGCAGAGCATCGGGGCCATTTTAAATAATCAGGAGCTAATCTGAAATATTTGATGATGATTAGCGTATTGTTAATCATCGAGTGTTGTTATTTGAAGAGACGTTGTTATCCCTGTCACCACTTTAACGAGGAGGTGGAGCATCAGTGGCATTTTAAATAATCAGGAGCTTATGTGAAATCATGATGATTAGAGTATTGTTAATCATCAAGTGTTGTTATTTGAAGAGACGCTGTCACCACTTTGGAGATGGGCCATCGGTGCGCATTTTAATCATTCAGGAAATATTTCATGATGATTAGAGGATTGTTAATCATCGAGTGTTTGGGTACTTGAGTGTTGAGGTACTTGAAGGGATGTTCCACTGAACATGCAGGGAACCCAAACCGATTGATTAAAAGGGAACCTCACTGACTGTGTAGACTGGAGTCTTTCTCCACACCCAGAAAGATCAACACAGGGATGAAAACCAGCACAGTTGGAAACTAGCAATTTTTTGTTATTTCTCTCCACTCCTGTATAAGCCTGAATATCAACAACCACACTTGGGGTTTCCCAATTTCCACAGATGGGCTACAGGGTAATCCCATGAGGACTGCACCCAGAGCAGCCACGACAGGACACCCGGGGCCAAGACCAGGGTCAGGACAGGCCCGAAGCCCCAGTCCAGCGACAGGCAGGATTACATTCAGCCATTTAAAATTCAGCTTTATCTTCTACAGTATCTTCTTCCTGAAGCACTGAGCTCAACTCCTGCATACGTGGACCTGCCCCCAGAGTCTGTCAGTCCGACGGATCTCTGGCAGTTATTTAAAATCCCCATTTTGAGCCATGTTCAGCAGGGCGATGATGAACATGCTTCTGAAGGCAGGGCGGTGAGACAGATCAGACAGTCACGTTTCAAAGAGTGAATCTTACAAGAGGGGATTCATCCTCACAACACAGCCGCCCACGTGCTCTCTCTCTACATCACTTCCTCTTTCTTTCTCCCTTTAGCCACCCAGAACCATGTGATCCCATTATTTTCCTTGGTCCATTCTTCTCTGCTCCTCCAGTCTAATAAATACCTTCACTTCTTCATCTGGCAAGGACTTGATTGCGGTTAGCTTCTCTGAGGTGAGTGACATTACAAAGTCATTACTGCAGTATGAGGATATTCGTCTCACCCTTGTACAAACGACTGTGAGCTTGGTATTCAGTTCAAAAGCGGATGACTCACATATTCACGATACACTTCACTTCTCACTGAATACTCGATGAATTCTGGATATACGCTGCTATACTACACTCATACAGTATTAATGCACGCATTAAACAGAAAAAGTAATTATTCAAAAGGAGGAACACCCTCCAGTAATCTGTTGCACAGGTGTTAGGACAGATCACAGCCTGCTCTAAATAAGAAAAAAAAGGGAAAAAAGGTATATTTAATAATACCATGCTGGTTAAAATCTAAAACATCCCTGCTGGACAGAGAATTTCTAACTTGAGCCAAATATAAAAGTTTTTCAATGTGCTGCATGACAAAAAAATGTAGATATCCACTGCTGGGCAAAGCTGAAGTATTGAAACAGCTCACACATTTTTTACTTTTGACTGTAATGTAAAGTAATGTAATGCATTTACTGAACTCTGACACTGTCCCCTATGCTTCCATGGCAACAGGTACTGCACCTGAATGTTGGTTACCATGACAACTTCATCACAAAATACCTTTTGCAGACATTTTTTTACCAATTGTGTTATCCCAGCTGGCAAACTGAATTAACACCAGCCGGCTAACTCATGTAACACAGGATATTAAACCTTGGAATTGTGGATTGATACAATTGTCCTAGCTTTTGTAAAATATATTTGACTGAATCATTCAGGTTTGTAATCATTACTTTTACAGAAAAAAGCAGAATACATATTTGAATCCAAGTAATCAAGCTTCTCTGAATTTTAAGCTATGCAGCAAATTACTGTAAAATATACTTTATTCAACCTGGTGCAGAATAGTGCAAGCCCTGTCAAGCAGGCAGTGATACCCTAAATAGAACATAGGTCATCATTTTTCCTTCCATAATTCAACTTGCTGTCATAAGAGCAGAGTGGAGCTTGTGCAAACTGAGCTGTAACAGGAAGCAAGCAAAGCCAGTACAGGAAGTGGAAAAGCCCGCAAAAGGCATCTACCCTTTTTCCACATCTTTCCGGATGTGGTCAAACACCAAAGCCACCAAACCCATGTCCGTGAAGCCCACTGCTTAGAAACCTTACCATTGGGACTGACACCTACTTCAGCTCACATAACAACAAAGCTAGTTACGGACTGAATTTCAGACCTAAAGTTGACTCGAATGTCTCTTTAAGCCCTTTAGAGCGACACCATCTAAAGAAATGTCAGCCCACCTCTGAGCCAGAATCATGAGCATTACCGTAATGCCTTATTGTCTGGTTGCACTGGCTCAGCCCTGAATCGTCTCCAACTTGTACAGAATGCAGCTGCTAGAGTTCTTACTAGAACCATGAAATGGGAGCATATCAGTCCGGTGCAAAAAACTTGTCAAATTCAAAATTGACTATAATATTTTACTTCTGGCGTTTAAAGCTTTAAATGGTTTGGCGCCAGAATATCTTAGTGAATTACTCATTCCTTACTGTCCTCCTAGATTACTTCGCTCTCAAAGTGCTGGCTATTTGAAAATTCCTATTATATCTAAAATTACAATGGGTGGCAGAGCCTTCTCTTACAGAGCTCCTCTCTTATGGAATAATCTTCCCATGTATGTTCGGGCTTCAGACACACTTTCTGTCTTTAAGTGTAGGCTAAAAACGTACCTCTTTAGTCAATCCTATAGTTAAGGATGTCCAGTTCATCACCTTTAGTTTAAACCAAGCCAGCCAGCGAAGTACTGTGCATTGCCATTTGTTTGATCTGCATGGCCCTGAGGCACCCCCTCTCTTGCCAGGTTCTTTCCGAGATTTCTTCCCACTGGGGAGTTTTTTCTTGCCACAGTTGAGTGTTTTTTTCTCCCCGACCTTGTTTTTTGTTATATTTTCCTTCTGTTTCCCTGTACAGCGTCTTTGTGACAGTTCTCTGTAAAAAGTGCTATACAAATAAAATTGAATTGAATTTTACATTTAAGGTGTCACTTTCCCTCTCGAGCAAGTGTCCTGGCACAAACGCAGAGTCATATATCGGCGGTCCATAATGGAGTGAGTGAGTAGGGCGAGTTACGTTGAATCCGCCCCTCCCCCTCACCTGCACGAGCCTCACAGACAGGCAGGCCTTCAGCAGGGAACAGGAGGATTGCTTCCTTGGCAACACTGAAACCCCCTGTTGCTCTAATCACCAGCCTTTTCACACACAGGCCAGCTGGTCCCTAGCAACGCACACGAGGCGGCCTTGGTAACGGCACTCCTAATTGGTGCAATGGCTGTGTGGTGCAGCAGCAGAGACTGAAGGGCTATAGGCTCAGGGTCTGTGCAGCAGGAAACTGTGGCGCTTTGAGATCGGACATGCTCACTGTGTAGAGCGTGAACCCAATACTGACCCTGTTAATGGCGGAGGAGGAGCCAGACTAATTTTCATGCCAAACGGAAGAGTGATGGATATTTTTCTGTCTCGATGAAGTGTGCGTGCGTGCAAGTCTGTGTGTGTGTGTGTGTGTGTGTGTGTGTGTGAGAGAGTGTGTGCATTTCCACCAGTGATCAGCAAGAGGACAAGTGAGAACAGCCCTACTACATTGAGACTTGGCAAAACAGCTCCTGACTATGATGGTGACCATCTCTCCACAGAGGTGGTGATAGACCTTGAAATAGCCTAGAAGCTGGGTCTAACATGGCAGAATATGTCTATCTCACAAGTGTGTCCACTGGGGACCAACTCCCTACTCAGTAGCTAGATCCCTGTGTAAGTATCCCTTCAGTTGTGCCTTAAGCTTAGCCTACAAAAGCCTTAAGAAATAGCCTCATTATCCACACACAAATATTAGGGCAAAAGGGAAAACAAATCAACTGAAGAGCGAGCCTGGAAAGCAACTGTGTTCTGCACTCATTTAAATACTAACCATGCAAAATTGCAATTACCACAAGAGCACTACTGGAGGGCAGATGGGTTTTAATAGCTTCCCTGAGGCCAGTGTATTAGAGGAAGTGTGATGCAGCATTTTAGTCACAGAATACATTAAAAATGTTCCCTCATAAAAGCTGCAGTCTGTGTACTCAAACAGTCTGTGCTACTTACCCACAGTCACACAGTTACAAATTCACTTGTCAAGAGGGTTTCTAAGTAGTAGGCAATTTCCAAAGGGGAAAACTATTGATTACTCAGAGTAATGGATATTGGTAAGCCCCGTGGATAGAGCCATGGTGTACACCAACAAACCCCGTCTCAGAGAGACAGAGTGTAAAGTAGCAAGCTCTGACACCAGCAATTACATGCTTGATTTGTGCTGCAGATTCAGTAGCCTATTGCTCTCCGGTCTGGCAGTGTGAGTTTCCAAGGCTACATGGTGAGAACCGCCGGCCATAGCTCAGCACACATAGAATGCGCAGTTGACCCAGTGCCGTACATACCGACAAAACAGCTGACCGTGCCCCGGCCAGAGCAGGTGGCACATCGTCCACACAGCAATGTCCAGCCATGCACTCGAGGCACTGTAGCCTAATGTGTTCACAAAAAACCTGGCTGAAAAAATGTGCTCTAATCACACGAGTCTAATCTGATCAGGGGGTGGATTTCCATTGAATATGAGAAGGCGTTTATAAATTCACCAGAACACTCTCTTATTTTGTTACTAAATTTTTGTCTCATTAGCAGGATGACTGCTGAAAGACCTGAGGGTAAAGACTTTTCTCTGGGATATAGCAGCAATGTCTCAACAGTGACTGGAAGACTTCTGGTCCAGTTCCTGAACCCACACTGTTACCTGCAGGTTAATGCACCAATGCTGAGCGTTCTATCGGTCCTCCCCAGTTCTACATTAACCAGCCAGGGCCACTCCTATGCAGGGCGAGCAACATCCTACAGTGAGGCGTAAGCTAATTTACCATTAATAGCACATTACCTATGTGTGTCAGGATTAGCTGAGTCACTGCATCAGTGTAATTATTCCCACACTTAAGGAAGCCCGTTATAGCATACAGTGCACTCCACTATTATTGGCACCCCTGGTAAAGATGAGTAAAAAGGGTTATAAAAAATTCACCATGACAAATTTTCCTATTGAACTCTATGGAAAAATAAGTCAGGAGAAGAAACCCTTCAAGTTATCCATCCATATCTACTGTATTTCTGGCAGCAGAGTGATGGTTTAAGGCTCATTTGATACATCAGACCCTTGATGACTTAGAGCCATTTAGCCAACCATGTGTTCTATACTGTTCCAGTGTAATTCACAGCTAAATCTAGTCCCCACCCCCCAATTCCCCAAAAATCCTTTTTATTCATCTTTCCCAGGGGTACCAATAATAGTGGAGGGCACTGTATGTGAAGGAAAAAGCAATATAGGCCAACTTAGGCAAAAGTTTCTCCACATAAAATTCAAACATACATTCTTTATATACTGCAGTAGTCCTCTACTGTGATAAGCACACACTTTTGCAGCTCCATGTAGAGATAAGTTAAGATAAGACCAGGAAAAACAAAGACGACAATAAAAACAGATCTCAGGGAGAGAGGCTTATTTACACATGGATATAAAACAATCGGAAGTGTCAATACAGGAAGTAATATACAGTAGTTGTCCTATATCTTTCTAAAGGCAATAAAAAAATCAGAGGCCAGACGAGGCCAGGTCTATGTCCTGTTCTTCTCCGCTTGCTTTTCTTGCTTTGAGATCAGAGTTAAAGAGGAGAAAATGGAGAAAATGGAGCCATAGGGTAAAGCCCTGAAAGACTGCTGACCTATAGGTTACATGGGGGGGGTGTCCCGGGTCCGAACACTCGGGAGGGCGCAGGGTGCACCCTTCCCATCTGCCCTAGTGAGCCAGAGCGCATATTAATACCACGGCAGGTGGCAGATCGCATGCTGACAGACTCTCGGTGACAGGAAGGAACGGGCAGATAGCCGCGTGCGGAAAGGTCACGCCCCCAGAAGACACACACCACTGCCAAGGAGCACTAGGATTTCATAAGAAGTTCATAAGATGAGCTCTGATATGGACTTTCATTTTGTGCAAATATAGACAGTCTTTGTGTTCATTTTACCATGCGTCAGGCAAGAAGATAACCTAGTCATTCCTATAAATACTGTATATGTATTCATCGTTATTCATCATAACCATCACAAAAAAAGAAACAATACTATTCTGATCACTTACTACAATATAAAACAAAATGATTATTATTATTATTTTAAAGATTTAACGGAGATCTTTTCTGAGGACACGCTGTAAACAGAGGTAGACTGCAGATCCCTGGAGGCTCCTGCGCTGGTCGAACAGACTGTACATCCCATTACGTTCCCAGGACATTTCTGGAAGTTTGCTCAGTCAGACTGGAGGCCATGCAGATCAAACAAAATGGCAATGCCCAGTACTGAACCCCATTCCGGGATGTCCATCAGCGTATCTTAATGTTTTGTCTACGTGGCGAATCGCACGCGGTTTACTGAGGGGAAAGTTCAAAGGATTGGACCAACCGCTGGGAAGAAGCCTGGGGAAATTCATGTTTGTTGTTGACGTGCCTTTCACTGCCGATGAACAAGCCGAGTCTGACCACAACACAAATGGCACCGTGATTTCCAGTCAGATAAAACCCCGACATCGGGATTGTTACAAGTTATAAGTGAATTAGACCTCCAAAGAGCCCGACAATGAGAGCTTATAGGCTTCCTCTGTGGAGGATGTGACTGGATTTTCCTTTTGCTGAGATAAGAGGTTTTGTTATAAATTCTGCCGTTTGTTTTCTTGTAGCTGGCCCAGTACTTTACCAAAAAACACACACAAGTTTCTCGCATCTCTAGTTTTACCCTTGATAAATGTTACATAAACAAAATTAATATACAGGGTTTCTCACTCTCTACATTTTTATATGGTTGTTTGAGCCAATGGAGCAAAGAGCTGCTCCAAGCAACACAATCAGCATGTGAAACGATGAGATAACACAAAGCGGGCTACTGTTACTGCAGTCAGCATTATATTTAGTAATACTGACAAAATATTTCATGTGGACCTTCCTATGTCCATCAGAAATTCTGGGCCAGGTCCATTTTGACCACTGTTACACAGAAGTGACAATGTCATCCAAGTCAAAAAACTGTTTTTTAAATCCACCAGAGAGTTTCTCATTTTCAGACCAAAGGGAAGTGCACCATGTAAGAACAAATACCAATTTCCAATATGGGGGCATCGCAGCTTAAAGAATAATTCATAATGCCGCAGATTCAGTCATCTCGATTTTCAAACAAGCAGGAACGCAGCACTTTTGAAGCGACTAGAGCTTGTTAGCGCCCTTTCTGAAAACCAGCGTGCGTCTTCCAAATGTCACCCGAATGCACTCTGATGTTTTAATGGCTCCATGAATCAATTCAACAGCCTAATTTGAATTTTAAAAGTAAAAATTCTATATAGAATCGTCATCTTTCAGACTAAGAATTAAATGTAAGCTACGAAAGTACAGAAAATGAGAACATTCAAAATGACACAAAAAGCATGTTATGCCCATGTATACATTATTGGTGGAGCCGCCAAGATCCAATTTTCCATACTACATAAGCACATATGACGGCCACCAGCTGAGACAGCTGGGATGGGTTAACACGCAGATGACGGGCATCAACTTTAACATGCCCCATAGCCCAGAGGCTTTGAGCTGGCAACCTCTTCCTCAGTCCTCTCACAGATGGCATTTCTTTTATCATTTTGTGTGATCGCTCAGAAATGCTCGGCAGAGGACGAGAGAACAGTGCGTACGCAGAAAGGACAGGCGCTCTCCAGAATCCCCTCCCAGTTACGGGCGGTGGTCAAGCGGAGGAACAATCGCATTTCTGACGCCCTCAACTCCTTTCAGGGCCAAACTCACGCCGTCGACTCTCATTATTTACAAGTTTCCAAAGTGAGAAGGTAGTGCAGCTGTGATTATCGGTTTTAAAAAGCCGCGATACAATTAACGTTTGTAGCAGGGTGATTATCGTTGATTACAGGGGTAATATAGTCACATGACTCAAGGCTCCTCTTCTGAATGAATATCTTACCCGTGGAAGGAAAAGAAAAATCTATTTACAGCAGGGAATAATTTTGACACTTTTTGTAATGTTTCGTTTTCAAACTACGCAATTAATTTACAACTTGAAAGCATGAACATTTGTAAAAACCTGTGTGTTCTCAGTAATATATTCAGATTTTGTGAATCACAGGCTGCTTAAAAAAACAAAAAAAGCACAAAGCTTTTAAAGCAGAAGTTGCTGTAGTGGAAAATTTCCGTCCAATCTGTTTCTTGTGTGTGTGTGCATGCACGTCTGATTTACCACAGGGAATTAGAGACTTTGTGCAATTTCTAAATTAGGCTGCAGAAATCCCAGTCCCCACTGTCACTTCCTGTACACAAGGGAGCGACATGCCCGTGAGTATTATGTCACTTCCTGTACACAAGGGAGCGACATGCCCGTGAGTATTATCAGAAGTGCACTACAATCCCCAAACAAACTAATTTCATCATTTTCATTACAATGAATAATAAGAAGTGACCATGAAACACATCATGGATCCATGCTGATCGATGAAGACCTCCTGTCTCTTTCTACGGCAGGGAATGGGAGGGTAGAAACAGAAATGTGCTGGAAGGCTGATGACAGAAAGCCCCAGAAAGCACACATTCATCTGGGACTGTGGGAGGCCCGGCCTGGCCCGGCCACTGAGAGGCGCTTCCAAAGGTCACCCCCACCCCTCCCCTCGCATTACCCTCTCGTCTCTCTGTCTCCATACAAAACAAATCCTCCATTCAATTGTGTTCAACTGCCTACGTTACCCTGACTGAGACTGAAGGTGTTGAATCGAGCCTTTGTGAAACTATCTCATGTGTAATACAGATTTGTACAGTTAAGGTTCTTGCAGGTGACTTTTAATTCGCTTTTAGGAAGAAATGCAGGCATTAAAACATGTTTGAAACATGGAATCAACAAAGGTTAGGATTCATCTGTTTTTCCCCATCTTTGGAATATTGCTAATCGCCAAGCTAACCAACCCGGGTAAGAGCAGAGAGAAAGATAAAATGCATGTTTATGTGCACACCATATTTCAGATAACGGTCCTTATTCTGGTTTGGGCCATATTCCGATGATGCCGTTAACACGCGTCATGAAAGGAATAACCGTCTTATTCCTGCATACACGGTTAGCTGTATATTCCATTACGTCCGGTCTTACATCTCGATGCGATATTCATTAAACAATTTTGACTTGGCTCTGACCTGTCAAAAGGTTTAGAACTTAGCATTTGAGGACTGCAGATTTCACAGTGCTAGCAGACAGGGCTACTCCTCCCCTTTGCCTTCCCTAATTTTCCTCAGCGAGTAGTACCAAACCCTCCATTGCTCTAATGACATGAAAGCAAGGCAAACGGCTGTACTATAGCACGCTATAACGGAGCCCATATTAGGGTCACTACTGAGTACACGAGTCTGACGATGAGAAGGCATCAGAATTGTTCTTTGTTCAGTTTGTTACCTTTTCAAACTGCCAATCACTTGAGAAAATACTATGATGCATATTTACTTTGCACCAGGCATTTATTTAATCTTAAAGACAGGCAGCACATTGTTACTCTCAGACAAGCGCGGAGTTGCATCAGCCAAGGCTGAAAGCACGAGCAGCGTTTTTCAATGACGTCACTTGTGACCTGAGATCAATCCCATTTCCCGTCAAAATCGGCTTGACATAGTTCCGGTTAATTCCAGTCCCTTAGTCAATTCCCCCTATAAATCCAAACGTCAACAGGAACTGATATTTAAATAGTGAAATAAAACTCACGGTGGACCACACGCTACCTGGCAAACCGTACACTGCGGTGATCCCGAAGGATTTACTGCGCAGGTTTAATGTGACTCACGCTGCCTGTTTATATGGACGGAGGAGGGGGTTGCCCTTCATGTTCATTCCACTCCAGTTAGACCAATAAAGCTCATAAAGTTCTAGTCTGTCTGATGGCCGGCCAAGGCAACCACAAAGCTGCTTCTGTACTCAATGTCGTGGGCGGAGTCGTGCGGTGTTCACTCCTCCACGCTTTTCAAAGGACGTGCGCTTGCATTCCCGCAAGCAGTGCAGAAATCACAGGGTTCCTGGCCGTGGGCTGGCGATGCTACCTCACGCTCTCCTGCACGTGATCGCAGCCCCACCCCCACCCCTCCAATGCAGGGAAGCGCATAATTTAAGGTCAGCTCTGAAAAGCCAGGGAACTGCATGGAGTCACGAATACGGCCGAATCAAAAAAAACATACGTGATGAGACGATGTTTAAAAGCTTCTGCGGAGGGGATGCAGAACAGGCAGGGATACATCACTGTGCTACCAAGGCAGAAATGTGGACATGATGTCCGCAGCAACGCTACAGTTCGACTGACATGTGAATAAGCATTTTATGTGATCTTATTCAGAATAAAAACCTTCATTTAAGGATCGGTGGCTCTTCAAATGCCTCCACAAACACTGGAAAGTGGTAGTGTTCTGTATGCATTATTAGTCATTTAATCTCAATATTATTAACACTACCATAGAACCTCATTGGTTAATGACAAATCTTGAAAGATTAGTAAGAGGTTATGCATTTTTAATAAAACCATGGTCTTCAATCATTGTCTAAAAAGGTGTGTAATGGCTGTGGCAGTGTTCCACGTATGAGGCTGTAAGGTGGCATACAGTACTCATTTATAATGCAGTCATGCGCTCTACGGTTTGGAATCAAATCCTGATCATGTCACTGCGGACTGTGGCCTGTGAGCCATAATGTCCCCCTGGGAGAAAGGGTTTCACGCAGCAGTTGGCCCTGGGGTCCTCCAGTATCGATAGCCTGGGGTCCTCCTGTATCGATAGCCTGGGGTCCTCCTGTATCGATAGCCTGGGGTCCTCCTGTATCGATAGCCTGGGGTCCTCCAGTATCGATAACTTGGGGCCCTCCAGTATCGATAGCCTGGGGTCCTCCAGTATCGATAGCCTGGGGTCCTCCAGTATCGATAGCCTGGGGTCCTCCAGTATCGATAGCCTGGGGCCCTCCAGTATCGATAGCCTGGGGCCCTCCAGTATCGATAGCCTGGGGCCCTCCAGTATCGATAGCCTGGGGTCCTCCAGTATCGATAGCCTGGGGTCCTCCAGTATCGATAGCCTGGGGTCGATAAACCTGCTGCAGTGGAACGGATTCTCTCGATTTACTCATTTCAACAGGAAAAAAAGCTGGTTAAAGAAAGCAAACGGAGACTACAAATCGGTTCTGTGAAATGACCTTTTCTTTTAAATTAAATTCCCAAGAATCCGAGTTAACAGAACTTAATAAGCTTACAGATTGTTTTGGTGGGGATAAAGAAAGACTACACACGTTCAAAGGAAAAGAGGCAATCCTTATTTATTTAAATATTGAAAAGTACTATTGTATCTGACAGGTATCTAACCCGATATTCAATATTCAAACATTTCACGTTTACTGCACCGCTTACTTTACATCAGAAATACAAAGCAATCTCTTTAATCTGTGAGGGGAATGAAAGGACAACAGAAGTACTGCAGACTGGGCCCTTCATCTCTCAGTGGCAGATATGAATTCTCCGTGCACTCTGCCCGGGACTGCAAACTTCCTCACATTTTAACGTTCCCTGTGGACGCTGTGGCGGGAGCGTCCGAGGACACGCCACTCGAATGCAGGTTTACATGGATGCAGACCATCAGCGTCTCATAATTACGTCACGTTCAGAAGCACGGACCTGAGCCATTCACCGCAGAAAGGGAGTAAGGGTGGTAAGAATTACTGCAATCCGGTCCATTGTGTCTGCCGTCCCAAAGAGCAGGGAGGATGAGAGCCATTAGTCTCCAGGATACGTAATGAGGAAATGGGGGTTTAGTGCACACACAGGTCTACAGCCTACTGAGTCACAGCGCACACTGACCTTACCCTGGCAGGAGTGGGGCTGCTCCGGAGAGTGGAACAGAACAGAATGGATACAACTCTAAATTGGTGGAAATTTACACAGCTGATCAGATCAGAGTTCTGCAGAGAGCAGGGTCAGCAAAAGCGAGAACGCATCACTGTGCAATTGTCAGGTTACCATGGCAGCCAAGACCTCATCCCTCGTGCACAGGAAGTGACAGTGGTGTCCTCTGGACTGGGCTGGGATTGGGGGGGAGGGGGGCATATCACTGACTATCTGTGTCTGTCTGTCTCACACACGCGCGCGCACACGCACACGCTCTCTCACAGTTTTTTTTCCTCTACAATTGGGAATTCCAGGGAGAGGAACAGAGCCCAGTACACATGTTTTCCACAACAAAGACTTCAGCCCCACAACTTTTCCACTCTGCAACCCATCAGCTGAGTGACTGCACAGCTGCTATAGCCTGACTGCAGCTTCACAGGCAGAACAAAGGGGTCGCTGTTGAGCAAAACATGGAGCACAACCTCTCGACTAAAGGCCCTCCCTGGGAAAAGCAACTGTGCATCTCCACATTGGCGAGCTGACAAACCGACAAAATCAAGATGAATTGTGGGCCATAGGGTATATAACTGCAATACACAGAAGTGCTAACCAAATACACCACTTAGAAGCACCCACCTCAAAGATGCTTTAATGAGACTATGTGCATGCAAACCCTTTCTCCACCAGTTTTTATTAGCTAGATTATTATGACCCAGCAATACTTTATACCAAAAATAATTCCAATAACACACAGTTGTGCCCTGTACTGTACTTATTATTAATACATTTGTATCTTATGACCATTCATATTACTTCAATATTATGAAGTATATTCATATTGTAGTAAAATGCACCTCCTACAAACCTCAGATGCATTAAAATGAGAACAAATCAGCATTGCAGTACAGAAGGTCATTTAGACACCTGAGCTTCAAAGTACAAAAATATCTCTGGTCTTTCCATACTCTTCAACAGGACAAAGACTCATTACGTGTGCGTTTACGTCTGTATGAGTGTGTGTGTGTGTGTGTGTGTGTGTGTGTGTGTGTGTGTGTGTGTGTTTATGTCTGTGTGAGTGTGTGTGTGTGTCTGTGCACCTATGGGAGTGTGCGCGTTTGGGTGAGTCTGTTTGAGTGTGTGTGCGCATGGCTGTGTGAGTGTGTGTGTCTGTGCACCTATGTGAGTGTGCGCGTTTGGGTGAGTCTGTTTGAGTGTGTGTGCGCATGGCTGTGTGAGTGTGTGTGTGTGTCTGTGCACCTATGTGAGTGTGCGCGTTTGGGTGAGTCTGTGTGCATGGCTGTGTGAGTGTGTGTGTCTGTGCACCTATGTGAGTGTGTGCGTTTGGGTGAGTCTGTGCGCATGGCTGTGTGAGTGTGTGTGTCTGTGCACCTATGTGAGTGTGCGCATTTGGGTGAGTCTGTTTGAGTGTGTGTGTGCCTGTGTGTGCGAGTGAGTGCGTGTGTTTATGTCTGTGTGCGAGTGTGTGTGAGCGTATCAGTGTGTGAGTGTGTGCGCGTGTCCGTGTGTGAGTGTGTGCTCGTGTCCGTGTGTGAGTGTGTCCGTGTGTGCGTGTGTGAGTGTGTGCGCGTGTCCGTGTGTGCGCGTTTCCGTGTGTGCGTGTGTGCGCGTGTCCGTGTGTGCGCGTGTCCGTGTGTGCGCGTGTCCGTGTGTGCGCGTGTCCGTGTGTGCGCGTGTCCGTGTGTGCGCGTGTCCGTGTGTGCGCGTGTCCGTGTGTGCGCGTGTCCGTGTGTGCGCGTGTCCGTGTGTGAGTGCGGTGCGCGTGTCCGTGTGTGAGTGTGTGCGCGTGTCCGTGTGTGAGTGTGTGCGCGTGTCCGTGTGTGAGTGTGTGCGCGTGTGTGTGCACGTGTCCGTGTGTGAGTGCGTGCGCGTGTGTGTGCGGGTGTCCGTGTGTGAGTGCGTGCGCGCGTCCGTGTGTGAGTGTGTGCGCGTGTTCGTGTGTGAGTGTGTGCGCGTGTCCGTGTGTGAGTGTGTGCGCGTGTCTGTGTGTGAGTGCGTGCGCGTGTCCGTGTGTGAGTGCGTGCGCGTGTCCGTGTGTGAGTGCGTGCGCGTGTCCGTGTGTGAGTGCGTGCGCGTGTTCGTGTGTGAGTGCGTCCGTGTGTGAGTGCGTGCCCGTGTGTGAGTGCGTGCGCGTGTTCGTGTGTGAGTGCGTGCGCGCGTCCGTGTGTGTGTGTGCGCGTGTGTGAGTGTGTGCGCGTGTTCGTGTTTCAGTGCGTGCGCGTGTCTGTGTGTGAGTGCGTGCGCGTGTCTGTGTGTGAGTGCGTGCGCATGTCCGTGTGTGATTGCGTGCGCGCGTCCGTGTGTGAGTGCGTGCGCGCGTCCGTGTGTCCAGGCATGTCTGCATGCGTTAGTTTTCTGGATGAACAAAAGAAGGAGGAAGAACAAGAAGGCCCCTGTAATGGCCTCCGGCAGCCATCACAAGGCGCGGTATTGATCGGGACGGCCAGCAGGGGCTGCCAGGCATGATGCAATCCCTCTGCTCTGAGAGCTCGGCTGGGACTTCCTGGAACAGGAGGAGGAATGGCGGTAACACAATGGAGGAGAGAGCGCTCGCGGAAGCCATTTTCATCACCTGAATAACCCACGCTTTCAAGTTTCACTCCAAGGCCATCTCAGAAGAGCCGCTTTCCCCCACGGGGACATCTCTCTCATAACTCAATCTCATTGGGTTGCACAATACTTGTCCAAAGCCTGCAGTCTGCCACTACGACTGATATTCCTTTAATCATCGCTGCCTCTCTGGGGGGATATCAATATCCCCTGGGGAGTGGCCGCAGGGTTGCGTTCTCCCATAATCACGGGCTGATTTAAAGTTTGTTTGCAGCACAGCACTGCGCCGATGCCCCAGCGCCCATAATGACCCATCAATCTGGGCTCTCGGCAGGAGCCAGGGCCCGCACCACTTTATGAAGGAGTACAGTGTCTCATCTTAGAAATTTATTTTTACACTTTTACAGGGCAGCTCTGCACCTGGGTGGGTCAGAGGGGATTTAGCGGGTTGCGCGGGACGACCTCGGCACGCGTTCCGGGATTACGCACCCTAACCGGGTCAATCGCGCCCAAGGTTTCTCTCTAAAGACTCGGCGGGACGAGGTGCCTTCCCTATGCCACCGCGTTGGCCCATCTGCCCCACCCTCACCTGCCCCTCCCCCTGGTCTGCACACTGCCCCTCCCCCATTGGTCTGCACGCTGCCCCTCCCCCATTGGTTCCAGGCTGCCCCTCCCCCATTGGTCTGCACGCTGCCCCTCCCCCTGGTCTCCATGCTTGCCGGCCCACTGGCCTTCTTCCCTCTTCTTTCTGTCTTTCGTTTTTCATCCTCTTCCTCTCTCTACGGCTGCATATCCTCACAAGACTGAAACCACCGGCCACTGGATAAATGAAGAGACACTTCCTCTTTTCCTAAGTCAGTATTTTTACACAGACATGGTGGTGAATTTACACTGCGATGATGATTTTGTAATCTACAGCCTCGTTGTTTGGCTGTTTAGCCTATTTATTTAGTATTCATTTACAAAGCTATTGAAGAAATTATGGTTAATAAGCTTACGAAATAAAGGTTACATGTGCATTTAGAACAACACATGTAGGTGCATTACAGATTAAGCACATGTGAAAAAGATGTGCATGTCAAATAAGCTTCAGCAAGGCCATTTTAGTGTTGACAGGGAGAGAGAACCACACTGCACTCAATGTGTATGAAGTATGTGTATGTAGTATGTGTACATGTCTGAAGTATGCGTATGAAGTATGCGTATATGTCTGAAGTATGTGTATGTAGTATGTGTATATGTCTGAAGTATGTGTATGTAGTATGTGTACATGTCTGAAGTATGTGTATGAAGTATGTGTATATGTCTGAAGTATGTGTATGAAGTATGTGTACATGTCTGAAGTATGTGTATGTAGTATGTGTACATGTCTGAAGTATGTGTATGAAGTATGCGTATATGTCTGAAGTATGCGTATGAAGTATGTGTACATGTCTGAAGTATGCGTATGAAGTATGCGTATATGTATGTGTTTTCTATGCAGTGCTGCTTTACTGCTGTACAAATTGAGCCCATCCGGCTGTAAAATCAACCAAATGGACAGTCCTGCAGTTCCACACAGCTCAGATCCTGAACACGAAGAGGAAACAGAATGACTGGTGGAGATGCAGTAGTCTCAATGACTAAAGAGTTCTCTTCTACAATGCGCCATGCTTTTTGCCACAATATTCACAACTTTACCGCTTTCTAACACCGTCTCCAGCCACTTCTCAAAATCCCCTTCACCCCTGGATTTATTCAATATTTCTCCTTAACTCTGGCTCACAAAGAATGTAAGTGTATGCTTGCTAACTTTATTTTCTTTAAAAAAAAACTGACTGGAGTGCTCAGGATTTAGCAAAATTAGTTAACTAAAGTTTGCTTTAAAAATACACCTGTCATATAGGCTAAGTTAAAACGCTGATTGAATCCAGGCGTAGCGCGACTCCCTTTACTGCTGGATCTCACGGTCGGGACGTTTCACATCGATTCGTGCTTCAGCTGAAGAGCAGGAGCACAGTCCGAGGTTATTCCAGTCCAACATCAAGGGTTTTGGATATGCGCCCTGTGAGATTAGCCTGCTCCCGTCAGCCCCGGCACAAGCAGGCTACATCTACCGCAGAGAGCGATACGGAGACAGACAGCGATACAGACACGGAGACAGAACCCACTTACGGTCCTCCTCTCCCTCCACCAGCACGTTTCCGGCCCTTAATGCGCCCTCTCACAGCAGGGCACTCACACCGGCACCCATCCGCCTGTCCTTCCCCACTTCAAAGGGAATCGGTTTACTGCCACACGTGAGCGCCGTGTGCAATTAAGGCCACGTGTCCACCATCGCATCTAAAACGTGATGCTGGGTAAGGGAATGGGATACTTTTCACAACAGATTTTATGTGAGGTTAATTATCTTTGGTATTCCACAGTTTTCAATAGCACAGGGCAGGGTGAAGTGGGTGAGGTGGGGGGGGGGGGGGGGTGAACCAGCTCAAAACAAGCCTTTACAGACACATGACCCAAATGTGTCCTTAGGAGTAGTATAATAACTTGGCCACCACGCTCAGAGACATTAACTCTTTGTAGAGTAGGTTTTTTGGAATGTTTTTTTCAAAATTCTAAGTCAGTGTTCCAGAACTCCATTGTTTCCAATTACCAAATAATTGTCACATCAGCATTAGAATGCTCAGTTGAGAACACATTTATGATCTTATACCTTAAAGGGTGTAAAATATGACCATAACCAGTACGTGCATATTTATTTTTACATATAACTACTGCTGGGTTGAGCAAATTCCCACAATAACCTTCATTTCATGCTTGAAAAGACTACTTACAGGAGTGCACAGCAGACCTGGGGCACAATTTGATGGCTTTTCACAGACTGACAGATGACACCTGATCCTCCACACAAAAAAAAAGAAAAGGTCTGGATCAATAATCCTCCAGCCAACTGTCAGCGAATCAGAGGAGCTGCAGTGCTCTGCGGAGCTTCTCCTAAACGCAGCTCTCTGTCTAATGTACTGGAACACCAGGGCAGACCACTGGGGTTCGGCCCAGCACGATTAGGGAAACTGGAAACAAAGAGATGTCACGCTGCCCCGGAGCAGAAAATACAGACAGCCCCGCAACCCACTCCCCCTCTCCCCCTCTCCCCCTCTCCCCCCCTCCCCCTCTCCCCCTCTCCCCCCCTCCCTTCATGCACCCCAACTCCAGACTCCAGTGCACAGTCTCTAATGGGGCTATAGACTGCGGGCCAGTCAGAGTAATGGACTCAGGTGGTAAGAAGCCCATCAGCGCACACTGAAATGGCATCATCCCAACTCCACATATATATTATTCTTTCGCATTCATCTCTTGTAAAGCCCCCCCACTTACAGTGCTTTCTCAGCGAGTATGGAGGCGTGCGGGTTTTGCGATATAAGACACTGAGAGGACAGGGCAGAAGGTCGCCAGTTCGTCTCCCTTATTTACCGCGCCACTATCACAGGCAGGGCCACAGGACACCGGCCGCCATCTCTCAACATCGTATTGTGGCAACATTCTCGGCATGCCATTCGCAATGGCATCCCGGGGTGGGGGGGGGGGGGGGGTGGGGTGGGTAGGCTGCCAGGTGTACCGTCTGCTTTGTGGCCTCGCAGATGACGATGGGCGAGAGAGGCAGGTCACCGAACCTCCCTCTCAGCTCCCTCGAAATCCCCCGCGGCTCTCTCACGCACGGTCACGAGCTGGCACCGCGCGCAAGAACCCATCATCCTGGACCGTGACGTGCCAAACAGAGGCTATGCAAAAACGCAACTCAAAGGGTCATTTTGGGCCTGGACATTTAGGCCTTCTAATCCATTGAAGGTTTATAGGAGAGCCACACTGTGTACCGTTACACATTTGTTCATAATGAGGTTTAGGCAAAGCCTAAGAAATGCCTCAGTAAGGAACAAAAGAATTTCAGCTAATTTCCCAATTCATTGGATTTCGATTACAAAAAAAAAAAACATGTAAATAAATGGAACAGCCTGCCCTCCAGCTGTCCCAAAACAGACAAGAGCGCCTAAATGAATCCTGAGGAAACTCACGAGGGAAACATCGACTCCCGGCGCATGAAAATGTATACCAAGCTCCCCTTCAAATACGGAATTTTTACTGCAAACAGAAAAAATAAACACCATGTCAGAAGCTACTGGGTACAATTTCAGCACCCTCCACACACAAAGGCTTAACAAACAACCCCGTCCGGCAGACCTATAGTTCACCTCTAAAACATAATAAGACCGCCAACCTTGATAGGTAGAGAAGACTTACGGCCAGTACATGCGATGCTCGCAGATTGCTGAACCCACTTCTGTCTTACTAATGATTAATGCAGCACATTGGCCCAGTGGGTATGGTGAATCACTGCATACAAATAACCCATTAGCTCACGGGCTGTCCAGTTCAGCCCGCAGAGGTGGAAAGTAAGCCTCTCTTTATGCGTTATCTTCTCCTATGTAATATCATACATGGATTTTAATCAGTGCTCAAAACATGTAAATACCACATAGCCTGGAAGGCAGAAAGTAGTCAGGGCTCTACCATGAAACCGGAACCCTGTCAAATTAGGCCTATAGGAAAAGATTCCACTGTGTTCTTCTGTTCTTCTTCTGTTTTTTTATGGATATGTGCATTTATTGCAATAAAAGAACACTAAACCCCTGAACAGAATATAAAGTACGTACAGGGAAAAATAAAACTGCAACATTGATTCCCATTGTCTACTGTTTCGGTGGTAGGTGTAATTTATCACTAAAAGCCACAGCAGAATACTAATTAATCAAGGCCTGAGCAAATTATGCCATGGAATTATTTTCTCTCTTGGCATACAGTACCGCATACCTTTACTCTCAAGAAATACACTGTTGCATTAGCTGCATAAAGATGCTTTAAATGAGACCCGAACAATGTTTTACTTACAACCTTTTTTCTGTTCTGGTTTTTCTTCCCATAAAGGCTAGCACTCAATTACTTTCCACTTAGTAACAACAATATTTGTCAAATCAAAAAAGTGGAGTCCATCGCTAGACCAGTTAAACACTCCCACTGGCATTATTAAGCTATTTTTATTTACTGTTTCCCATCTCTACTAGCTCTCCTCATTGAAACACAATTTCACTCTTATGTAATATGGACACATGGTCTATGCGCAAACACAGTATACACACACACAGTAAATTCACAGCAAAATGTCCAGTGTTGATTCAACTCTAGCAGTGTACATATGAGCCTGCTCTGGTCAGATTAGGCTTATATGTACACTGTTAAGAGTTTAATTAACACTGGACATTTTGCTGTGCATCTGTGCAGTCATCCCCCAGTAACAGGCTGTGAGCGCGATGGTGAACCATAGCGACCAGTTTACGAATCTTGCTGAAAACACGAGAAGACCGGACCATACAACACACTTCAACAAAAAGCGTTCGTGGGCAACCTAGTAACCTCTCACAAGCATCCAAACGGCCCATTCCCACTACAACATTAATGTGCTAGCGAATAGGTAAACGGCACATTCCCACAATAACATTAATGTGCTAGTGAATAGGTAAACGGCCCATTCCCACTTCAACATTAATGTGCTAGTGAATAGGTAAACGACACATTCCCACTTCAACATTAATGTGCTAGTGAATAGGTAAACGACACATTCCCACAATAACATTAATGTGCTAGTGAATAGGTAAACGGCACATTCCCACAATAACATTAATGTGCTAGTGAATAGGTAAACGGCCCATTCCCACTTCAACATTAATGTGCTAGTGAATAGGTAAACGACACATTCCCACAATAACATTAACGTGCTAGTGAATAGGTAAACGGCACATTCCCACAATAACATTAATGTGCTAGTGAATAGGTAAACGGCACATTCCCACAATAACATTAATGTGCTAGTGAATAGGTAAACGGCCCATTCCCACTTCAACATTCATGTGCTAGTGAATAGGTAAACGACACATTCCCACTTCAACATTAATGTGCTAGTGAATAGGTAAACGGCACATTCCCACAATAACATTAATGTGCTAGTGAATAGGTAAACGGCCCATTCCCACTTCAACATTAATGTGCTAGTGAATAGGTAAACGACACATTCACACTTCAACATTAATGTGCTAGTGAATAGGTAAACGGCACATTCCCACAATAACATTAATGTGCTAGTGAATAGGTAAACGACACATTCCCACTTCAACATTAATGTGCTAGTGAATAGGTAAACGGCCCATTCCCACTTCAACATTAATGTGCTAGTGAATAGGTAAACGACACATTCCCACAATAACATTAATGTGCTAGTGAATAGGTAAACGGCACATTCCCACAATAACATTAATGTGCTAGTGAATAGGTAAACGGCACATTCCCACTACAACATTAATGTGCTAGTGAATAGGTAAACGGCACATTCCCACTACAACATTAATGTGCTAGTGAATAGGTAAACGGCACATTCCCACAACAACATTAATGTGCTAGTGAATAGGTAAACGACACATTCCCACAATAACATTAATGTGCTAGTGAATAGGTAAACGACACATTCCCACAATAACATTAATGTGCTAGTGAATAGGTAAACGACACATTCCCACAATAACATTAATGTGCTAGTGAATAGGTAAACGACACATTCCCACAATAACATTAATGTGCTAGTGAATAGGTAAACGACACATTCCCACTTCAACATTAATGTGCTAGTGAATAGGTAAACGGCACATTCCCACAACAACATTAATGTGCTAGTGAATAGGTAAACGACACATTCCCACAATAACATTAATGTGCTAGTGAATAGGTAAACGACACATTCCCACAACAACATTAATGTGCTAGTGAATAGGTAAACGGCCCATTCCCACTTCAACATTAATGTGCTAGTGAATAGGTAAACGGCACATTCCCACAATAACATTAATGTGCTAGTGAATAGGTAAACGGCACATTCCCACTACAACATTAATGTGCTAGTGAATAGGTAAACGGCACATTCGAGCCGCAAGGCGGATAGGCCGGATGGATTTGCAGTGTTGAGGACAGACCCTCTTCAATGCCTCTGATTTACTGAGGCCCAAGCTCCTCAGGCATGAAATGCTTTTCTTCTGCTTCTCAAAAGAAGAGACATGTGCACGGCAGAGCTTTTATGATCGCTTCCTTAGCACAACCACATCCGAGCCCCTCACTCACTCACTCAGGTTTTACCAACAAATTTCAGATAAAGCACCGTTTTCATGATGACGATGGCTAGCCCCTGTCAAATCTGTTTAATCAACGCTGCTGAAGTAATTCTTTACTACATCTGTGATTCACTGGTCAAGTGGTTTTGTTCAGCTTCACTGCACACAAAGTAGAACGTCCCAATTTGAATACCATCAGAAATGTTACACTGCCCAATAAGATGAGCTGATACTCACTGGTGGAGTTGCCTTGCATCTGAATGATGCATTTGGACTCCTTGCCGATTTCCCTGGAGTTGAAGGGCCGCACTCTCACCGCCACTTTCACCGAGGCCCCCGACATTGTTGCAGTTGAGGCTTCTCCTGCTTGCGTTTCTGCACAATAGATTTCCGCTATCCAGACAGGGTCGTCTTCCTCAAGAAGAAAAAAAAACTGTTACCTTTACGAGCTAGCGTTTCAGCAGCATGTCAGTTCTTTAAAAGCTATTTTAAGAGTGGCGCACACATTTGTATGTACTATACAATACACATAATATGGGGGTAATCATTTATAACACCTGGAAACATACAAATATATCTAGAACATAAAAACTTACAGCACTAGGCTACAACAATAGATATTACACATTATACTTTTGATGAGAATGTTTATTTGAGATTGTATTTACATTGTGTAGACAAATAAACTACAAGTAAGAAAGAACACCAAAAATCCAAAGAAAAATTCTGCCAGATTTAACACTCACAAATCTTACTACTGCCCAAACAACAGTGCTATAAACGCGACAGTGTGTGTAGGCCTGCTAATTTCAGTTGTTTTCACACAACTGTAGAAGTCTGAGATTGCGGAGTGTACAATTTGGTGTAGGCTAGGTTGCAGTTTCACTCTCTTAAACGTGTATCATTTTTGGGATAAACAACAACAAAAAACCTTAATGTGCGATATGTTTGTAATTAAACTGTAACCCCAAAATCACTTTGACTTAATCACGCATCAATATAAGCTAGCAGAGATCATACAAGACCGACAGAAATTGATGAAGAGTATGCCATGGTAATATAGCCTGCGTGTATAAATCTGGACAGCCTACATAGAGGATTTTAGATCGCATCAACGTAGTTCCTGTACTGACAGTTTCTTTCTCCGCAGGGTGTGCTTCAAGACTTATTTTCTGCTTGTGCATTTTTAAAATTAAAATGTTGTGCTCAACTTCACAACCCGATATCCGTGTTTTTCCACTGTCTACAGTAGCTAGCTAGCTAGCTAGCTTGCTAAAACGCTTCGCGGCATAAAAACGCATACGCCCATGAAATTCTAGCCATCGACTTCGATAGGCTATATTAGTGACGAGTAACGTTAGCCTGGCATTCATACAATGACAGAAAAGGAAGTGCCCAGTTGGAGGAACCTCTACGATATTCTACCTGGGTGAAGCTCACAATCATTATTTAAAGGCTACCGGTATTTTTCAGAGGAAGATGTAAACATTCGTGGCTGGCCCGTAACACTAGCGCTAATTCGGACTGGTCACAGTTCTCTTGCTAGTAACACAACATACAGGCTTCTGTGTTTATTTGTTTGTTTTCCTATTTTTAAATAGCCTACATTGAAACATTTTGAAACCACATTACGCTGTGAAACAACAATTTGAATAATAGAACGTAGGCTAACCCTGCGACTTGGTGGTGTCGCGTTTAGAATACCAATTTAACTGCAGGCTACAGTGTAGCTAGCCAGCGTTCATTGTCATTTCTCACAATATTCTTCCTGCAACAATGTTTCAGTTTGATTATGTGACCGTTTTGCCTTTCTCAAAATAATATCTGTCAGGAAGAAGGCCTTTTACATAAACCAATTAACATTATTTCCTGTGATACTACCTCTTAATTACTAGATAGCTATGTTGTTTAAATCAGGACTGCTGCTGTAAATTCCAACCTCCAGTACGTAATTGGCTTGTTAACTCGCTAGCATCTCCTATAGCCTAGTTTAAGACCCACCATCACCGTCCCGAAAACCTTTAGCTACTGTATTACCATCATTATGAGCGGTAGGCTATGTCAAAGATTGAGTAAAATGTTATCAGAATATGTGTGCCTGCTACGCAAATACAAGGACAATAGAGCAAATAGAGACCGTCCACAAAGTGTTGTTTACTTACTCAATGAGATCCGCAGGCGGACGACCCAAACACCATAGAAAACGGGGCAGGGAAAACTAAAATGACGATGCAGTGTCACCGCTCAGATAATTCCACCAAAATGATCGGCTATGTAGAAATCCCTCTATTGCGAAAAACACCCATCACAGTAGTGTTTCATTTTCCACCAAAACGATTTCCACTGCATCCGCTGCTCGCATATATACACACTAATTAACCCGCCTGTGTGAAAAGCTGAGGTATATGAACAGCAAAAAAATGCATAAGAGTCGGAATGCCTGGGGTTACTGAGAGGATTACGTCAGTTCGTTCATCACCGTTCTGACTGTCAGATGGATTGCCCAATGAAATCGGGTTTAATCTCAAACCAGGCTATGGTGCACCAATGGAGATCGAGGAAGATCAGGTACTTGATTGTGACGCATCACTGCAGGATTTCACACTGCTTCGCACAGCTGTCATCGATGCTTTTGGACAATGCCTTCAAAGTGTGTTAGTCCGCCACCTGGCAGAAAAGATGTGATACTGCAGTTGAAATTAATACTGCGGTCTGATTAAGCAGTTTGATCTTGACGCTTTGCTCCACAAAAATGATTTTGCTGGTGGCAGTCTTGTATGATATGGGGGGGAACCCACGTCATAATATGCTCGCGACTATGAGATTTGTGGAATAAAATTTTGATAATCTAAACGCTGTTCTTGCTCAGTCCGTTTCCCGTGAGGAGTGGTGGTAGGCCCTGAAATATTCGGATATTCTTTTTCTGACAGTAGCCGAAAGCTCCATTGTCGAGTCATGCACTGAAGTACAATCTCAGGATCACACGCCACGGCCCCAAATAAATCTTACGCATTTTAATGAAATCATTTTAATGAATACTTGCTAGTTTTGTCTGTTGAGATAATACTTCATTTTTGAAACCTAATAAGTATTTAGCTAAGAAAGTTATTTAAAATGAATATATGAGAAATACCGTATTTCTCTAGATATACATTTAATCAATGAAGTTTTGTTTGTAGGAATATCTATTTTAGAAAGACCGGATGGAGCAGATGGAGTCTCACCCTTTGTGGGAAGATATGACCTCATGCAGCCCTTGCTAAAGTTCTCACGCCGCCATGATGTCTCCCCAAATTTAATTTAATTCACTTCTGTCTACTCTAAAGCAGTCAAACAGGGATGGTAAGAATTTTTTCCAAATGCACACCTTACACATCTGTTGAAACATCTGCCTCTCATTCCTATGTGATCTAGAATATAAAATAACATAATTTTACTCAAATGATGTGTGTATGCACGTGCTCCAATATTGCAAGCTACAATATAATTTTATTTTTGTGTCTTTTCAGTTTTTTTCAATTAGTCTGACAGACATGCACATTTGCATCGAAGTGAACAACATGATTCTTCATTTATACAACTAATTACGAATTACCTCTCAAGATACGTAAAAATAGTACAAGACTATTGTCATTGCATTTTGAAAAAAACTTCAATCACACATTCCACCTGTGCCCTAAATTTGCCACAGAGAATTGGTATCAAAAATAGAACTTGAAATGATCACTTGAGCTAAAAAAAGAAGAAAAAAAAAGAATCCAGTTGTCAGATCACATTTAAACATCACCTGATTCATAAATCTTCATGGCTAATTTAATCTCCTGTTAATTTATTTACATTTAAACTTTAAGTTATACATAATGAAGACGTTGACCTCTCACAATTGAAACTGCAAACCAAGTTCAGTGAAGAGGAAGTGAATTCCAGTGCACTGTAATAGGTTTGATCAGCATTCAATGACACCACTAATTTTAGTTCTTAAGAATGTAAGTTTCACTGCATTCACACATCTTCATCATCAGCATTTCACTTTACGTTCATTTTATTTTTCCCCCACTCACATCAGAATATACTGTGTAAATATACTTTGTGACCAATATACTTTGTGACCAAAGCTGAATATAAAAACCTTCCAGGTATTTATTTTTACACATCCAGGTCTCAGAGCTGCAAAGCCACAATAATCACACCTCACATGACACCACTGTATGTATTTGTTTTTTTTTATAATTTACATAAAATGTAAGTATAAAATGTCGCAAACAAAATTTCCTTGTCTGTCAATTCAACCTTTTCTATCAGTCCATTGCAATTTCAAGTGTCATTTTCCACTGAGTGTGGGTAGGCAGGCTTATGAGATGCATGTCTGTGCCATATAACTACAGACAACTGCACAGGAGGCTCTAAGCCAGTAGCCAGTTGCCCTGCTTTAGGCTTAAGAACACACATGTGTCTGTGTGCAGTGAGAGCGGTAGCACATCCCTCTAAACATGTTTTGGAGAGTTATAGCCTACACTGTAAATAATGATATTGCTCATTTGGGAACTACTTATGTGAACTTCTCTTTCATCAATTGGAAACTACTGATGGGAGTTTCAATCAACTCAAACTAACATTCTATGGAAACCGTGTATCAGAAGAGGCACTGCCCCAAAAGTACTTCTTATTTGAGGAGGAGAAGAAAAAAAAACAAGAAATAGGAAATTGAAATAGGACATTAATATACGTATACAATACTGTACCAATATTCCCATTGTTGGGATGTAGGGCAGTAATGTACCTTACCAACAGTAGGGCAAGTCTCTACCACAGGGGACAAGTGAACACTTATCAAACATGGAAACGACCAGTCTGCTCTGCGGGCTTGTTTTAAGGTGAAGGCATTGGCACCACACAATTGCCACCTGTGCAGCTCAAAGTCACAGATCACAGACCAGTAACACTGTGGGAGGCAGTTAACACTGTTCTGCAGTGTGGAGTGGGGCTGAGGAAATCTGAGCCAAGGGATTTTGGGGACAAAATTACAGTGGTGCCCTTAATGGACCCCCCATGGTGAGGTAACAAAAGCAGGTCACACAACCAGGCTATACTACAGGGCATGTGAGGAAGGTCATCTTCAAGGTCATCCATTAAAAAATGAAAATAAACATAATCATAAGAATAATGAACCCATTGTTAGATTAATATGATGCCTTTCACAATCTTAAAGCACTTTACACTGAACGGGGACTGTAACCTCAACCGCACCACCAATGTATAGCACTCATCTACACAAAAATAAAACACGGTTCCCAATCACTGTCCTCTCCTTTAGTTTCCTGCACCTCTTACATCATTTCCTAAATAAGCAGTCACTGCAGCACAATATTTGATTATAAATAGAACTGGGAATATCTGATTGATACATATTTTGATATGGTTCTAATCGAAGAGAAAATGTGTCACAGATTTGATCACCATGGCAACAGTAAATGTGGCCTCAGTCTCCTCTTACCCAGAAAATGTAGTTTTTTTTAGCACTAGTGAGAAACAAAAATGTGATTCTCTAAGCATAACAACAGCATCGGCCTCATATAGACATAATCCAAGCATAGCAGTGAATATATCTAAAGTGTATACTAGATCAATCAGTGCATATTACAGGAAGTAAAATATCTACATGCGTACTATATCTACAGCATGTTTACTACAGGGCTAATTGATTGAGTACTAGGGCTAATCTGAGGACAGTGTGTGGTGCAAAGAGATAAACTGTAATGATCTCCATGGAGACAAATGAGTCCCAAGAATACGTGTTCCACTTTGATCAGAATGAAAAGAAAAGTATGGAATGATAACAGCTAATTGTTATTTAATTTCCATTTAATTTTAAAGTAGTTGTGTTTTAATAAGTGTTCTGTACTGTAGCCAGAAGCAGATATGCTGTGCTTGTCCTGAGCTGATCAAAACCATGCTCAATCTGACCTGTTTTAAGAACTGTTCAGGCACAAAGGAGCTATGGATGAATTTGGAGCTAAATATTAAGCTTAAGAATGCACATATGTCCATGTTCTATTTTCATGTGTGATTGTGCATTCATCTGAACAAAATTCTGATCACAGCCTCTGCTTGGTCATAATGTGATCATATTTGACACCAGAGCCCTCATTTTAAGTGATGATGCGTACTTAAATTAAATCTATATCTTGAATCTTGAGCAGCTAAAAAGGTCAGACAAAAAAAAATAAATGATTGAAAAGGTGGAAAAGTTAAATCCCTACATCGACCATGGTTGCACCACAGCTGCTCTGATGGGATGCACCATCCAGACGGCCATGTTGAGACGCTAGCTTACAGACCATTCATGGCCTAAAACACTACAAGATGTGAAAGTCATCTTTGAGACGTGAGATAAATATATTACCTGATAACCTGTTATTCCTGTTATATAACCTGCATATTGATGTTATTTACTTTGATCATGCTCTCATCCAAAGGACAGAAAGTAGCTTAATTATTCTGTTGCCCCCCTCCAACAGCTCCTAAGCTCCTATATCAGGAAGAACAGTTTGTAGTGTGTAGTATACTCGTCAGAGAACGGACTGAACTTACATTATTTCAGCCCTGAGAGACAGTGGTTCCCATTTCCAGCTGATATTTGAAAATATTATTTTGTTTGATTATTTTGGGCTATTTTCTTGAAGAGCATGGCAGACTTTCCTGTTTGCCTCAAATACATCGTTGATCCTGATACTGAATCAATATGGAATGTATGTCCTTTTTTTACCATGCATAAATAAAAAATAGATTGCTGATTTAAATATGGTCTGACCTCCTCTGTCCACCAAACTTCTCAGGATTTGCACTGAATCACTCCAAGACAGGAAATGACCAATATGGAGAAAAATCTGCAGAAAAAATACTATTTGACATCTAATCTATTCAGATATCTGACTCAGTTGATAATTTGGTTTTGGTTCTATTTGGTTTTGCTATTTCATAGCTTAGAATGTATAGCCGACTGTATTCTGTATTCTGTTGACTACTAGCGATAGCTCCTACGTTGTGAGAAAGTTGTGCTTTGTTGGATTTGCTTTGTAGATTGTGTCTATGACCTTCAATATGCACTAATTGTATGTCGCTTTGGATAAAAGCGTCTGCCAAATAACTGTAATGTAAATGTAATAAGGTTAATCATAATAAAGTGGCAGTTATGCACAATAACTTAGGTTCAATAAGGATTGCCTTTTTACTCTACTTAGACCATAACACAAATGTTCTTTTTTCAGTGGAAACTGATCGCTCTGTCACTGTCAAGTGTTCATATGGTGACGATCACGAGTCCAATTCTGTGTGTTCATTTGTCTCTGATAGGTTTCCTTCTTGGCACATGCAACTACAGCTGCACAAATCTTTGCTTGCTTTCATCCGGTAAATAAATGACTGCCAGATTTGGAAGAAAAAAAACAGTCCAATACTAATTAATGAAGGATATGAAATATCAGTGCTTATATTTCAGCAGTGATTGTGCTACAGTTGATGTGCTCTTGTGGGATTTCTGTAGACACTCTCTCATTTTTTCGATAATATTTCATGTTTTTTTTCAAAAGGGGACAAGAACCAGCTATTCCTGGAGCGCACAGTTAAAATGAATATCGAAACATCAGGTCCTCGTTTGGAATTTGTGGAACTATTCACGTTAAAATGCATTTACCATATCTTACTTTTGTATAATAGTGATAGATTACATTTCAATGGAGGACAAATGGAATGAATGCTTAAGGTTTATTTAGAGATGTTTCTGTGCAAAAAAGGTCTGGGGTAGTACGTTAAGTAGAATATATCCTTACAGATAAACAACTGATATAGCACCAACCTTAAAAACCAAGCAAAAAAATCAGAGTAAAGTAAGTATACAGTATATGGCTCAGCATTTAGTATGAGTTACAGAGTGACTTTAAAACAGAGTATGCACACTATTTCTCCCATACTGGTGAACACAAATCCACATCTTCCAGAGCCAGTGGACACTTCAGTTTACTGGGGGAAAATGGTTTTACGCTTTAAACTCAAAGGGCCCTATCTTACATCCTATCTTAACCCAAACGCAAGTGTCTATGCCATCTTACACTCGGCACAGGGTGCATTAGCCCAGAATGCTCACGTCATTTAAATACCAAGTGATTTTGCACCCAGAGCAAGTGAACTGGGCGGGTTTGTCTTAAAATGGACGCCAGTATTATTTTTGGTGTATTGCTATCTTGAACCAGCAGAAAGCGCTTGTGCTAAAACCACCACAAACCCATGGTCTAAAGTCATGTTGCAGTTGTTGCATAAAATTTTATTTTAACGGCGCCTACATATGCGTGTGCACAATGCTTGTACACCCTCCTGTCTGTTAAACAGGGGCACGCACAAGCATGATTAAAAATATCAAGATTACAATGTGAAATATTATTATTGTGTACGCTATAGCCAATCAAAAAATGCATAATAATAAAAGAATCCATAGGTCAAAGACCACATAGGCTACCTGAAGGGGAATGCCGCATTAAATTGCTTTCAGCCGACTCCATCAACATCCAGGCGATGTGCGATGGTACTTGTAAGGTAATGTATAGACTATTCGCAATTATCCTGGATCAAGCTATATTTGCCAATAGTTCCTGTAGCCTAATCTTCCGGGGGGACGATCTTCTGTTACAGGACAATGGCTATCCTTTGAAAACTTTGCTGATAACACCTACAGCGCCCTCCACTATTATTGGCACCCCTGGTAAAGATGAGTAAAAAGGATTATACAAAATTCACCGTTTAGAACAATCCAACCTTTAATTGAAGTAAATTTATTATGAGAAAAAAAAAATCCATCATAAAGAAATAATTATTTTTAACAAAACCATGTGTGTCACAATTATTGGCACCCCTGCATTTATATATTATATAGAATAAAGTAAGGATACATATCTTAATAAAGGATACATATTCTTTGCATGCCATGACTTCCTGATGTCTGTGACCGAACAACATCAAAAGACACTTGATATCTTATTTTCTGGTACTCTTACAAGCGATACTTTAACGTCTCTGCATTTGAATGGATTTCTATGGGAATTGGGGGGTGGTACTAGATTTAGCTGTAAATTATGCTGGAACAGTATGGAACACATGGTTGGTAAAATGCCTGTAAGTCATCAAAGGTTTGAGGTATCAAATGAGCCTAAAACCATCACTCTGCTTTCTACACAGTAAGGCCTACAGCCTGTAAGTAAATAGAATGGTTTTGACTGAAAAAAGTTCAAAACCTTGTCGAGTGAATAGACCTATTGCATTTATTGTTTTATTAAATAACCTAGGCTACAGCGGTTTCGCTCTGCATAATGTTTTTTCAATAGCCTACGGTTAAAATATGGAGATAAATGTCACCATGTTAACTGAATTTGAACCTTATTCTTCATCCTTCATATTTTTAAAATTACAATGAAAAGGTTTCCATACTTTCAGTTTATTAAAACCCTGTTGATTTCACCTGTTATTCCTTAACTGAAAAAAACTATTTTACAGAGAACTAAGCGTCTAATTATAAACAAAAACTAATTTGCAGCACGTTACACAATTAATTTGCAATGAATTATAATGCCATTCTCTGCATGTGCGCTTTAACTTCATGCAGGAGCAGGTCTGTTTACCCTGCTGTAAATCACACTTTTCATGGTCTTCCTGGGAAAGTGGATTGTTTTAAAGCATTAGCTACACTACCAGTAAAACAGGTTGGTCACATTTCTATAAGCAGGACATTATAAAACAAGGGAAAATATGCCTGGACCTCTGGGTTGCCAACCTGACAGCTTTATTGTATTTAGTGTTATCATTAAGGCAACATAACGGTATTTATGTTATTAATCAATATTAGAATGCAGGTAATGAACTTCGGATGAAGCTTGAACTTTAAGAACTCCATGAGAACATCCTGTGGTGTTTGACAATGCTTCATTGCATAATCAAATGAAATCTGTTAAACAAGCAGGCTAATTTGGCGTTTTCTAAGGTGAGACGGAAGCCATTGGTAGCTTATTCTCAGCTGTTGCAGGTGCTTTTAACAAGATTTAACCGCATATATTTTGTAAAATAACAGCACTGTCGGGAATTACCAGGAACTCATAATGGTTAGTCAGAATAATATTGATCATACTATTGATTCATATAGCCTATTACTTGCTCGCACTAAACACGTATGAGCATGTCTGTTTCACCATCATACAAGCAATCCGCCAAGGTGGAAAAGCAATCTTTTAAAGGGAATGAGATATGACATTTTGATTGGTTTATTGCATATCACGCCCAAGACACACCTATAATTAATGAAGAGACTAGGTTCAGCCCACTTGCACATTGTGCCGTGCTTAGCGCTCAAAAAACACGCCGTCAAACTAGCAAAAGTGGAGCCCAAAGACACTTCAGTCTTTTTTTTACAGTACAGTGGTAAGCAATCTCACAAGCCTTCATTACAATGAGTAAGTACAGATAAAAAAAAGGATGCAAAGAGGTCCTCTAGTGGCCACACCAGTTAAACAGTATCCCAGTATCACTGTAAATTTGAGGGGAAAAAATTAAACAGACCAGAAATTATGCTATAGAGAACAGGACCATATTTAGTGAGTATGGTCAAGGATTTTATTTGTTGGCTTCACTTGGACACATGAGAGAGAGACAAAATGAGTTAAACTGTTTAATTATTAAACCAATTCCTAAGGACAGCAAATCACAAGTCACAGGTCCCATTTTACATTGAATTGAATTAAAATAACAAGTGCAGTGCCCGTTCAAAACGTGCTTGTTCGGAATGGGCCAATTTCTTGGCCCCCGGTATTGCCGTTTGATTGGATGAGTACCGCTCATCCAATCAACTTCACCCTCGACACTGAACTTCCTTCCTCAGGTCCTGAACAATACAGCGAATTTCAACTTCATACAGTGCCCGGTTGTCCAGCAAATCGAAATACAGACACACAGAAAGGATTTCTGCCTTTATAGTTAAGATGTATTACTGTAAATGACGATTGAAAAAAAACAAAAAAAAACTGTGAGAGATCTCTGTCAGAGACAGAGATGGGAATGTTGGAGATCCAAATGCAAATAGCTGGGCAATCTTAAAGTGTTCCTAAGAACACCACTAGAAACGGACAATGATCCGTAGTGGAGAAACAAATAAATAAATAAAAACACAAACCTCGCAATAAAAACGAGGAGCTCGATAATCGAGCAAAACAAAGAAATAAGCAATAACGCTTATCTAACTCCCGTTTGTGGAGTGAAACAACAAAAACAGAGAACTGAAAAGACCCCAAAAACTTTGGGTGAGACACTCGTAGGTAGAGTAGAGAAACAAAAGAAAACGAAACCTCTGCTCTGAAATAAGAGCGTATAAACAAGAATTGCTTTCTTTCTAAGGTTGTACTGCTAACAAGTCCCGCGTTGCTAATCAAAGCGGTCGATAGCAATACAACTTCCTATACCCTTTTTTACCGGCTCGAATGTCATGTGAAATAACATGGAAGCAACGAGAGAGGCCGGAAGCGGGGTATAAATAGTGAGCGGAAATAAATGCCAGGTGAACTCACTAATGACGAGGCGAAAGCAAAACCCGTGGCGGAACACAGGAAAATCCGATAGATTACCGGTAAACGATAAAAACGAATAAAGCGACGCGGAGATAAGGGAAGAAAGGTAAGATCCATGACAAAAACATACTAAAAACATGTTTTAAACAAAAATGATAAAACTAGGTTTATTCATGAAGCAGATCATTAATTTTAATACTTGCATTGCTTTTTTCAATATTTTATGCAAAATTATTTCAACTTACAGTAATCAAATTATTACAAGATCAAAAACATTCGAAAAATCTGAATTACTTTAAGACGTATTATTGAAGTCAAGCACAGTGGGGCTGGGATGAGGATACTGACTTTAAAAAGTTGATTGAAATAAGGGGCACCGCAGTGGTGCACGGTGCCCCTTATCTAAGGTGTAGACTTTGTTGAGGATTGGGGTTCGATCCCTGGTCCTGCCAGATCCAAACATGGCCGGTGCCTCGAGAGACTGGAAATTGGCAACTGCGAGTTGGAATCACAGTCAGGGGCTCGAGAAGTCACGCCTTGTAGAGGACGTGGCCCCCTCCTTCCTACCACCAGCTGACGGGATTGTATAGCGGCGATTTTCTAGCAGTTACTACACGGGGGAACTGAATAAGAATGGGGTTCAATTGAAAAAAGGGAAAAAATCTGAAATAAAAAACAAAAAGGTTGATTGAAAAACATATGAGGCAAAAACCATAGATAATCTGCAGAAGGGGAGTCAGGTGACCAACGTCCAGAATCCCACAGAGGGGCAGTCCCACTAGGTATTTATCATTCATTTCATCATTCATGTTTACATTAAGCAAATAATCTATGGTTACATTCTACTGATTCGCAAATAAGGTTAATGCAGCTAGATTTATTAGATTTAAGAAAATGGTGTGGCAGCAGATGTAATGGTGTGGCAGTAGATGTAATGATGTGACAGTAGATGTAATGGTGTGGCAGTAGATGTAATGGTGTGGCAGTAGATGTAATGGTGTGGCAGTAGATGTAATGGTGTGACAGTAGATGTAATGGTGTTACAGTAGATGTAATGGTGTGACAGTAGATGTAATGGTGTTACAGTAGATGTAATGGTGTGGCAGTAGATGTAATGGTGTGGCAGTAGATGTAATGATGTGACAGTAGATGTAATGGTGTGGCAGTGGATGTAATGGTGTGGCAGTAGATGTAATGATGTGACAGTAGATGTAATGGTGTGGCAGTAGATGTAATGGTGTGGCAGTAGATGTAATGGTGTGGCAGTAGATGTAATGGTGTGACAGTAGATGTAATGGTGTTACAGTAGATGTAATGGTGTGACAGTAGATGTAATGGTGGTACAGTAGATGTAATGGTGTGGCAGTAGATGTAATGGTGTGACAGTAGATGTAATGGTGTTACAGTAGATGTAATGGTGTGGCAGTAGATGTAATGGTGTGATAGTAGATGTAATGGTGTGACAGTAGATGTAATGGTGTGACAGTAGATGTAATGGTGTGGCAGTGGATGTAATGGTGTGGCAGTAGATGTAATGGTGTGATAGTAGATGTAATGGTGTGACAGTAGATGTAATGGTGTGACAGTAGATGTAATGGTGTGGCAGTAGATGTAATGGTGTGACAGTAGATGTAATAGTGTAACAGTGGATGTAATGGCGTGCCAGTAGATGTAATGGTGTAACAGTGGATGGAATGACGTAACAGTGGATGTAATGGTGTGACAGTAGATGCAATGACGTGACAGTAGATGTAATGGCATGACAGTAGATGTAATGGCGTGACGGTAGATGTAATGGTGTAACAGTGGATGTAATGTTGTGGCAGTAGATGTAATGGTGTGACAGTAGATGTAATGGTGTGACAGTAGATGTAATGGTGTGATAGTAGATGTAATGGTGTGACAGTAGATGTAATGGTGTGACAGTAGATGTAATGGTGTGGCAGTAGATGTAATGGTGTGGCAGTAGATGTAATGGTGTGACAGTAGATGTAATGGTGTGACAGTAGATGTAATGGTGTGACAGTGGATGTAATGTTGTGGCAGTAGATGTAATGGTGTGGCAGTGGATGTAATGGTGTGGCAGAGGATGTAATGGTGTGGCAGTGGATGTAATGGTGTGACAGTAGATGTAATGGTGTGACAGTAGATGTAATGGTGTGGCAGTAGATGTAATGGTGTGGCAGTAGATGTAATGGTGTGATAGTAGATGTAATGGTGTTACAGTAGATGTAATGGCGTGGCAGTAGATGTAATGGTGTCAGTAGATGTAATGGTGTGGCAGTAGATGTAATGGTGTGATAGTAGATGTAATGGTGTGACAGTAGATGTAATGGTGTGACAGTAGATGTAATGGTGTGACAGTAGATGTAATGGTGTGGCAGTGATGGTGTGGCAGTAGATGTAATGGTGTGGCAGTAGATGTAATGGTGTGACGGTAGATGTAATGGTGTGACGGTAGATGTAATGGTGTGACGGTAGATGTAATGGTGTGACAGTAGATGTAATGGTGTGGCAGTAGATGTAATGGTGTGACAGTAGATGTAATGGTGTGACAGTAGATGTAATGGTGTTACAGTAGATGTAATGGTGTGGCAGTAGATGTAATGGTGTGGCAGTGGATGTAATGGTGTAATGTAGTGTGTTCATTGTGCTGTGCTCAGGTCTCAGAGGTGAATATCAGGTGAAAGCTTTAGGTGCCTAAACAGTTAGGAATGTTACCCAGTACCCCCCCCCCCCCCCCCCCACAGAGTGACCACAACACCCAGCATGCAGTTCTCTCTCTCTTACCTGCATATCTCTCTCTGACCTGTATGTTTTTGTGTGTGTTGAATTGTACATGTTTTTAACCAATTGTGGATTGTCAAATAAATCTAATCAATCAAAACATTCTAAATAGAAACATCTTCTGCGTATATGCTGTAACACACGTTTCCAAACACAATAGATTTTTATCACACCAAAGATCAAATTCAGATGAGAATAAAAACATTATGAATGCCTACATGTTCGTAGAAACATTCGTAAGCACGGTTAACAATCAAATCTGATCGTATGCAAGTTTTGTGAATGCACATTGTGAGGCTATGTTGAAGAAATTACAAATTTATGTGAATCATTATGTACTGTTTTGTAATGACTTAAATAATGTTGAATTTCCTTAAAATATTTTTATGAAAGCTGCTCAGAGGTGACTAACAGCAGTTCTCCTTCTTCAGCTGATCTTTACCCACAATCCCACAGTGCTATTCCACTGTTACAGATACCTTCAGTGGACAGATCCGCAGAGAACCAGAAGAGAAGAATGGAAACACTTGCTTAGTGGAGACGTGATTAACAGTGTAGAAAGGAGTGTTGTTATCGGGGTCAGAGAATGACACCTCCCCCACGTCACAGTCCAGCTGCACTCTGACCCTCTGGAGTTTTTTCTGCAAAGTGCGGGCTGCATGTGAGGAGGTCAGGGCTGCGTATTTCTCCTGGGGCCTAGGCATCTTTGATGACATATTTGATAGTCTCATCGATATTTCGTCCAACCTCGACTCTTCCCTCATCGATTGTCTCACTGGGAGCTCTTCCCTCATCGATTGTCTCTCCAGGATCTTTTCCCTCAACGATCGTCTCACTGGAAGCTCTTCCCTCATCAATTCTCTCACCGGGAGCTCTTCCCTCATCGATTGTCTCTCCACGATCTTTTCCCACAACAATTGTCCCACTGGGAGCTCTTCTCTCATCGATCGTCTCACTGGGAGCTCTTCTCTCATCGATCGTCTCACTGGGAGCTCTTCCCTCATCAATTCTCTCACCGGGAGCTCTTCCCTCATCGACCGTCTCACCGGGAGCTCTTTCCTGTCAAAGGATTGGTCAGCAACACCCACCTCCCAGTCCCCATCCTCCCCCACTTCTACATCCCAGCAGTGTCTCCCTGAGCTGAATCCCTCAGAGCCCAGCACCCACAACCTCTTATCAGATCTCTCTATATTATCAGGAACCTGCTGTCTCACACCACTGCGTCTTATACTGGTCAGATCCTCAGACAGTGAGAGGTCAGGATGTGCTGTGTTTGGGTCCAGAGTCACAGGAGCTGAAGGGACAGCGAATGAGCAGTGAGCGCTGATCTGCACAAAGGGAAACCTTCAGACACAATGGGCTCCTAATGATAGAAACTGTTGTAAGATTCTAAATTTACGTGATCCACTCAAACACTGACAAATCAACCGCGCTGCTGGCTGAATCAACTAACTTATCATAAATACAATGTAGGTTGAAACGTAAGTGTAAGCAGTGACTCGTCACCACTGATAGGCATAGTATTCAATTATAGAATAGCAGCTGGGAGTGAGTGATCAAGGCCTATTCCAACCAAAGAGACTTCCTGGTTAGACCACAGGAAGTTGAACCTTCAGACCCCCTACTGATGAACAGACTGATTGATTTACGGGAGCCAGACAGCGGCTTCCTTAAATCAATCACATCATTTTGAATATACATTTCTGTTTCCCGCCTGTAGAAAACAAAGCCCAAAAATGGTATTTAAAGTGATACATTTCACAGAAGAGGATTCAGATTAACTCCGCTGAATCCAGAGTGCATTGCTGTATCGCTGATGACTGCTGTTACGAAGAATGAACGTTGTCATTTTCAACGAACAAGTTCCTTTTTTCTTACACTGTGCTTCACAAAAACAACCATTATAGGCTCAGATATACATGTATGTGTGAGAGATGCACCTGACCTCAAAGGTTACAATATTTTAGAAGTCAAATGTTGTACAATAATTGCAAGATGGCAAGGCCCGTCAGTGCTTCTCCTGAAATACCGTAGAAACAGCATTTTATTATGAGCATCAGTGAGATTAAGTACTGGCGCTCAGTCTCTTCACTCCAGGGCTCTTACACATACAGGAGCAATATGACTTTGTCTGACTGGCTTTATCAGCTCGGAAAGGATGCTGAAGTTTCCCCCTGGACAGTGACAATACGGAGCTCCCTGACCCCAGTACTTACTGTATTGAACAGTCCCCAGCATCTTCTCCCACACTCTGTACTTCAGATTGCCCAGGTGCTTGGCCACATCAATCAGTGCTCCTGAGACCTTCTCTGGATCCTCCAGTGTGCACTGGGCTCTGCAATAATATTCAGGAGTCACTTGTGCTGTGGGCTTGGCTTACTTACCATAGAATATAAACAGCAGCAACATCAGATCTTCATTCTATAATAAAATGGCTCCATCCCAGCTTTCTGCCACACAGCCCCACCGGCTTTCAGATATGAAGCAGCCTTACTCCACTGTGGGAAACGCATTCACAACAGCATGGGGGAAGGGGGGAGGTATTTATTATTGAGGGAAATATTAATTTCAGTGATTTAATATTATACAATGGTCTCACATTCCACAGTACCTCATTGATAGAACACTACAGTGTGAATAAACTACATTTGATATTTAACCTGTTGAGAGAGAATGGAGGTCGCTTACCTTTGCTGTGTGTCCTTGTAGCTCTGAAATAAGGAGAGTGAATTATTATCACTGTAACCAATATTCAGTCCATTTAAACTGTGTTATAAACCACATTATGATATGATATGTGCTTTATACATACATGCTTTATACGTGACATATGACACACAAAAATAAAATATGCTGCTTTAAAGTAGTCGTACATGTGTCCAGTGTGTGGACGTAGGATGAGGATAAACTTGCAAATAGGAGACTCCAATTCTACTGCTTGATAAAGCTTTGAAAAGATTTACATGAAATGGTGGTTTAGAAAATTCTATATTCTATAAATTAATGTTTATGAACATTAACACCAGTTTGTATTGAGTCCTACAGAGAGAGTGAGCAGGACTTACCTGCAGGAATGAGATGTCTTCAGCCCTCAGCTCCTGTTCTATGGCTCTGATTTGTTCTGAAAGGGCTGATATCTCCAATGTCATCTTCTCAATCTTGTTCTTCATCTTCTCACTCTTTTCCTCCTCCTCCTCTCTCACTGCAGCGATCCTGGCTGCCTCTTCATCTTTTAGAAACTGCTGAAGTTTCTCAAACTCCATCTTTATCTGTCTCTCTGTGTGCTGGGCCTGGCTCTGGAATAAACATTATTCACCATAATTTCAGTACAATCCAGTGCTGCATTTTCAACACTGTGATTTAAAGGCCTCAGTACAATACCTTGATGTGCTCTGCTGTTTGATCACAGCTTAGTTTCACTGCATTAAAGGCTTTAAGCTTCTCCTGCAGTGGAGCCAGTGCAGTCCTGAGTTTTTCCTGGAAAGAAATGACACATCTTACTGAAGAAATAGACTGACAGCTAACTTCACTAACTACAAAGACAGAACAAGAGCAGCTGCTCAGACAAGCAGTGGAGCCAGAATGGAGACTCAGATCACAGCTAAAAACTACACACTAACTGAGACACAAAGTTTTAAAAATGTTGCCAGTTTCATGTGATTTATCCCATAGTGACACATTAACAGTGTTCTGCCCTCTAAGGCCACATTGCGCCAGACATACATATATATCTGAGCCATGAACTTTGACCCCTACTGTCCCATGCTAAGCACTGCACCCGAACATCTCTAAGAACGGGTGTGTCCCAAAAAATATACTCCTTCAATACCAACTCCTCTCCTTCGTGCCCCAGAAACTGATCTTTGTGTCCTAATTTAATGTTGCTGATTACATATTAATTACATATTAAATGTTACATATTAATGAATGTCTCGACGCAAACCACAATGTCAGATACATTGTATACTGTACATGCAACCACTTGTACTTGAAATGTACAGGCAATTTAGCACATTTCCGGGTAGGAGACGAGTGGAAGAAAGGAGGTGAGGAGTGAAGACTATTGCCACGCACCCAATGTCTCCACACTTCTGCCCCTCCCTCCTGTTTCTCTCTATCAGTCATGTGACATTAGTTAGGAGGTGAAACTGCAGTCAGGCCTCAGAACAAAAATGGCTCCTTTTGCAGCTCATAACCCTTTGCAAATACAGTAACTATAAACTCTATATCATTCAAATATATTTGTATTCAATATTATTCACATTTGTGACACAAACATGTTTTCATGATTTCAGATTAGCTGGTTGATTATCTTAACCAAGGTCTCAGGAGATGACAGAGTTACAAAGCCCAACCTTTTCAAAATCCTAATCATTTTTAATCACTACGAATTTACAAATAAAATTTTCAAAGTATAGACAAGTAATACTGATTGCAAGCAATGACAAATTACCTTATACTCTTCTACAGCCTCCTGAACTGGTCGCAGTTTGTGGTTTTCATGTTTTATTGAAGTTTGACAAACAAGGCAGATGGGTATTTGATCCACCAAACAGAAAAGTTTGAGTTTCTCATTATGCAGACTGCAGAGCACTTCAGATCCTGCTTTAGCTTTCTGACTTCTCTCCTTTAAGAACGCCTCACAGGTATTCCTTAGAGACAGATTAAGAGGAGGACTATCCTTAGAAGATTTTCTCCTGCAAACTGGACACTCCCGAGATTCCTTCTGTCCCCAGTACTGCTGTAGACAGGCCTTACAGAAACTGTGACTGCAACTCAGGAGAACAGGATCCCTGAAGATGTCAGTGCACACAGGACAGGAGAGTTCCTCTTCCAGGAGAGAAGATCCAGACGCCATTCTCTCTCAGTCTGTTCTGAGCTCAGTAATGGCTTCTGCTAAATCTGTAGTTTACTATCACTTTTACTTACTGCCGTTACACTACCTGCAGCGAAAAGGACCATCTTTAAATTAGACTCAAATCTATGTTCTACTCAGTCAATATCTAGAATTTTTTTAATTTCTGAAGGATATGTAGTCAAATCATAAGGTCCTCCGTGTAACTAGCATGTCCAACTGTGACACTGTATGTGCCTCTTCTGGTTAGACACACTTGATTATCGGAGACACCACTTCCTGCAGGTGTTACCTGCATGTTTTACCTGAATTTCAGGTTCTGTCAGTTCACTCATGTTTTAATCCAAATGGAATCTCATTCCCAGGCTAATCTGAAACACGCACCCTCCCTTACAAACATTATTCATATATATTTTTCATATATTTATATACATGTATTTTTTAATTTATTTTTTATAATCCACACCTGAGACACACCTGAGTGTTTAATCAACAGGTAAGAGACACACCTGAGTGTTTAATCCACAGGAGTGACTCTCACCTGCGTGTTTAACCCACAGGTATGAGACTCACCTGAGTGTTTAACCCACAGGTATATGGAGGTAGATTTATATAAAAAATAAACAAGCTCAAAAGTTTAATCCACAACTGTATTTACCATCCACACACACCTCTCTCAATTTGTGTTCGTAGATATAATCCACAATTGTATTTACCATCCACACACACACACCTCTCAATTTGTGTTTCGTAAAAAGAATCCACAAGTATGTGTTTTCCATCCACACACAAACACCTCTCAACTTGTGTTTCGTAAATCATCATTTGGATGAATGCAAAAATGATATTCACAAATGCAAATAACATTTACAGATATGTTTCCAATGTTCACGTACAAATCAAAAGCTTGGCTTGCCAACTGGTGAATCTACATTTGCCGATCGAAGGACACGCTTGATCTGGATTTACGGACAGAATTCCGCTGTTTTTCACCGTGGCTGCATTCCAATCGCATTTTTTAGCCGTCCTCTCTCCTTGGTCCTCGTCTGACCCGGAAATCGATCGAGGTCCGCCATCTTTAAGGACATTCCAAACCGCTAAATGCTCCACCAAGGAGCGAGGAGTGGGGAAAGAGGAAGCTCCCGGAGAATCCTTCAGTGAGGAAACACGAGTGCAGCCTTTGCGGAAGTCTTTACTCAGAACGCGTGACGTGTTTGATCCACAATCACATCTGTCACTGTGTAAAAACATGGCGGGACCACTCATACACAAAGGTAAGTGCTTATTATGCAATTTCAGTCTATGTTATTGCATTTGCTGTCTTTGACTGATGAAATGCACATTAGGCTAGCTTATTAGGATAGGCTACTATTTTGCATCATGTAGCCTACTTACATATGTCATGTCTGAATTATGGGCTTGTGAAGCCCCTTGACACATGCCGTTGTGATTTAGGGCTATACACAGACATTACTAGCTGGTTTTTACTTGCAGGTCTGTTGTGTCATTTACAGGGACAGATGAGAGCACCCTCAGCCTCATTCGGCTGAGGTGTGAGAATGAGCATCTGTTTACGGGGAAGAGGCATGTAGCAAAGAAAGCTTGGGGGTGAGTCATTAGTGACATTCTATAATGTGTGATGTCACATAGAACTAAAATATGTTACACAGAAACATTGGCAATAAGCCATTTTTTATGTTCTTGCAGGACCATGTCACTGTCCATATTGGTGTTCCTACATGTCATAGATTAATGTTGACGGAATCACTCCTCAGCACCATGATTCATGTCTTGTGTTGAAGTAGTTAATTGTATGCAAATGACAACTTCTGATATCCCTAATGTAAGTGTGATGGCAAGAGGCATGCCTGCCCTGTAAATGGATAACACATAAACATGTTATGGCATGGCAGTAATTGTTGTAGGGCACTTGGGTATGGTATGGTAACATGTGTTGTTTTCCTCAGTGAAATTCGTCTGCAGATGGGCCTACAGGGCCAGGTGAGCCCCACCCAAATTGCAAAGAAATGGGACAACCTCAAGCAAAAATATAAGGTGAGGTTCAATTTATGATGTTTTTCCTTTGCGAATTTGTAGTTTCTATTGCATACTGAAACAAAATCATGCCTGTGCAATAGGCTCACAGCTCACGTTCACCCTTGCATCTTTCCTTGTAGGCACTCAGATGCCCTGCTACAGAGACGGAACAGACAGGGGAGAGGCCACAGCAGCCACATGGCCATGGTTTAATGCAATGCATGAGGCCATTGGGGGGAGGCCATCTATTGATCCTCCTGTCCTGATGGATTCATGTGTTTCAGAAAACCTGGCACATGTGGCTGATGAGACCTCAGATGACACTGGCTCATCTCTTCCTGGATTTGTGGTGGTCACTTGTAGCCGGGCGTGTGTGGAGGAGGAGGAAGAGGATGCACAGCCTGGCTAAAGGCTGTGCCTGTCCCACACCCCCCAAAAGGAGAAGGACCGGTGAGGGAGCCATTCTGTGGTTCCTGAAGGAAGATGCTGCCAGAAAAGAGGAGCGATTCAAGGCCACACTGGAAAGCTCTAATGAGTTTGAGAAAATGCTTAATAAAATGTAAATAGTTCACAAGTGTTTGTCAATTTGTTTTTTACTTGTGTTTTTACATTTTAAGATATAGTTTTCATCTGAGTGCCCCCTTCAGCAGCACAAAACTATTTGGGAGAAAAGAAACACACAAATACTAACAATTTTGCTGATCGTGTAAGCTTCAGGAGGGTAATACCTAGGCTATTTCTGGCTTATCGGTCTCTCGCTCTTTACTGGTAACTTCAAGTGAATGTCTTCCTTTTTGTAAATTCTAAGTAGTCAGCCTACATTCATTAATGAATGATTTGCAGTCATTATTCTAATTTACTGTTTTTATTTTACTGAAATGATGTACTCTTAGGTCTGAATTAGACTTTGTTTTGACTTGTTGCTTCCACCAGGTTACTGTCCTATGGACGAATTATGCGATTGAATTGAGGATTGTCATTTCTAATAATTATGAAATGATGTTAAATATTGTGGTAGGGGGGCGTGGTTTTAGGCGCAGCTAGCAAGAGAGAGAGTGAACGAGGGTGGTTTAGGGAGCCGGCACAGCTGTTGGCAATCAGGCAATTGGGGACGATTGATTGTATGTTTGGTGTTATCAATTAACCAATTGCCTTGATTGTTCAACAGTGAGCCTGAGAGCCTTCATAAGGAGCCCGCGGGGAGTGGGGCGAGGGAGGAAAAGGACAAAACACAGAGTATGTGTGGTGTCTGTGTGGGAACTTAAAAATAAAGTGAAACGTTCTCTGTAAACCGGGACTGCCTTGTCTCATTCTCCAAGCAGTAGCACTCACTTCTCTACAGTGGTGGCCAGTACGGGGAGCAAGGACAGAAAAGGAGAAGAGAATAAAAAAATAAAATAAAAATATTTTTTTAAAAAGACAAAGAAAACCCGGAGTATGGAGACGGATCCAAGGGAGCAGGAGTTGTCCATGACAACATTGGGCAGAGTGCTGGAGGGGCTGGCTGCCATGCAGGAGCGACAGGCAGCGGCTCATAATGAGCAAATGCAAGCCCTGCGTGAGCAGTCTAGCCTCCAGGCACAGGCTCTGCTCCAACTGACGGCCGCCGGGGATACCACGGGAAGGCGGAGCGTCTCCTCCCCGAAATTCAACATCCCGAAGATGACGGCGGAGGATGATGCTCAGGCCTTCCTGGAAGCCTTCGAGCTGGCTGCGGAAACCTCCCAGTGGCCAATGGAGGAGTGGGCCGTGCGACTCCTGCCTCTACTGACGGGGGAGGCGCAACGAGCGGCACATAGCTTGCCGACAGCCGCTAGGGCGGACTTTAGGAACATTAAGAAGGCGGTCCTTGACCGGACGGGTTGCAACCCGGAGGAGCACCGACGACGATTCCGGGAGTGCGACCTGACGGAAGAGGACCGGCCGTTCGCCTACGCCCAGCGGCTGGCGGACACGGCGAGGCGCTGGCTCCAGCCAGAGATAAGATCTGCTGTTGGTGTCGTGGAGCAGGTGGTCCTGGAGAGGTTCGTCGCGGGGTTGCCGGCGGAGACCGCGAGGTGGGTCCAGTGCCATAGGCCCACCAACCTGGATACCGCCGTCACCCTGGCGGAGGACCACCTGATGCTACACCCCTTCACACAGCAGCAGAAACCGGAGCCGGCGCCCAGAAAAAAAATTCCCCCCTCGTTCCGCCCCCCTTTCTGTTTCCCGTCCCCAGAACCCCTCCTTCCCTGCTATAAGCCCCCGTAACCTGTCGCCCTCTTTTCCCCTCTCAGGCTCAGTGGCGGTGCAGTCCGGCCCACGCGGGGTGCCTCAAACACCTGGACCGGAGTGTTGGCGGTGTGGACGGCCGGGCCACCTGCGCCGCGAATGTCCGCTCATGGAGGTGGGGCAGGTGGTCCGGGTGGTCGGACCGCCCACCTCCGCTCACGATCTAGAGGGGGCGTACTGCATTCCGGTAAGGGTGCAAGGGAGTGAACACCGGGCGCTGTTGGATTCAGGGGCTATGCAGACCATGATTCACCAGAGCCTGGTTCGACCCGAGGCATTGAGATTGGCACGTTGGGTGGTAATTCGGTGTGTGCATGGGGATCGACACAAATACCCAATAGTGCCCGTGGAAATTCGAATAAAAGGAGAAAAACATATTCTGGAGGCTGCGGTTAGCTCCCGCCTCTCGCACCCTCTAATTTTGGGTACAGATTGGGCGGGGTTTAAACGAATAGCAGCAAAGCTGTTGGGGGTACGATCACGACCGGTAGGGACGTGTGAGGTGTGTGCAGCGGACAGTGGTGACGCGGGGTCGTCCGACACTGACGGGGGGGTGGCGGCTCCGGGAGAGCCTCCAGTGGAGACTTCCCCGGTGCCGGTGTTCCAACCCCTGGAGGATTTCCCACTCGCTCAGTCTCGGGACGATACCCTACGCTTTGCCTTTGACCAGGTGATATATGTTGATGGTCAGCTGGTGCGCCCTGACGCTGCGCGCTCTCACCCATATTTTTCTATTATTAAAGATAGGTTGTACCGAGTGAGTCGTGACACTCAGACAGGTGAGGAGACGACCCAGTTGTTGGTCCCGAAAAGCCGCCGGGAAATTCTTTTCCAGGCGGCTCATTACAACCCCATGGCTGGGCATTTAGGGTATAATAAAACACTAGACCGGATAATGGCTCGGTTTTATTGGCCGGGCATCTGGGCGGACGTACGTAGGTGGTGTGCGTCCTGTCCAGATTGTCAGCTGGTAAATTCCCCAGCCATCCCAAAAGCCCCATTGCGGCCCCTACCATTAATTGAGGTCCCTTTTGATAGAGTGGGCATGGACCTCATCGGGCCATTTGACAGGAGCACTCAGGGATACCGATTTGTATTAGTTCTGGTGGATTATGCAACCCGGTATCCCGAAGCAGTGCCGTTGCGCAATATCTCGGCTAAGAGTGTTGCGCAGGCATTGTTTCAGATAATCTCCCGAGTTGGAATCCCGAAAGAGATTCTGACTGATCAAGGCACCTCATTTATGTCACGTACACTACGCGAACTGTACGAACTATTGGGTGTTCAGTCTATTAGGACTAGCGTGTACCATCCACAAACGGATGGGCTCGTGGAACGTTTTAATAGGACTTTGAAATCCATGATTCGGAAGTTCGTACACGATGACAGCCGAAATTGGGATAAGTGGTTAGTTCCTCTATTGTTTGCAGTACGAGAGGTTCCCCAGGCCTCCACAGGATTTTCTCCTTTCGAATTGCTGTTCGGTAGACAGCCCCGGGGGATCTTGGACCTGGTTAAAGAAAGCTGGGAGGAGGGTCCAAGTCCCAGTAAAAATGAAATTCAGTACGTTATGGACCTGCGAGCAAAACTCCATACACTGGGGAGATTGTCACGTGAGAATTTGCTCGAGGCTCAGGAACGTCAGCAGAGACAATACAATAGAGGAACGAAACTACGGCAATTTTCACCGGGAGATAAAGTCCTGGTATTACTCCCGACTTCCAGCACAAAATTACTCGCCAAGTGGCAAGGACCCTTCGTGGTCACACGACGAGTGGGGGAAGTCGATTATGAGGTGGAGCGGTCTGATAGAGAGGGCGCGAAACAGATTTATCACCTCAATCTACTAAAAGCATGGAAAGAGGTGATACCGGTCTCCATGGTATCGGTAGATCAGGAGAGAGATGAGCTGGGACCGGAGGTTCCAAATTCTAACGATCAAACCTCCCCCCTTTCTGATAGCCATCTCTTATCGAATCAGAGAACGGATCTTGCCAGGTTGCAAAAGCAGTTCGCTGATGTGTTTTCCCCTCTACCAGGCCGCACCAATCTGATAAATCACCACATTGAGACAACCCCGGGGGTGACGGTGCGTTCGCACCCCTACAGACTGCCTGAACATAAAAAGAAAGTAGTTCAGGCAGAAATAAAGGCAATGTTGGAATTGGGCGTAATAGAGGAGTCTAACAGTGCGTGGAATAGCCCCATCGTGCTAGTGAGTAAGCCTGATGGATCTGTTCGCTTCTGTGTAGACTATCGCAAAGTAAACTAAGTGTCACGATTCGATGCCTATCCCATGCCTCGGGTCGACGACCTATTGGATCGGCTGGGCACAGCTCGTTTCTTTTCGACACTGGATTTGACCAAGGGCTACTGGCAGATTCCCTTGTCTCCAGAGTCCAAGGAAAAGACGGCTTTCTCCGCTCCGGACGGTTTGTACCAATTCCGGACACTTCCGTTTGGGTTATTCGGAGCCCCTGCCACATTTCAACGGCTCATGGACAGGGTACTGCGTCCGCATGCTGCTTTCGCTGCAGCCTATCTGGATGACATTATTATACACAGTAGCAGCTGGGCTCAGCATGTGCGGCATGTGGGGGCGGTGCTGGAGTCCCTGAGACAGGCGGGACTCACGGCTAACCCAAAGAAGTGTGCGATTGGCAGAGCGGAGGTACGGTATTTGGGGTACCACTTGGGAGGTGGACAGGTGCGACCTCTTGTGGACAAAACCGCAGCGATTGCGACCTGTCCACGACCCAAGACCAAAAAAGAGGTAAGGAGGTTTTTGGGACTGGCCGGTTACTACAGAAGGTTCATCCCGGCTTTCTCGGAGCTGACCAGTCCCCTAACCGACTTGACTCGGAAAGGTGCCTCAGATCCGGTCCAGTGGACGGAGCTGTGTCGGCAGGCGTTTGAGAGGGTAAAGGAAGCTTTGTGTGGGAAACCGCTCTTGTTCACCCCTAACTTCTCTCTCCCCTTTAATTTGCAGACTGACGCATCGAACAGGGGCTGGGGGCCGTTTTGACTCAGCAGGTGGAGGGGGTCGACCGACCAGTGCTGTACATTAGCCGAAAGTTGTCACAACGGGAAGCGAAGTACAGCACGGTCGAGAAGGAGTGCCTGGCCATTAGATGGGCGGTCGGGTCCCTCCGTTATTATCTACTGGGTCGCTCATTCACCCTCTGCTCGGACCATGCTCCCCTCCAATGGCTTCACCGCATGAAGGATACCAACGCCCGAATCACTCGTTGGTATCTGGCTTTACAGCCTTTTAATTTCAAAGTGGTTCATAGGCCGGGAGCGCAGATGGTGGTGGCTGATTTTCTCTCCCGTCCGGTGGAGGAGGAGGAGGGGGGGGGGAGTTGAGCATTGGCCGGATGGCTTCCCGGCCTAAGTCGGGCGGTGGGGGTATGTGGTAGGGGGGCGTGGTTTTAGGCGCAGCTAGCAAGAGAGAGAGTGAACGAGGGTGGTTTAGGGAGCCGGCACAGCTGTTGGCAATCAGGCAATTGGGGACGATTGATTGTATGTTTGGTGTTATCAATTAACCAATTGCCTTGATTGTTCAACAGTGAGCCTGAGAGCCTTCATAAGGAGCCCGCGGGGAGTGGGGCGAGGGAGGAAAAGGACAAAACACAGAGTATGTGTGGTGTCTGTGTGGGAACTTAAAAATAAAGTGAAACGTTCTCTGTAAACCGGGACTGCCTTGTCTCATTCTCCAAGCAGTAGCACTCACTTCTCTACAAATATATTTTTACTGCAGGATAAGTGAGTGGTTCTAGCACGCAATATCGCCTGTGTTCAGTATTCAGAGTGCTGAACATTTAAACAAGGAAGGGCATTGACCGTTGGAAACACTGGATTCAGAAAATAGACATTTTACAGAATCCTCACTTCCCCGACAGGTGGTTGACATACATTGGTGTCAAAGTGGTATGCTTATAGTGTGTTTTGAAATAAATAAAGGTAATGAAAAAGTGGCACAGAAAAGATGTATGAAACTGATATGTTAGTATCCATAAGTGATTTTATTAACACTAACATAACAAATAAAACGTGGATTAACACTGGACAGAAAGAGGGGCTGCAAGGGAGAATATACAAACATAACAAGAAACGGAGACACTAACAAAAAGCTCTCCTGTATAAATAATATTTCAAACAATTGCCAAATTACATATAATCATGTTCATTCAGTGCTACTGGACACATATTTGTAGCAGACGGTTGCCCCGCCAGTCGGTCTCACCGGCCATGTCCGCTTTTTTCCCCACTCACTGGACGTGGTGGAGCCACACCAATATCACCAACATCCTCGACAACCTCAAGGATGTCCCCCTTTGTCAGGCAGATGTTATGGAGCATGGCACATGCGGTGATGACCGTGGGTACAAAGGTGTGGTCCACCTCCAGAGCCTTGAAGAGCAGGCACCTCCTGGACCCTTAAGTGGTGTGCCCAGACAACGCTCCCCCATGCGGCAGTAGCATTATCAATGCTTCCATGGAGCCATGGCTCAGACGGTAGTCCTCCATGAGGTCCTGGTCCCCATTAAAGTAAAGCTGGAGCACTGGCACAGTGGCATTTTCTTGGGCATAATGCCCAGCTGTTGGATCGTCGACCTAAAAAAGAATGAAATGAAAAACATGGTGTGTACATGCAGCCTACAGTTCACACAAGTTGATTGATTAACACCAAACCACAGTAGCCAAATGTATAGTTTGTAGTCCGACATGCAGGTAAATGTGTGGTATTATAGAACATGCAATTACTATGTGTGCATGACATAACTTTGCTGTATATTTATCCCGGTGAATTCTACTCCACCCACTGTTAAAAGTGCTTCATGCTTATCAATGTCCATGTTTGATCAAGAGCACTGTCTTATGACTACTGTTGAGAATACGTGATTCTTACCTCACTTAGGAACAGGACGGAGCGAAGCAGTCGCAATCCCCTGAACTGGCAACGCCACCGTTCCCGCTGAAGCCGGTGCCATGCGTTTATGGTGAACGCTGGGTTCATTGCGGAAATGTTGATTGCGTACAGTAGCAGACCAGTATACTAGCCTATTGAAGTCGCCGATCTAAGTTTTGAAATCAGTATCTGTCGCTTATATACCATCAGATCATACATGCTTAATTGTTGATGAATGAATTAAACGGCATCAGCTCGGTTATTGGCTGGAAGTGTCATTTGTAATGTGCTCCAATTTTAACGAACAAACATGCATTCGAGTCCATTGATGAATTGGCCATTGAGCGTGTGGAATATAGGCGTTGCTTACTTACAATTTAAATTATGCTTTGTGCGATCTTTACTCACACAGTGATAAATATAGCCGTTTGTTGTGGATGTGTTAATGGGACACTGTACGTCAAACACAAACATCTGTAATTGAGAGACAATATTCTTATTTCACATGTCATTTTCACATCTGTCAAATTGCATGGGAGAAAATCATTGCAAATAATTGTGATAACTTTACAGTGCAATATAGCGTCAAATAAAACAATAGTTTATATCATGTTGCATGCAAAAACAAGCTCAGAGATAAAAATACGATAGGCTACAGAACAATCCGTTAGCATTAAAGGCCACTGACAGCTGATACGGGTTTTTATTTTTTTTGACAGGTGATACAGCTGTGTAACACGTCATTAGTAATTGACGTCGCTTCAGATGACGCTTGACTGAGCAAGGACGTTCCATTTGCTTAATTCATGTTGCCTCGGTTGCTGCGTCCTCGTATGTGATCCTTGGATCCTTTCCTTATGGCCTCCACTGGGTGGAGCTAATGAGCGAGGAAAGGACCGAGGAAAAGATGCAAGCAGTAAAAATATGGGATTGGAATGCAGCCCGTGTCATTCACGCTCGATTCGTAAAATAAACTTCTTCTTCTTTGGTGCTACATAACACGGCGTAGCGTGTGTCGGCTCATCAGCGCCAATTTTAGAACAAGTGGCCAAAATTGCACATTATCTTTAAGAAGTGGATTCATCATCATCATCATCATCATTCATCAACCCGCTTATTCCTGTTCAGGGTCACGGGGGGTGCTGGAGCATGCATTGGGCGAGAGGCAGGAATACACCCTGGACAGGCCGTCAATCCATCACAGAGCACTCACACCATTCACTCACTCATTCACTCATTCACTCATTCATACCTATGGGCAATTTAGAGTCTCCAATTAGCCTAACTTGCATGTTTTTGGACTGTGGGAGGAAACCGGAGTACCCGGAGGAAACCCACGCTGACACGGGGAGAACATGCAAACTCCACACAGAAAGGCCCTCGGCCGGGATTCGAACTCAGTACCTTCTTGCTGTGAGGCGACTGTGACGTCCAGCAGGTAGGGACCCAAATGCACAACGAGACAGTCGTTCTTTTGAAAAGAAGGGTTTTTATTCGTAATTCCGGGTCGGATCCACACCGGGAAAACAGGTTTAAACAATAAATCATAGGCTGTGGAACCCGTAGAGAGCTGGCGATCGAGATCCAGCGAAGTGGCCAGGAGTGGTCGTAGCCTGGGTCGTGGAGCAGAGTCAGGCGGAGGTAGAGCTGGGATCCACACTGGGAAGCAGGTGTGGCAATTCCAGACCGGGGTAGTCAACTTGGCAGCAAGCTAGTATATGGAGAGACAAGTACCACGCGACAGGGACCGTGTACTCTGACAAACTGTAACAAACTGCAATACTTTGACAAGGAATCACAGGAACAGCACGGTTATATAACTAGTGTCATTAGAGCTGATAAGCTGCAGCTTGCGGGAAATGCGTGCGAGATCAGCGAATTGATTGAACAATTAGGAAATGCATGAGGAATGCGGTGAAGGCAATTAAGTGTGAGTTGTGTCATTAAGATGTGGTGCAAGTAATAATGTGCAATGTAGACACAATCAGGCAATGAACGCAGACATGATACAATCAGGTTCGGGGAAAACAGAGGAAAACATCAAGGAAGGAACGGGGAGTGGAGCGGATCGTAACAGCGACAGTGCTAACCACTGCACCACCGTGCCGCCTTGAAGTGGATTCATGGTAAATTGAATTAAAACAACCGAGTTTTGAGTTTATTTAGGTTGTAAAGTTAACCCCACGCTAATCTTGCGATGGCAAGTTTTTTAAACAGTCATTGCACAAAACTCTTATCAGATTGCATGTAGCTAGCTAGCTAGATTACATTACACAGGGGTAGGTCCGTACACAGTAGCTACATAACGCTTTCGCTCCTCATGGAAAAGATTATGTAAAACAAACTCAACCATGTGAAGTATTCTCACTGATACCGATGTCTCCTATGAAATATTTTATTTGTTCAGCTAGCTAGCTAGTAGATAAGACACCTAAATGAAAATGATAATTCAAATTGCATGGAGTGCTCTCCTTATTTTATCTCATAATGTTGTACTTCCTAGTTCCTATCAATGTACGGACATACCCCTGTGTAATGTAATCTAGCTAGCTAGCTACATGCAATCTGATAGGAGTTTTGTGCAATGACTGTTTAAAAAACTTGCCATCGCAAGATTAGCGTGGGGTTAACAATCAACTTCTTAAAGATAATGTGCAATTTTGGCCACTTGTTCTAAAAGTGGCGCTGATGAGCCGACACACACCGCCGTGTTATGTAGCACCAAATAAGAAGAAGTTTAGTTTACGAATTGCAAGTTAAGCGAGCGTGAATCGACACGGTGAAAAACAGCGGAATATTTGTCTCAAAATTCTGTCCGTAAATCCAAGCAGATCAAGCGTGTCCTTCGATCGGCAAATGTAGATTCGCCAGTTCGCAAGCCAAGCTTTTGATTTGTACATTGGAAACATATCTGTAAAAGTTATTTGCATTTGTGAATATAATTTTTGCATTCATCCAAATGATGATTTGAGAGGTGTTTGTGTGTGGATGGAAAACACATACTTGTGCATTATTTTTACGAAACACAAATTGAGAGGTGTATGTGTGTGGATGGTAAATACAATTGTGGATTATATCTACGAACACAAATTGAGGTGTGTGTGTGTGTGTGGATGGTAAATACAATTGTGGATTGTATTTGTGTGCTTGTTTATTTTTTGATAGAAATCTACCTCCATATAGGTACGAGATCAGCAGTCGGGAGTCATCAGATGATTGACTTTAGCAGGCGCAGCTTTTTCATCTGGAGAGATCTTCCTGGATACGGATGTGATTTTCCTCCAAATACTTGGCTCCCTTTGATTCTCGCCAGACAATGTCTCTGTAAACGCGCATCGCGAACAGCATGATGATAGCCCTGGGCGATTCACCCTCCCTCCTTTTTTCCAATTCTGTGCACCGAATCTACAACATCTGGAAGGTTTTGGACGATTTTCGGTGAAATTTTAGCCAATATTTTGATGGCAAGCCCCTGTGTGTCCTCCATTTGCCCCTTCTCCTTTACACCATAAAGTCTCAACCCGCACTGTATTTTATAGCCGTTGGCTTCAGCAATGACTACCTTCATCTGCTTATTTTCTTGTTCCAATGTGCAAATTTTCTTCTCCAGTTCAACAATCTTGTCTTTACGTGTGGCACTGTCAGCGACAAGTTGCTGCACAGTGGCGCTTAGTGTTGATAAGGTACTAGCTGTTGTTTTTATGCTGCACGGTGGCGCTGTGTTGATCAGGTATTAGCTGTTGTTTTTAGGTTTTTTTTCTATCATTGTGATTCGGCGGAGGGTCTCAATACTACTACTGGTGAGAAAATGTATGCCAGCAAGCATGATTTAAATTTTTCCAGCCAATTATTCCCCTTACCTTTCTTTGAGGGAGGACTTTTGTATGGAGTATCAGGTACAGGGGTTGCTATAGAACTTCGTCGCCCATTTGAACCTCTTCTGCAGCGTTTACAACTACGGGCTGATTTGAATTGTCGTTCGCAGCCATGCTAGTTACTGTGTCGTGAGACTTACTTCTTCTGTTTCTTTTTGTCATTTGCTTGAAAATAGTTATTTTTCGTCGTGGTTGTTAATCAGGGAATAATATTGTAGTGTTCTCATCGCTCAGAACGCTGGTCACATTTACTTATTCCTATGCTAATCTCAGTGATGCTTTAGAGCAAAACTACAACACGACCGCCTGGGTCCGCGCTATCTCGACCCCCTTGTTAGGCACACCTGATTATCAGTCACCACTTCCTGCAGGGGGCAGCACTGTGCCATTGACGTTTGAGTGTGGCTGATCTGCCAGGAGTTGAACAGCAACCCTTTTTTCAGGTTCTGTCAGTTCTACTTTCTGAACCTGGATTTCCCACCTCTGGTTCTCTCATGTGTTAATCCAAATGGAATCTCATTCCCAGGCTAATCTTATATACACAATAAGAAAAGAAAATGGCCAGCACTCTTCGATATAAATTTTTATTTTTTAATAGCAGCAGACATGGACGCATTTTGGCCTACACAGCCTTCATGGTATGCTGATGGCAAAAGAAAAAGGACATTTTTGTACTTGTTACTTGAATTTAGTGGAGGTAATTCTGCCCTGATTCTATTGTGAAGTTATGAGACAAAACATACTGATCTTACTATTTCGACCACCGCATACATTTTTGGAAAAAATCTTTACAACGCAAAAGTGTACTATGAAGACGGATTCATTTTTTATCTAGCATAAGGTTGAGTGAGGGGTGGGAGTTTTTGGGCAGGTCCTGGATGTAGGAAAACAGGAAATATATTTCACTTCATGTGTTGGGATATGGATAATTACTTCATTTAAAGCAATACAGTATATGACTATGCATTTAGTATGAGTTATAGAGTGACTTAAAAACGGAGCATTAGCATGGCTGGCACACACTCAGTCTCCTGCTTTGTGTGGAGTAAACATGGTAATGTGCACAGACCTGTGTGGCAACTGGACAAATTCACATCTTCCAGAGCCAAAGTGGACACTCCAGTTTACTGAGGGAAAATGGTTTTCCTCCTCACACTCAAAAACATTTTGTTAAGCCCATGGCTGAACCGCCCTGTGATACATGAACGGCTATACCTCAACTGCATCACATATAACTCACTCCAAACAAAACTCCTTCTGTTTGAAGAAATCAACACAATAGTACAGTGGTAAACAATATCACAAGCATTCATTACGATGTGTAAGTGCAGACAATACAACGTATGCAAGGGGGTCCTTGCAGTCTAATACCCAGTATCACTGTACACTTGAGGGGAAACCATCTATGGAAACAGACCAGAAATTGTGTGATAGAGAACAGGACCATATGTTTGTGGGTGGTTCTGGTGGGATCCATACAGGTTTTAAACTTCACAAACTTTAATTTACCTCAGGCTCAAAAATCAGATGTTCCATCACAAATTTTTAATATTTAGGGATAAAAGGCTAGTCAATTGGGAGACACACAACAGGTGACACAGAAAGGTCAAAAATTGTTCTATTACAATATGACCTCAAACATAAAAGAATGTCAGCGTAATATGGGGGATAAACTAATTCTGACAGCAAATTACTAAGTCACAAGTCTCATTTTACATTGGTGAATTTAAAATAATGTATTACTGTAAATGGTGATTGAAAAAACATACTAAAAAAATGTTAACTTTTTTTTATACAGCAGAGAATTCATTTCAATACATACATTGTTTATTTCAATATTTTATGCAAAATTCTTTCAATCTACAGTAATCAAATTATTACAAGATCAAAAACTTTCCAAGAGTCAGAATTACTATAAGAAGTATTCCTGAAACAAAGTAACAGAAGCTCAAACACAATGGAAGTTTTTTCTCGCCTAAAATATATATTTTTATTTGCTAGGATGAGGATACTGAATTTAAAAAGTTGATTGAAAACAGTATGAGGCAAAAACTGTAGATAATCAGTGTTCTTTATTCTGCCGAAGAGAAGTCAGTTCACTCAAGCAGATGTGCCTATGTCCAGAATCCCACAGAGGGGCAGTCCCTCTAGGTATTTATCATTCATATTATATAAGGTTAGGGTTAGGGTTAGGTTTGATAAAGTTTGATTTATGACTTTTGAGAGAAAGCTTGGGCAGAACTCCCTTCCCATGCCCATCGCCCTCCATCTAGAATACACAAGTATTCGTGATTCATTACAATTATAGATATTTATTGATTAGTTATATTTGTTATTTTAATATTACTTATATTCATAAACATACACACATATCTAAATATAATTGGAGTATTTGATCAGTTCATACATTTTAATAATATGTATTTTTGGATGTGCAATGATTGATGTGCATTTTCAGATGAAGATAATTTATGACATGCGCCTAATAACTCTATGCCCTGATTGTACATGTACAGATTTTATTTATAACAGTTTGAATGAATAGATTTTACATTAGTAGATGTAATGGTGTGGCAGTGGATGTAATGGTGTGGCAGTAGATGTAATGGTGTGGCAGCAGATGTAATGGTGTGGCAGTAGATGTAATGGTGTGGCAGTGGATGTAATGGTGTGGCAGTAGATGTAATGGTGTGGCAGTAGATGTAATGGTGTGGCAGTAGATGTAATGGTGTGGCAGTAGATGTAATGGTGTGGAAATAGATATAATGGGTATGTCAGTAGATGTAATGGTGTGGCAGTAGATGTAATGGTGTGGCAGTAGATGTAATGGTGTGGCGGTAGATGTAATGGTGTGGCGGTAGATGTAATGGTGTGGCGGTAGATGTAATGGTGTGGCGGTAGATGTAATGGTGTGGCGGTAGATGTAATGGTGTGGCGGTAGATGTAATGGTGTGGCGGTAGATGTAATGGTGTAATGTAATGTGTTCATTGTGCTGTGCTCAGGTCTCAGAGGTGAATATCAGGTGAAAGCTTAAGGTGCCTAAACAGTTGAGTGACCACAACACCCAGCATGCCGTTCTCTCTCTCTTACCTGCATATCTCTCTCTTACCTGTATTTTTTTGTGTGTGTGTTGAATTGTACATGTTTTTAACCAATTGTGGATTGTCAAATAAATCTAATCAATCAAAACATTCTAAATAGAAACATCTTCTGCGTATATGCTGTAACACACGTTTCCAAACACAATCGATTTTTATCACACCAAAGATCAAATTCAGATGAGAATAAAAACATTATGAATGCCTACATGTTCGTAGAAACATTCGTAAGCACGGTTAACAATCAAATCTGATCGTATGCAAGTTTTGTGAATGCACATTGTGAGGCTATGTTGAAGAAATGACAAATTTATGTGAATCATTATGTACTGTTTTGTAATGACTTAAATAATGTTGAATTTCCTTAAAATATTTTTATGAAAGCTGCTCAGAGGTGACTAACAGCAGTTCTCTTTCTTCAGCTGATCTTTACCCACAATCCCACAGTGCTATTCCACTGTTACAGATACCTTCAGTGGACAGATTCGCAGAGAACCAGAAGAGAAGAATGGAAACACTTGCTTAGTGGAGACGTGATTAACAGTGTAGAAAGGAGTGTTGCCAGCTGCACTCTGACCCTCTGGAGTTTTTTCTGCAAAGTGCGGGCTGCATGTGAGGAGGTCAGGGCTGCTATTTCTCCTGGGTCCTTGACATATTTGATAGTCTCATCGATAATTCGTCAAACCTCGACTTTGCCTTCATCAATCGTCTCATCTGGAGCTCTTCCCTCATCGATCGTCTCACTGGGAGCTCTTTCCTCACCAATTCTCTCTCCGGGATCTCTTCCCTCATCGACCGTCTCACTAGGAGCTCTTTCCTCACCAATTTTCTCTCCGGGATCTCTTCTCTCACCAATTTTCTCTCCGGGATCTCTTCTCTCATCGATCGTCTCACTGGGAGCTCTTCTCTCATCGATCGTCTCACTGGGAGCTCTTCCCTCATCAATTCTCTCACCGGGAGCTCTTCCCTCATCGACCGTCTCACCGGGAGCTCTTTCCTGTCAAAGGATTGGTCAGCAACACCCACCTCCCAGTCCCCATCCTCCCCCACTTCTGCATCCCAGCAGTGTCTCCCTGAGCTGAATCCCTCAGAGCCCAGCACCCATAACCTCTTATCAGATCTCTCTATATTATCAGGAACCTGCTGTCTCACACCACTGCGTCTTATACTGGTCAGATCCTCAGACAGTGAGAGGTCAGGATGTGCTGTGTTTGGGTCCAGAGTCACAGGAGCTGAAGGGACAGAGAATGAGCCGTGAGCACTGATCTGCACAAAGGGAAACCTTCAGACACAATGGGCTCCTAATGATAGAAACTGTTGTAAGATTCTAAATTTACGTGATCCACTCAAACACTGACAAATCAACCGCGCTGCTGGCTGAATCAACTAAATGATCATAAATACAATGTAGGTTGAAACGTACGTGTGAGCAGTGACTCGTCACCACTGATAGGCATAGTATTCAATTATAGAATAGCAGCTGGGAGTGAGTGATCAAGGCCTATTCCAACCAAGGAGACTAGATTATCAATACAATAGACTGGTTCCTGGTTAGACCACAGGAAGTTGAACCTTCAGACCCCCTACTGACGAACAGACTGATTGATTTACGGGAGCCAGACAGCGGCTTTCTTAAATCAATCACATCATTTTGAATATACATTTCTGTTTCCCGCCTGAAGAAAACAAAGCCCGAAAATGGTATTTAAAGTGATACATTTCACAGAAGAGGATTCAGATTAACTCCGCTGAATCCAGAGTGCATTGCTGTATCGCTGATGACTGCTGTTACGAAGAATGAACTTTGTCATTTTCAACGAACACGAACATATTTCTTACACTGTGCTTCACAAAAACAACCATTATAAGCTCAGATATACATGTATGTGTGAGAGATGCACCTGACCTCAAAGGTTACAATATTTTAGAAGTCAAATATTGTACAATAATTGCAAGATGGCAAGGCCCGTCAGTGCTTGTGTAGTGCTTCTCCTGAAATACCGTAGAAACAGCATTTTATTATGAGCATCAGTGAGATTAAGTACTGGCGCTCAGTCTCTTCACTCCAGGGCTCTTACATATACAGGAGCAATATGACTTTGTCTGACTGGCTTTATCAGCTCGGAAAGGATGCTGAAGTTTTCCCCTGGACAGTGACAATACGGAGCTCCCTGACCCCAGTACTCACTGTATTGAACAGTCCCGAGCATCTTCTCCCACACTCTGTACTTCAGATTGCCCAGGTGCTTGGCCACATCAATCAGCGCTCCTGAGACCTTCTTTGGATCCTCCAGTGTGCACTGGGCTCTGCAATAATATTCAGGAGTCACTTGTGCTGTGGGCTTGGCTTACTTACCATTGAATATAAACAGCAGCAACATCAGATCTTCATTCTATAATAAAATGGCTCCATCCCAGCCAGCGTTCTGCCACACAGCCCCACTGGCTTTGAGATATGAAGCAGCCTGACTCCACTGTGGGAAACGCATTCACAACAGCATGGGGGAAGGGGGGAGGTATTTATTATTGAGGGAAATATTAATTTCAGTGATTTAATATTATACAATGGTCTCACATTCCACAGTACCTCATTGATAGAACACTACAGTGTGAATAAACTACATTTGATATTTAACCTGTTGAGAGAGAATGGAGGTCGCTTACCTTTGCTGTGTGTCCTTGTAGCTCTGAAATAAGGAGAGTGAATTATTATCACTGTAACCAATATTCAGTCCATTTAAACTGTGTTATAAACCACATTATGATATCATATGTGTTTTATACATACATGCTTTATACGTGACATATGACACACAAAGATAAAATATGCTGCTTTAAAGTAGTTGTACATGTGTCCAGTGTGTGGACGTAGGATGAGGATAAACTTGCAAATAGGAGACTCCAATTCTACTGCTTGATAAAGCTTTGAAGAGATTTACATGAAATGGTGGTTTAGAAAATTCTATATTCTATAAATTAATGTTTATGAACATTAACACCAGTTTGTATTGAGTCCTACAGAGAGAGTGAGCAGGACTTACCTGCAGGAATGAGACGTCTTCAGCCCTCAGCTCCTGTTCTATGGCTCTGATTTGTTCTGAAAGGGCTGATATCTCCAATGTCATCTTCTCAATCTTGTCCTTCATCTTCTCACTCTTTTTCTGCTCTTCCTCTCTCACTGCAGAGATCCTGGCTGCCTCTTCATCTTTTAGAAACTGCTGAAGTTTCTCAAACTCCATCTTTATCTGTCTCTCTGTGTGCTGGGCCTGGCTCTGGAATAAACATTATTCACCATAATTTCAGTACAATCCAGTGCTGCATTTTCAACACTGTGATTTAAAAGCCTCAGTACAATACCTTGATGTGCTCTGCTGTTTGATCACAGCTTAGTTTCACTGCATTAAAGGCTTTAAGCTTCTCCTGCAGTGGAGCCAGTGCAGTCCTGAGTTTTTCCTGGAAAGAAATGACACACCTTACTGAAGAAACAGACTGACAGCTAACAGCTAACTTCACTAACTACAAAGACAGAACAAGAGCAGCTAAAAACTAAACACTAACTGAGACACAAAGTTTTAAAAATGAAAATGTTGCCAGGTTCATGTGATTTATCCCATAGTGACACATTAACAGTGTTCTGCCCTCTAAGGCCACATTGCGCCAGACATACATATATATCTGAGCCATGAACTTTGACCCCTACTGTCCCATGCTAAGCACTGCACCCGAACATCTCTAAGAACGGGTGTGTCCCAAAAAATATACTCCTTCAATACCAACTCCTCTCCTCCGTGCCCCAGAAACTGATCTTTGTGTCCTAATCTAATGTTGCTGATTACATATTAATTACATATTAAATGTTACATATTAATGAATGTCTCGACGCAAACCACAATGTCAGATACATTGTATACTGTACATGCAACCACTTGTACTTGAAATGTACAGGCAATTTAGCACATTTCCGGGTAGGAGACGAGTGGAAGAAAGGAGGTGAGGAGTGAAGAATATTGGGACGCACCCAATGTCTCCACACTTCTGCCCCTCCCTCCTGTTTCTCTCTATCAGTCATGTGACATGTAGTTAGGAGGTGAAACTGCAGTCAGGCCTCAGAACTAAAATGGCTCCTTTTGCAGCTCATAACTCTTTGCAAATACAGTAACTAAAAACTCAATATCATTCAAATATATTTGTATTCAATATTATTCACATTTGTGACACAAACATGTTTTCATGATTTCAGATTAGCTGGTTGATTATCTTAACCAAGGTCTCAGGAGATGACAGAGTTACAAAGCCCAACCTTTTCAAAATCCTAATCATTTTTAATCACTACGAATTTACAAATTAAATTTTCAAAGTATAGACAAGTAATACTGATTGCAAGCAATGACAAATTACCTTATACTCTTCTACAGCCTCCTGAATTGGTCGCAGTTTGTGGTTTTCATGTTTTATTGAAGTTTGACAAACAAGGCAGATGGGTATTTGATCCACCAAACAGAAAAGTTTGAGTTTCTCATTATGCAGACTGCAGAGCACTTCAGATCCTGCTTTAGCTTTCTGACTTCTCTCCTTTAAGAACGCCTCACAGGTATTCCTTAGAGACAGGTTAAGAGGAGGCCTATCCTTAGAAGATCTTCTCCTGCAAACTGGACACTCCCGAGATTCCTTCTGTCCCCAGTACTGCTGTAGACAGGCCTTACAGAAGCTGTGACTGCAAGTCAGGAGAACAGGATCCCTGAAGATGTCAGTGCACACAGGACAGGAGAGTTCCTCTTCCAGGAGAGAAGATCCAGACGCCATTCTCTCTCGGTCTGTTCTGAGCTCAGTAATGGCTTCTGTTAAAACTGTAGTTTACTTTCACTTTTACTTACTGCCGTTACATAACCTGGAGCTAAAATGACCGTCTTCAAATTATTCTCAAATCTATGTTCTGCTCAGTCAATATCTTTAGAAATTCCTTAATTTCTGAAAAATATGCAGTCAAATCATAAGGTCCCCAGTGTAACGAGCATGGCCAACGGTGTCACTGCATTTCCCTCTTCCTGTTAAGACACACCCAATTATGAGACACTACTTCCTGCAGGGGGCAGCATTGTGCCACTGAGGTTTGATTGTGGCTGATCAGCCTGAAGTTTTCCAGCAACCCTGCTTTCAGGTTCTGTCAGTTCTCTCCAGAGGTGGAGAGTCCAGGGGTCAGAAAGGCAAGTCCTGCCACATCGTTCTTCCACCCATGAACTAAGCCATCTGATTTCACAAATTTGTTCTACCTCCTAGCAAGAAAATTGTGCCAATGAGCAAATCCAGATGATTGGAACAAAATACTGGGCAGAACTTCTATATTCTGAACCTGGATTTCGTACCTCTGGTTCTCTCATGTATTTATATTATTTTTATATATTTAAAATAGATATATGTATTATATATATATATTTTAAATCCACTGTTATGACACTCACCCAAGTGTTTAACCCATAGGTACATGATCAGCAGTCATGCAGGAGCTGCTGGTGTCTGAGGAGTACATGGGCTGCGTCCCCATCTCCCTTCTTCCACTCCCCCACTACCACTCCTCTCCTACCCGGAAGTATGCAAAACTGCCTGAATGTTTTGAGTACAAGTATTTACATGTACAGTATACACTGCACCTGACATTGCGGTTTGCGGTGAGAGATTAATTATGTAACCATTAATATGTAATTTAAAATGTAATCAGCAACATTAGATTAAACACAAAGATCCGTTTCTGGGGCAAGGAGGAGAGGAGGTGGTAGTGGAGGAAAGGAAGGTGCATTTTTAGAGTATTGGGACGCACCCTCGATCGGCAATATGCACAGAGCCACACCCCGGAGGAAGATGCCTGGGATTGGCTGGCTGAAGATGATTGACAGGACATTTAGAGCCTTTCATTGGCAGATGCATAATTCAGCAAGGTTAAAAGCACTTTTACAAGACTACCTGGCTTTGACAGCAAAAGGACATTTTTGTACTTGTTACTTGAATTTAGTGTAGTTAATTCTTCCCTGTTTCTATTGTGAGGTTATGAGATACATACTGATCTTACTATTTCATATAAAATGACACTTTCAATAATTGAAATAAATGTCATTTGACAATACAGTTGTGTATAATGTACAAAATATTATATATAATATATTATAAAAATATTTTTTTTTAAATTTCCCCCATTTTTAAACCGCCATTTATCATGTTGAGTTAACAATGTGCCTGCCACCAGTACCTGCTCTCTTCTGATGCACGATCCTATGACTATGATCCAGTATCTATTTTACCCGGTAACCCACGCAGTACTACAGGGGAGTGGTAAGTACTCAGGCCAAATTTACTTGCCGACCCCTGCTATAAGATGTGAAAGTCATCTTTGAGACATGAGATAAATATATTACCTGCTATATAACCTGCATATTGATGTTATTTACTTTGATCATGCTCTCATCCAAAGGACAGAAAGTAGCTTAATTATTCTGTTGCCCCCCTCCAACAGCTCCTAAGTTCCTATATCAGGAAGAACAGTTTGTAGTGTGTAGTATACTCGTCAGAGAACGGACTGAACTTACATTATTTCAGCCCTGAGAGACAGTGGTTCCCATTTCCAGCTGATATTTGAAAATATTATTTTGTTTGATTATTTTGGGCTATTTTCTTGAAGAGCATGGCAGACTTTCCTGTTTGCCTCAAATACATCATTGATCCAGATACTGAATCAATATGGAATGTATGTCCTTTTTTACCATGCATAAACAAAAAATAGATTGCTGATTTAAATATGATCTGACCTCCTCTGTCCACCAAACCTCTCAGGATTTGCACTGAATCACTCCAAGATAGGAAATGACCAAATATGGAGAAAAATCTGCAGAAAAAATACTATTTGACATAGCAATCTAATCTATTCAGATATCTGACTCAGTTGATAATTTGGTTTTGGTTCTATTTGGTTTTGCTATTTCATAGCTTAGAATGTATAGCCGACTGTATTCTGTATTCTGTTGACTACTAGCGATAGCTCCTACGTTGTGAGAAAGTTGTGCTTTGTTGGATTTGCTTTGTAGATTGTGTCTATGACCTTCAATATGCACTTATTGTACGTCGCTTTGGATAAAAGCGTCTGCCAAATAACTAATGTAAATGTAATAAGGTTAATCAAAGTGGCAGTTATGCACAATAACTTAGGTTCAATAAGGATTGCCTTTTTACTCTACTTAGACCAGAACACAAATGTTCTTTTTTCAGTGGAAACTGATCGCTCTGTCACTGTCAAGTGTTCATATGGTGACGATCACGAGTCCAATTCTGTGTGTTCATTTGTCTCTGATAGGTTTCCTTCTTGGCACATGCAACTACAGCTGCACAAATCTTTGTTTGCTTTCATCCGGTAAATAAATGACTGCCAGATTTGAGAAAAAAAACAGTCCAATACTAATTAATGAAGGATATGAAATATCAGTGCTTATATTTCAGCAGTGATTGTGCTACAGTTGATGCACTCTTGTGGGATTTCTGTAGACACTCTGTAGACATTTTTTCGATAATATTTCATGTTTTTTTTCTCAAAAGGGGACAAGAACCAGCTATTCCTGGAGCGCACAGTTAAAATGAATATCGAAACATCAGGTCCTCGTTTGGAATTTGTGGAACTATTCACGTTAAAATGCATTTACCATATCTTACTTTTGTATAATAGTGATAGATTACATTTCAATGGAGGACAAAGGGAAGAAATGCTTAATGTTTATTTAGAGATGTTTCTGTGCAAAAAAGGTCTGGGTAGTACGCTAAGTAGAATATATCCATAAAGATAAACAACTGATATAGCACCACCCTTAAAAACCAAGCAAAAAAATCAGAGTAAGTAAGTATACAGTATATGGCTCAGCATTTAGTATGAGTTACAGAGTGACTTGAAAACAGAGTATGCACACTATTTCTCCCATACTGGTGAACACTTACAAATCCACATCTTCCAGAGCCAGTGGACACTTCAGTTTACTGGGGGAAAATGGTTTTACTCTTTAAACTCAAAGGGCCCTATCTTACATCTTAACCCAAACGCAAGTGTCTATGCCATCTTACACTCGGCACAGGGTGCATTAGCCCAGAATGCTCACGTCATTTAAATACCAAGTGATTTTGCACCCAGAGCAAGTGAACTGGGCGGGTTTGTCTTAAAATGGACGCCAGTATTATTTTTGGTGTATTGCTATCTTGAGCCAGCAGAAAGCACTTGTGCTAAAACCACCACAAACCCATGGTCTAAAGTCATGTTGCGTAAAACTTTATTTTAACGGCGCCTACATATGCGTGTGCACAATGCTTGTACACCCTCCTGTCTGTTAAACAGGGGCGCGCACAAGCATTATTAAAAATATCAAGATTACAATGTGAAATATTATTATTGTGTACGCTATAGCCTATCAAAAAATGCATAATAATAAAAGAATCCATAGGTCAAAGACCACATAGGCTACCTGAAGAGGAATGCCGCATTAAATTGCTTTCAGCCCACTCCATCAACATCCAGGCGATGTGCGATGGTACTTGTAAGGTTACATGTATAGACTATTCGCAATTATCCTGGATCAAGCTATATTTGCCAATAGTTCCTGTGGTCTTCTGTTACGGGACAATGGCTATCCTTTGAAAACTTTGCTGATAACACCTACAGCGCCCTCCACTATTATTGGCACCCCTGGTAAAGATGAGTAAAAAGGATTATACAAAATTAACCGTTTGGTGAATTAGCTTAATGTCACACTGAAAAAACGAGAACAATCCAACCTTTAATTGAAGTAAATTTATTATGAGAAAAAAAAAATCCATCATCAAGAAATAATTATTTTTAACAAAACCATGTGTGTCACAATTATTGGCACCCCTGCATTTATATACTATATAGAATAAAGTAATAATTTGGATACATATTCTTTGCATGCCATGACTTCCTGATGTCTGTGACCCAACAACATCAAAAGACTCTTGATATCTTATTTTCTGGTACTCTTACAAGCGATACTTTAACGTCTCTGCATTTGAATGGATTTCTATGGGAATTGGGGGGTGGGATTAGATTTAGTTGTAAATTATGCTGGAACAGTATGGAACACATGGTTGGTAAAATGCCTGTAAGTCATCAAAGGTTTGAGGTATCAAATGAGCCTAAAACCGTCACTCTGCTTTCTACACAGTAAGGCCTACAGCCTGTAAGTAAATAGAATGGTTTTGACTAAAAAAAGTTCCAAACCTTGTCAAGTGAATAGGCCTATTGCATTTATTGTTTTATTAAATAACCTAGGCTACAGCGGTTTCACTCTGCATAATGTTTTTTCAATAGCCTACGGTTAAAATATGGAGATAAATGTCACCATGTTAACTGAATTTGAACCTTATTCTTCGTCCTTCATATTTTTTTAATTACAATGAAAAGGTTTCCATACTTTCAGTTTATTAAAACCCTGTTGATTTCACCTGTTATTCCATAACTGAAAAAAAAAACGATTTTAAAGAGAACTAAGCATCTAATTATATACAAAAACTCGTTACACAATTAATTTGCAATTAATTATAATGCCATTCTATGCATGTGCGCTCTAACTTCATGCAGGAGCAGGTCTATTTTCCCTGCTGTAAATCACACTTTTCATGGTCTTCCTGGGAAAGTGGATTGTTTTAAAGCATTAGCTACACTACCAGTAAAACAGGTTGGTCACATTTCTATAAGCAGGACATTATAAAACAAGGGAAAATATGCCTGGACCTCTGGGTTGCCAACCTGACAGCTTTATTGTATTTAGTGTCATCATTAAGGCAACATAACGGTATTTGTGTTATTAATCAATATTAGAATGCAGGTAATGAACTTCGGATGAAGCTTGAACTTTAAGAACTCCATGAGAACATCCTGTGGTGTTTTACAATGCTTCATTGCATAATCAAATGAAATCTGTTAAACAAGCAGGCTAATTTGGCGTGCTTTTAACAAAATTTGCAGGTGCTTTTAACAAAATTTAACCACATATATTTTGTAAAATAACAGCATTGTCGGGAATTACCAGGAACTCATAATGGTTAGTCCGAATAATATTGATCATACTATTGATCCATATAGCCTATTCCTTGATCGCAATTAACACGCATGAGCATGTCTGTTTCGCCATCATACAAGCAATCCGCCAAGGTGGAAAAGCAGGCTTTTAAAGGGAATGAGATATGACATTTTGATTGGTTTATTGCATATCATGCCCAAGACACACCTATAATTACTGAAGAGACTAGGTTCAGCCCACTTGCACATTGTGCCGTGCTTAGCGCTCAAAAAACACGCCGTCAAACTAGCAAAAGTGGACTTAGACACTACCTAAATGTACTTTACGCTATACGCTTAGACCAAGCGCTAAGATTACATTACATTACAATTATTTGGCAGATGCTTTTATCCAAAGCGACATACAATAAGTGCATATTGAAGGTTATAGACACAATCTACAAGGCAAATCCAACAAAGCACAACTTACAACGTAGGAGCTATCGCTAGTAGTCAACAGAATACAGAATACAGTCGGCTATACATTCTAAGCTATGAAATAGCAAAACCAAATAGAAAATAAACAGAAAGAATATACATATACAAGGCCAAATATATAGTAGTTAATCAAGGTGGAGTCTGAAAAAGTGTGTTTTCAGACAACGATGGAAAACAGACAGCGTTTCAGCAGAGCGCAACGGAGTGGGGAGTTCATTCCACCACTGGGGAGCTAGAGTGGAGAAGCTCCGCAGTCGGGACGAGCGAGTGCCGTTGACACGGAGGGAGGGAAGTGCAAGTCGCCCTGCACCAGCAGAGCGAAGTGGTCGAGCAGGAGCGTAGTGCTGGATCAAGTCCTGTAGGCAGGAGGGGCCTGACCTTTTGGCTGCAGTGTAGGCCAGGGTCAGAACTTTGAACCTGATCCTGGCCACGACTGGAAGCCAGTGGAGTGACCTCAGCAGGGGGGTGACGTGTGTGAACTTCGGGAGGTTGAACACAAGCCGAGCAGCCGCGTTCTGGACCAGTTGAAGGGGCAGAATGGCGCAGGCTGGCAGGCTTGCGAAAAGGGAGTTGCAGTAGTCCAGGCGTGAGGTGACCATGGTCTGGACAAGGAGCTGGGCAGAGTAGGTGGTCAGGTATGGCCGAATCCTCCTAATGTTGTACAGGAGGAACCTGCAGGACCGTGCCGTTGCCCTGATGTGCTCTCTGAAGTCCAGGTGGTCGTCCAGGACCACCCCCAGGTTTCTTGCAGAGCAAGATAGAGCCCAAAGACACTTCAGTCTCTTTCTTACAGTACAGTGGTAAGCAATCTCACAGGCCTTCATTACAATGAGTAAGTACAAATAAAAAAAGGATGCAAAGAGGTCCTCTAGTGCAGTGGTTCCCAACCCTGGTCCTGGAGTACCCCTGTGTATGCAGGTTTTCGTTCCAACCACAATTGCAATCCCAATATTTTAAGGTGTTAATTTATCATGTTTAGAGGGATTATTTACCCTCTAAAAATCACATTATAAAAGACATGGCTATACATGCCATGAAGAATAAATTTTCCAGGTTCACATTATGCTTATTGTGTTATATTGCAAACAATTACAAAAAAGAGGTAAAGACTGAGGTGAATGGGCTCTTAATTAGGTCATTGAACAAGTGTTCCTTCATAATGTTTCCTTAAATTTAACACAATTCAGGTTTGGCTCGTTATCATTTGCTTTGTCTTTGAATTCTTAATTATTTACCAAACGGTTAGTTTTAGTGGCCATGTGTCCACAATATCATCAATTAGGAGCCTATTGATTCTCCTCAGTCTTTAATTTGATCAGTTAAAATTTTTTTTAACCTATTTTTAATTGTTTGCAATACAGCACAATGTGAATATTGGACTTTAATTCTTCATGCTATGCATTTGCTAACAAAATGTGGCTTAAGAGGGTAAATAATCTATCTAAACATTAAAAACATCTAATTAAGAAAAATTAACAGCTTGTTAAAATTCTGATATTGCAATTGTGGTTGGAATGAAAACCTGCATACACAGGGGTACTCCAGGACCAGGGTTGGGAACCACTGCTCTAGTGGCCACACCAGTTAAACAGTATACCAGTATCACTGTAAATTTGAGGGGAAAAAATTAAACAGACCAGAAATTATGCTATAGAGAACAGGACCATATTTAGTGAGTATGGTCAAGGATTTTATTTGTTGGCTTCACTTGGACACATGAGAGAGAGACAAAATGAGTTAAACTGTTTAATTATTAAACCAATTCCTAAGGACAGCAAATCACAAGTCACAGGTCCCATTTTACATTGAATTGAATTAAAATAACAAGTGCAGTGCCCGTTCAAAACGTGCCTGTTCGGAATGGGCCAATTTCTTGGCCCCCGGTATTGCCGTTTGATTGGATGAGTACCGCTCATCCAATCAACTTCACCCTCGACACTGAACTTCCTTCCTCAGGTCCTGAGCAATACAGCGAATTTCAACTTCATACAGTGCCCGGTTGTCCAGCAAATCGAAATACAGACACAGACAGGATTTCTGCCTTTATAGTTAAAATGTATTACTGTAAATGACGATTGAAAAAAAAAAAAAAACATACTAAAAACATGTTTTAAACAAAAATGATAAAACTAGGTTTATTCATGAAGCAGATAATTAATTTTAATACTTGCATTGCTTTTTTCAATATTTTATGCAAAATTATTTCAACTTAAAGTAATCAAATTATTACAAGATCAAAAACTTTCGAAAAATCTGAATTACTTTAAGACGTATTATTGAAATAAGTCAAGGACAGTGGGGCTGGGATGAGGAAACTGGCTTTAAAAATTTGATTGAAATAAGGTGCAGACTTTGTTGAGGATCGGGGTTCGATCCCCGGTCCTGCCAGATCCAAACATGGCCGGTGCCTCGAGAGAGTGGAAATTGGCAGCTGCGAGTTGGAATCACAGTCAGGGGCTCGAGAAGTCACACCCTGTAGAGGACGTGGCACCCTCCTTCCTACCACCAGCTGACGGGATTGTATAGCGGCGATTTTCTAGCAGTTGCTACACGGGGGAACTGAATAAGAATGGGGTTCAATTGAAAAAGGGAAAAAATCAACAAAAAAGTTGATTGAAAAACATATGAGGCAAAAACCATAGATAATCTGCAGAAGGGGAGTCAGGTGACCAACGTCCAGAATCCCACAGAGGGGCAGTCCCACTAGGAATATATCATCATTCATATTTACATTAAGCACTAGCAAATAATCTATGGTTACATTCTACTGATTCGCAAATAAGGTTAATGCAGCTAGATTTATTAGATTTGAGAAAACGGTGTGGCAGTAGATGTAATGGTGTGACGGTAGATGTAATGATGTGACAGTAGATGTAATGGTGTTACAGTAGATGTAATGATGTGGCAGTAGGTTATTTAGTAACCAAATAAATTCAGATGATGAATGGCAAAATGTTCATGGAAACTTTCATAAGCACAGTTAATGATCAAATCTGATGTTACGTTTTTGGGATGAGGCCTGTTGTGAGGTTATGTTGAAAACGTTATACATTTCTCATGAATCACAAAATACTGTTTTGTAGTGACTTTTCAAATTATGTTGAATATTCTGTTTATGACCTTCAAATATTTTAATTAAAGCTGCTCAGAGGTGACTAACTGCAGTTCTCTTTCTTCAGCTAATCTTTACCCTTCCCACAGTGCTGTTCCACTGTTACAGACACCTTCAGTGGACAGATCCGCAGAGAACCAGAAGAGAAGAATGGAAACACTTGCTTAGTGGAGATGTGATTAACAGTGTAGAAAGGAGTGTTGTTATCGGGGTCAGAGAATGACACCTCCCCCACGTCGCAGTCCAGCTGCACTCTGACCCTCTGGAGTTTTTTCTGCAAAGTACGGGCTGCATGTGAGGAGGTCAGGGCTGCGTATTTCTCCTGGGGCCCAGACTTATTTGATAACATTTTTTGATCCATCGAAAGTCTCATCAGTAACTCTTCCATCCTCGATTGTCTCACCGGGAGCTCTTTCCTCATCAATCGTCTCACAGAGAGCTCTTCCCTCGTCGATCGTCTAACCGAGAGCTCTTCCCTCATCGATCGTCTCACCGGGAGCTCTTCCGTCATCGATCGTCTCACCGGGAGCTCTTCCGTCATCGATCGTCTCACCGGGAGCTCTTCCCTCATCAATTCTCTGAATAGGAGCTCTTCCCTCAATGATCGTCTCACTGGGAGCCCTTTCCTGTCAAAGGATTGGTCAGCAACACCCACCTCCCAGTCCCCATCCTCCCCCACTTCTACATCCCAGCAGTGTCTCCCTGAGCTGAATCCCTCAGAGCCCAGCACCCATAACCTCTTATCAAATCTCTCTATATTATCAGGAACCTGCTGTCTCACACCACTGCGTCTTATGCTGGTCAGATCCTCAGACAGTGAGAGGTCAGGATGTGCTGTGTTTGGGTCCAGAGTCACAGGAGCTGAAGGGACAGAGAATGAGCCGTGAGCACTGATCTGCACAAAGGGAAACCGTCAGACACAATGGGCTCCTAATGATAGAAACTGTTTCCACTCAAACACTGACAAACAAATCAAATCAATGATGCTGTGCTAAATAAAATGAATGAAAAAAACATTAAGGTTTGTGACTGTGTTGTAGTCAGTACGTGAGTCACACTATTAGGCAATTATAATATTTATAAATGCATCTGGGAGCAGTGAGTGATCATCAACCCAAGGCCCATTCCTACCAACTAGACTTATCAATACATAGATAGGTTGGACCACAACCTGTTGAACCTTCACCTTCCCCAGACCTACTGACGAACAGACTGATTGATTTACGCCAGACAGCGGCTTTTCTTTCTTTTATCAAATCACCATTTTTTGAATATACCATGTAGAAACAAAGCCCGAAAACAAAATTTAAAAAATGGTATTTTAAAGTAATACATTTCACAGAACAGGATTTTCAGATAACTCCGCTGAATCAGATCTGCATTGTATCTCTGATGACTGCTGCTACTTTTTGTCATTTTCAACGAAAATCGGAGAAGTTCCTTTTTTCTTCACAAAAACAACCATTATAGGCTCAGATATACATGTATATGTGAGAGATGCACCTGACCTCAAAGGTTACAATATTTTAGAAGTCAAATGGTGTACAATAATTGCAATTGCAAGGCCTGTCAGTGCTTCTCCTGAAATACCGAGATTAAGTACTGGCGCTCAGTCTCTTCACTCCAGGGCTCTTACATATACAGGAGCAATATGACTTTGTCTGACTGGCTTTATCAGCTCGGAAAGGATGCTGAAGTTTCCCCCTGGACAGTGACAATACCCCAGTACTCACTGTATTGAACAGTCCCGAGCATCTTCTCCCACACTCTGTACTTCAGATTGCCCAGGTGCTTGGCCACATCAATCAGTGCTCCTGGGACCTTCTTTGGATCCTCCAGTGTGCACTGGGCTCTGCAATAATATTCAGGAGTCACTTGGCTGTGGGCTTGGCTTAATTACCATAGAAGATAAACAGCAGCAACATCAGATCTTCATTCTATAATAAAATGGCTCCATCCCAGCTTTCTGCCACACAGACCCACCGGCTTTCCGATATGAAGCAGCCTGACTCCACTGTGGGAAATGCATTCACAACAGCATGGGGGGGGGGGGGGGGGATATGTATTATTGAGAGAAATATGAATTTCAGTGATTTAATATTATACAATGGTCTCACATTCCACAGTACCTCATTGATAGAACACTACAGTGTGAATAAACTACATTTGATATTTAACCTGTTGAGAGAGAATGGAGGTTGCTTACCTTTGTTGTGTGTCCTTGTAGCTCTGAAATAAGGAGAGTGAATTATTATCACTGTAACCAATATTCAGTCCATTTAAACTGTGTTATAAACCACATTATGATATGATGATATGTGCTTTATACATACATGCTTTATACGTGACATATGACACACAAAAATAAAAGATGCTGCTTTAAAGTAGTTGTACATGTGTCCAGTGTGTGGACGTAGGATGAGGATAAACTTGCAAATAGGAGACTCCAATTCTACTGCTTGATAAAGCTTTGAAGAGATTTACATGAAATGGTGGTTTAGAAAATTCTATATTCTATAAATTAATGTTTATGAACATTAACACCAGTTTGTACTGAGTCCTACAGAGAGAGTGAGCAGGACTTACCTGCAGGAATGAGACGTCTTCAGCCCTCAGCTCCTGTTCTATGGCTCTGATTTGTTCTGAAAGGGCGGATATCTCCCATGTCATCTTCTCAATCTTGTTCTTCATCTTCTCACTCTTTTCCTCCTCCTCCTCTCTCACTGCAGCGATCCTGGCTGACTCTTCATCTTTTAGAAACTGCTGAAGTTTCTCAAACTCCATCTTTATCTGTCTCTCTGTGTGCTGGGCCTGGCTCTGGAATAAACATTATTCACCATCATTTCAGTACAATCCAGTGCTGCATTTTCAACATTGTGATTTAAAGGCCTCAGTACAGTACCTTGATGTGCTCTGCTGTTTTATCACAGCTTAGTTTCACTGCATTAAAGGCTTTAAGCTTCTCCTGCAGTGGAGCCAGTGCAGTCCTGAGTTTTTCCTGGAAAGAAATTACACACCTTACTGAAGAAACAGACTGACAGCTAACTTCACTAACTACAAAGACAGAACAAGAGCAGCTGCTCAGACAAGCAGTGGAGCCAGAATGGAGACTCAGATCACAGCTAAAAACTACACACTAACTGAGACACAAAGTTTAAAAAATGTTGCCAGTTTCATGTGATTTATCCCATAGTGACACATTAACAGTGTTCTGCCCTCTAAGGCCACATTGCGCCAGACATACGTATATATCTGAGCCATGAACTTTGACCCCTACTGTCCCATGCTAAGCACTGCACCCGAACATCTCTAAGAACGGGCGTGTCCCAAAAAATATACTCCTTCAATACCAACTCCTCTCCTCCGTGCCCCAGAAACCGATCTTTGTGTCCTAATCTAATGTTGCTGATTACATATTAATTACATATTAAATGTTACATATTAATGAATGTCTCGACGCAAACCACAATGTCAGGTACATTGTATACTGTACATGCAACCACTTGTACTTCAAATGTACAGGTAATTTAGCATATTTCCAGATAGGAGACGAGTGGAGGAAAGGAGGTGAGGAGTGTAGAATATTGGGACGCACCCAATGTCTCCACACTCCTGCCCCTCCCTCCTGTTTCTCTCTATCAGTCATGTGACATGTAGTTAGGAGGTGAAACTGCAGTCAGGCCTCAGAACTAAAATGGCTCCTTTTGCAGCCAGCTCATAACCCTTTGCAAATACAGTAACTATAAACTCTATATCATTCAAATATATTTGTATTCAATATTATTCACATTTGTGACACAAACATGTTTTCATGATTTCAGATTAGCTGGTTGATTAGCTTAACCAAGATCTCAGGAGATGACAGAGCTACAAAGCCCAACCTTTTCAAAATCACTTTTAATCACTTTTAATCATTTTTAATCACTACGAATTTACAAATAAAAGTTTCAAAGTATAGACAAGTAATACTGATTGCAAGCAACGACAAATTACCTTATACTCTTCTGCAGCCTCCTGAACTGGTCGCAGTTTGTGGTTTTCATGTTTTATTGAAGTTTGACAAACAAAGCAGACGGGTATTTGATCCACCAAACAGAAAAGTTTGAGTTTCTCATTATGCAGACTGCAGAGCACTTCAGATCCTGCTTTAGCTCTCTGACTTCTCTCCTTTAAGAACGCCTCACAGGTATTCCTTAGAGACAGGTTAAGAGGAGGCCTATCCTTAGAAGATCTTCTCCTGCAAACCGGACACTCCCGAGATTCCTTCTGTCCCCAGTACTGCTGTAGACAGGCCTTACAGAAGCTGTGACTGCAACTCAGGAGAACAGGATCCCTGAAGATGTCAGTGCACACAGGACAGGAGAGTTCCTCTTCCAGGAGAGAAGATCCAGACGTCATTCTCTCTCAGTCTGTTCTGAGCTCAGTAATGGCTTCTGTTAAAACTGTAGTTTACTTTCACTTTTACTTACTGCCGTTCCATAACCTGGAGCTAAAATGACCGTCTTCAAATTATTCTCAAATCTATGTTCTGCTCAGTCAATATCTTTAGAAATTCCTTAATTTCTGAAAAATATGCACTCAAATCATAAGGTCCCCAGTGTAACTAGCATGTCCAACGGTGTCACTGCATTTCCCTCTTCCTGTTAAGACACACCTAATTATGAGACACCACTTCCTGCAGGGGGCAGCATTGTGCCACTGAGGTTTGATTGTGGCTTTTCCAGCAACCCTGCTTTCAGGTTCTGTCAGTTCTCTCCAGAGGTGGAGAGTCCAGGGTTCAGAAAGGCAAGTCCTGCCACATTGTTCTTCCACCCATGAACTAAGCCATCTGATTTCACAAATTTGTTCTACCTCCTAGCAAGAGAATTGTGCCAATTAGCAAATCCAGATGATTGGAACAAAATATTGGGCAGAACGTCTATATTCTGAACCTGGATTTCGTACCTCTGGTTCTCTCATGTATTTATATTATTTATATATATTTAAAATAGATATATGTATATATATATTTTAAATCCACTGTTATGACACTCACCCAAGTGTTTAACCCATAGGTACATGATCAGCAGTCATGCAGGAGCTAATGGTGTCTGAGGATTACATGGGCTGCGTCCCCATCTCCCTTCTTCCACTCCCCCACTACCACTCCTCTCCTACCTGGAAGTATGCAAAACTGCCTGAATGTTTTGAGTACAAGTATTTACATGTACAGTATACACTGCACCTGACATTGCGGTTTGCGGTGAGAGATTAATTCATACGTAACCATTAATATGTCATTTAAAATGTAATCAGCAACATTAGATTAAACACAAAGATCCGTTTCTGGGGCAAGGAGGAGAGGAGGTGGTAGTGGAGGAAAGGAAGGTGCATTTTTAGAGTATTGGGACGCAACCTCGATCGGCAATATGCACAGAGCCACACTCCGGAGGAAGATGCCTGGGATTGGCTGGCTGAAGAGGTGCTATCAGATGATTGACAGGACATTAAGAGCCTTTCATTGGCAGATGCATAATTCAGCAAGGTTAAAAGCACTTTTACAAGACTACCTGGCTTTGACAGCAAAAGTAAATTTTTGTACTTGTTACTTGAATTTAGTCTCGTTAATTCTTCCCTGTTTCTATTGTGAGGTTATGAGACAAAACATACTGATCTTACTATTCCATATAAAATGAAACTTTCAATAATTGAAATAAATGTAATTTGATAATAGTTGTGTATAATGTACAAAATATTATAGTAAATACATTGGAACATGGGACAAAAATAATAAAATTAAACTTGAATTCACTTAAATATTTTTAAAAAGATCTTTTAAATTAAAAAAATTATAATAATATTTTAAATTTCCCCCATTTTTAAACCGCCATTTATCATGTTGAGTTAACAATGTGCCTGCCACCAGTACCTGCTCTCTTCTGATGCACGATCCTATGACTATGATCCAGTATCTATTTTACCCGGTAACCCACGCAGTACTACAGGGGAGTGGTAAGTACTCAAACAGTGTAGCTCAATGGTTAGGGATCCGTGCTTGTAACCAAAAGGTTGCAGGTTCGATTCCCAGGTAAGACACTGCCATTGTACCCTTGAGCAAGGTACTTCATCTGAATTTATTTGGTACATTCGCATCCAGCTGTATACTATGTAAAAATGCAAAAAGCATTGTAAGTCGCTCTGGATAAGAGCGTCTGTTAAATGCCTGAGATGTAAATGGTATAATCAAGGTTAAAGCACAATACCAGGAGGAGCTGATCCCCCTCGATCCAATGGGTCCAGTCTCAATTCTTCTTCTCTCCTTTCTGAATGCACTACATTTTGTCACCATCCCAGTTCACCACAGTCTGCGGACAGAGGGGAAGTTTACCACATCTGTGCCACTGTAAAATCTATTCACTGTAATGACACTCAAATTTGTTCTAATCACGGATCTATTGATCAATAAATAATTTAATAGGAAAATGACATTAGTCATGCCATCCACTTTAATGGCATAAAAAGTTAAACACTTATGGTAAAGATAAAGAGAAAAGGATTGCGTTGGTTGAAAAATGTCCTTACTTTTGGCACCTCCTTAGTTAATGCACATAAACAAAAAAGTCTGTGATCTTTGGCTAGAGAGAATCGAATGATAGACGGAACCGAATGATAAAGCGATCTACCTTCTCCGACAGATTATATCATTGAATACCGAAAAACCTGAAGAGCGTTGTCGGTGAGGTTTATACATTGTGAATGTTCTGTTATTTAGCTCACCAAGCAAATGCATTGTTATTGGTTGCTTTTAAATAAAAACAGAAATAAAATTGTATTTCTTATTCTAATTGTAGAAATCACAAACCGCACTCATCAATTGCCACCATCCACCCTTCAAAATGGTCATTGCTGACCATGTTCCATTGTACCATTGTAGTCGACGGCCATGTTGGACCCCTTCATTATGTGTTGGCAGGTACACTGTTCCTATGGGAGTACTGCGCCTCTGCTTCCAGGCAATAGCAAGTGCATGTGCCCAAATGCAGCTCTGCCACCTGAATAACAGACAGGTAGGAGGTCTACTGCATTCATAATGACCTTGGGTCTGCCACCTGAATAACAGACAGGTAGGAGGTCTACCGCATTCATAATGACCTTGGGTCTGCCACCTGAATAACAGACAGGTAGGAGGTCTACTGCATTCATAATGACCTCAGGTCCGCCACCTGAATAACAGACAGGTAGGAGGTCTACTGCATTCATAATGACCTCGGGTCTGCCACCTGAATAACAGACAGGTAGGAGGTCTACTGCATTCATAATGACCTCAGGTCTGCCACCTGACCCGCTTTCAAAAGTCTGAGGCGGTCAGTAAACTCCCAGCTACTCTTCAGCAAGAGGACATGTATGCAGTACTGTAGTTTGTAATGCATGTAAGCTGCCGTTTGGCATTGCAAACACATACTTTCAGATTCCCACTCATGGTCCATTACATTAACAACAATCAGTTGTAATTGCAGGAAAAATATGCGATCCAAAACTAAAAAATGCATTCCAATATCCAATTAGGTGGAAGATTGACTAGGCTAAAGCCAATAATCCCAGGAGACTGGATCTGATGGATGCAAATGGTTCACATTTTAATAAAGGTAACCCGGGAATGTTCTCCCCTCGAGCTAATACACAATGTCATCGCCAAGGAAACGCAGCATTACCGTTTATATATTTTGGAATGTTGTTATTTTTCAGTATTCCTATTCAAACCATTTTTATCTTTTGAATTTCCATTCATTTTCAGTTTAGATTGAATGATGGATATAAAATTGTTAGTTTCCTTGATTATAGCCATTTGCCAGACAGGAAAGGACAAAATAAGTAGACTTTCAGGTAAATATGCAATTATGCATGGGGTTGCAAACCCGAAACGAATTACACACTTTAATATATTTAAAATGAAACAAATAAAATAAAATAAAAACAATTTGAAGCCCAGCCCCGTGCCACCACAGATGTGCACCCAACATATCAGATCCCAGCACCCATTTAAAACGCAATATTCTAAAGTGAACCTTGCACCAAAGCTGGCAAGGTGTAGTGAAAGAACCATTTATCAACACTAAAGACTCGATTGCTGACTAGTAAGCAGATTCTAGAGATTTGTATAGAATAAACCTTTGAGTTTCTTCTACCATGTTAATCTCTACAGCCTGCTTCCTCAGAGCTGGAAGGATAAGCTACATTAATGTGACTGTCAAATAAATCCAGTCATTTATTCTCACACACTGGAGAAATTGGCACCATTAATTCTTCTCTCGTAAGCTCCAAATTACATGTTGCATAACTCTGATGACTTGTCAACCGACAGTGTGCCTCCGTTGGGTATGAGATCTTTTGAGGGACATCCTTGAAAGCTTGTATGACCACAACGCCTTGCAAAATAACAGATGAAACACAAAGAGTTTGCATGTTCTCCCCGTGTTCGCGTGGGTTTCCTCCGGGCACTCCGGTTTCCTCCACAGCAAAAGACATGCATGGCAGGTCAGGTAAAGTCCTGCCATTGCCTTTGACCAAGGCATTGACCTCAGAACTGGAGTTGGTCCCCAGGCACTGCACTGTGGCTGCCCACTGCTCCTAAGTAGTTAGGATGGGTCAAATGCAGAAGACAAATTACCCCACGGGGTCAATAAAGTATAACTTAACTTAAAATAATAGATGAAATATAAGACTGGCTTGTGAAAACGGTTTGGTAGCAATGTGAAAGAGTGCAACTCAATAGGGCAAAAGAGTAAAAGGCACACCCGAGTACGACATGTAACAGACTGAAACGTCACTCAAGGACTCATGTCAGCTGACAAGTGTAAATTGTTCAGCTTTTATACAGTCCCATTTTCTCCATGAGGTCCAATACAGGCCAACATGGAACAAGGGGGAAGTACCTCTTCAAGAGGTTTCAATAAAACAGCAAGCGTGAGTCTAAATCGTTGTTGAATTTCATTTCATTTGACCTTTATTTTGACTCGAAAAAAATCAGCTGAGGTGAAGGCCACATTTACAGTGATGTCGAGTAAACAGTGCATTTAGAAACAAACAGGCAAAAATAAAACTAAATAAAAACATGACAAATCATACAATAAAACCGGTACTAGAAAATAAGAAACAGGATAAATCAGTCAATTAAAACAAGTACAATCGGAAATAAAATGATCTAGCAGTAAAGTTTTAAAGTGACTGAGGGAAACTAAAGAGTCCAACTTAAAAGTGCTTTGCAATAAGTTCCAGGCAGCAGGAGCGTGATGAGAAAAGGCGCGTTTGCCCAGCTCAGTTCGAGCCCTAGGGACGAGTAGTGTGAGCCAATCACAGGACCTTGTAAAATGAGTTCTAGTAGGCTGGACAAGCAAAGAAGTAATATAAGCGGGAAGTTTGCCAAGAAGGGCCTTGTAGATAAAAATGTACATGTGCTTGTCGCGTCTCTGAGAGAGAGAAGTCCATCCGACATTAGCGTACAGAGCACAATGATGAGTTCTATAGGGATCACCAGTGATAAACCTAATGGCGGAATGGTAAACGGCATCCAGAGGCTTAAGAACAGAGTCAGAGGCATGCCTGTAGATCACATCACCATAATCAAGCACAGACATGAAAACAGCATCAATAACCCTCTTTCTACAGAAATGGAAAATTAGATTTATTTCTATAAAGAAAACCAATTTTTTGCCTTAGTTTAGTTACAAGCTTATCGATATGAGTTCTAAACGTAAGATGCTCATCAATCCATATGCCTAGATATTTATAGACAGAGACTCTCTCAATGGTGGATCCGTGTATAGTGGAAATACTAAGATCAGAGCAGCTGTCGACTCTAGCACTGGAGAATATCATGAAATTAGTTTTCTGAGCATTAATAACAAGTTTAAGATCAGCAAATGCAGCTTGGAGAATATTAAAAGATGATTGCAAATCTTTCACGGCTAAATCAACAGAGTCAGCAAAACAATACAATATTGTATCGTCCGCGTACAAATGGGTGTGACAGTTCGTTAAAGACATGAAAATAAGATTAATATAATTTGTAAAGAGAATGGGGCCCAAAATTGATCCTTGAGGGACACCCTTAGTAATCGGCATATAATCAGACTTAGCTGAACCCAGGATCACAGACTGCTGCCGCTCAAACAGATAATTCTGGACCCAGGACAAGGCACCAGGGTTAAAACCAATCAAAGCTAAAATATCTAAAAGCAGGGGGTGGTCCACAGTGTCAAATGCCTTGGAGAGATCCACAAAGATGGCTGCACAGTGTTTTTTCTCATCCAAGGCATTGACAATATCATTTAAAACCAAGGTGACAGCAGACACAGTACTATGCTGAGACCTGAACCCCGACTGAAACGGATTTAAAACAGAGTTAGCTGCAAGGAAATCCTTGAGCTGTTGGTTAACTAAGGATTCTAAAATTTTAGCCAGCACAGACAATTTTGAGATCGGTCTATAATTATTTGGGTCACATCTATCACCGCCTTTGTGCAGGGGGACGACATGAGCCGTTTTCCAGGCTGCGGGGATAACTCCTGATAGTAGAGAGAGATTAAAAATATGAGCTATCTGCTCAGCGATCAGAGGAGCAGAGAGACGAAGAAAAAAAGGATCTAGTCTATCTTCTCCGATAGGTTTTTTGGGGTCACTTGCAAGGAGAGATTCCAAGACTATGTTTGGAGAAACAGGGTCAAGCTCAAATTTTGAGATATTTGGGCCTATAGTATTAAAATTAACAAGAGACTCAGTAAATTCAGCCGGGGAAGGATGGCAGGCTTTGGTTTTGGGTTCAAAAAGGTGACCAGCAGAAGCAAAATGACTATTAAAAGCAGTGCAAATCTCACTTGGGACATGTAATAAACAATCCCCGAACATGACCTGCGTAGGAATAGAGGCAACAGGATTAGAATTACCTTTCACAGCTTTCCAGAATTTTTTCAGATCAGAAGAGGAGCTAGCAACCAAATTAACATAGTAGTCAGTCTTAGCCTTCCGGACAAGGGCAGAGCATTTATTGCGAACTTTTCTAAAAGTAGCCCAGTTGGAAGGATCGTTAGTACGTTTGGCAAGGGACCAAGCTTTGTTACGTTCTAAGAATAGAGCTGACAAGTCAGAGGAAAACCAAGGACTAGATCTGTTTTTAACTCTGAGCTTTTTGAATGGAGCATGTTTATCAATAACTGAAAGGAAAGTTTTTGTGAAGAATTCTAAGGATTGTTCAGCATCAGAAATATCAGAAGTGCCTTGAATGTCGCTATTAAATAGATCATAAAGGAAAGCCTGCTCGTTGAAATTTCTCAAATTTCTCCTCATGATAATCCGAGATGAGGTTCTCTTTATGTGACAATTCCTGATACAGGCAATGGGGCAGTGATCGCTAATACCTAGGTCAAAAACTCCAGAGGAGGAGATTTTGTCACATTTATTAGAGAAGATCAAGTCAATCACAGTGGATTTTGATGGGTTCATCAAATTAGGTCTAGTGGGGTCCTTAATTAATTGAGAGATTGAGACTACAGGAAACCTCTTTTAGGTAATCAGAAGAGGCAGTTAACCAATCAACATTCAGGTCACCAAGCGCAATTATTTCAGAGTCTTTGTAATTAGACATAAGCTCAGCGAGATGACCAATGGAACTGGCATTGGCAGAGGGAGGACGGTAAATCCATATGACTGTGATAGAATTATGCTTACCAAGAGTTACCATCACAGCGAGGAACTCAAAACATTTAGGTATGGAAACAGCACACAAGAAAGACAGAAAAACAAGATTTGACATAAATTGCCACTCCTCCCCCTCTACCAGCTCTGTCCATCCTAAGAACAGTATAATTGTCAATAGCAATCTCAGAATCAGAAACACTGCTTTTCAGCCAGGTTTCAGAAAGAACTAAAATATCTGGATCCGTGTGGGACAATAGTAAATTCACATGGTCAAGTTTCTGGCGGGTAAGTAGACTTCTGATGTTCCAATGAATTAAACCTAAGCCCTTTCTGGCTTTGAACTCAGCAGGATTAAATACAGAAACAGGACTAGTATAGTTAGAGCTAAAGTCATCAGACATAGGCTGAGCTGGGTTAGTCGGGTCTACAGATATAGATACAGGACTAGCACAAATAGGGATAATGCCCTCAGACATAGGTAGAACTGGGTTGATGGGGTCTACAGACATAGGTACCGATATAGGACTAGCACAGATAGAGTTAAAGGCCCCCGACACAGATACGGGTAAAGGACTAGGACAAATAAAGCTACTGCCATGGATATGTATTGGATTGATCTGAGAGCTTGGAATAGACTCGTTTAGATATTCAGTCTGAGAAGGGACAAAATTACAGGGAGTAACAGAATGGTTAGAACTCATAGAAGCAGTAGGTAAGGAAGTAAGCATATTAGCAGCAGAACAGTGATTTAATAAACTACCTTTAATGAAAGGTAAAGAATCTCACCTATGTGCCAGATAACTAAACAATATGCCAATACAGGGTTTAGGATGTGCTCACCATAGCTGATGAAGCCTCACTCTTTCACCACCTCCCTACCCACGATCAGCTCATTAAATAGGTGAACCATAAGTGTTTTATGCAATCTCAAGTGCTTTATTTAGCATCAAAGGAATGTGGTCACAGAATGGGTGTAACATTTGGACAAGGGATTTTACGCTTCGTTTCATTGTAAAGCCACACAATATCTTTGACGACAAATGCAGACTTGGGCTAAACTGCGTTAAGTAGGGATGTGGACCAACGGTTTGGTATGTGAAGACTCAAATCAGGACACTGTAACAGAACATAAAAGTCTAAACACAGGCAAAAATGTTCAAAGTAAAAAAAAAAAGTTAATATAATTGCTTTCTATCGACAAGCAAAGTAAGATCATGGACTCCTTTTAAAAATTTGTTTGCAGACTTGGCCTTCACAGCAGAGCTCCTGGAGAGAGAGAGAGAGAGAGAAAAACTAATGAGATCACGACAGCAACAACATCAAAAACAGTTCAAAAGTCCCGGGATTCAGTTTAAAACCAGAACCCATTTTGATCGCAAATGAACCTAGGCTTTTATAACCCATCAAAACAAACGGTTATCTGGCATTTCCACTCCCTCCCAGTCATCGAGTAAAACAGAAACAGCCACCGTACCAGGTAGAGGTGATCTCCCTCAATCCAGTGGGTCCAGCCTCGATTCCTCTTCTCTCCCTTCTGCACACATACAATTCGGTCCCCATCCCAGTTCGCCATAGACTAAAGGCAGTGTTTAAACAGTGAACACTCATAAATGCGGAGAGTTAATTTAGCTCAGCCTTTAACTTATGTCTATAGCAAATGTACATTGTAAATTAGTGTGACTGCCGGTTCAAAAAGGAAACTCGGTGATAGCAGGGACTTGGTGGGAATCAAGAAATGCCGACGCACTAACGTAGAATCACCTTCCTACCTTGCACTTTCTGTTGTCCAATCCTTTGGTCACCTCCTCAAACTCCTCCCCAATTTTGAAAGAGGAGTAGTAGTTTCTGAAGGTGCTAAGAGTTTTCATAGTAAATAAATCACCATCTTGCTCAATAACTTTCTGGGTCTTCAGCATGCCCGCAATCTTCCGTGTTGCAAAGTCAATATCTGTATGGATAATTGTGTAAAGAGATAGTTAACTCATATAGCCTGCGTTGCACAACTGATATGACAATCTCTGTCCTGCAACATTTTGCTAATAAGTTTGTTAGGTTTTTCTGTGCAGTGGAGATTCAATCATAATATAGGCCTATGGACGGCCCCCGTCGTTAGGGGTAAACTGAAAATGTAGCAGTAGGCTAAGCATTTTAATGCTCACAGCGGATTATAGATTTAAAATAAAACTGAACCATTGGACACAAGTTCCTCACCGATGGCTACCATGTATCCGTCGAAATTGATATTACTCATCATATTCCACGTGCCACTATAGTCGACAGGCATGCTTATTTTTCAGATGTAGCGCCTCACACAGCTTTCACGTCCAATGCGAACTAGACGTGTTTTACACAAGCAATCCACCCGAATTTTATTTGCCGAGATATCACGTGCTACATACGGGTAAAGCATTCGAGGTAAGGTAATTGCTTCGTTAATTGTAACTGATTATAAACTATTAACGCCAATGTTTTCATTTACACATGGATTGCTGCATTAGGTTATATAAACCTACGGTTAAATTAAGTAACGAATTGGAATTCAGTTCCTGCATGGGCTACCCATTTTCAAAGTGATATCATAACTTAATTATTTGTGATAGGTTAATGATGTGGATTTTTTTTTTTTTAACGATTACGTGTTTGCAGCCTATAGTAACCTCATTAACCCCCCCCCAAAAAAATAGGCTAAATAAAATGAAAACAAAGGGGCTTATTATACATTGCTATATTAAAATGCCGATAAATACACAGTCACTGCATTGCTTCAAAATTAATCTTGATTTATTGGAGCATAGCACAGCCTGCCTGTATCTTCGGAGGTAGGTGGATAACTCGAATATTGCACCTCGAGGAGGCAGGTTCCCACCCCATACACCTTCTTAAAGCAATAGACAGTTCAAAACATTTTAACATTTTTTCATGTTGTCTTCTGGGTTGAAACATACAATAGGCTACTTCACGATTGTTTTCTTGCAATATTAAAACAGATACTGGACTGTTCATTTGGAGATCAATTAATTAACAATCCAGTATGATATTTCTGTTTACCTGCTTTCCAAGTTCTCTTCATGTTCTATTTTTCTGTTTTCTGTTTTATTATTATTATTTTTTGTTTTTAAAACAGCACTGTATTGTAATAGTCAATATGCAATATATTAAAAATCAGCACTTCATCTTTTTAATCATCTTAATAAATTTAAAAAAAAAATTACATTAGAAAAATATTGAAAAGCAAAACATTGAATATTTGATATAAACGTTTGTCTCATACAGTTAATTGTATCATGGTGAAGCTTACATTTAAGGATTTATTTTTATGTTTGTATCACCTTTTTAGTCATACCTCATGATAGGACACGTCATAAAATTAAAGCTCACAAAATGAACATTTATTTTATAATATATATAATATATTATAATAAATTATTATTATATTATTTTATCATTCCATCAGTAGCTGCCTATGTAAGACATACTATAGTGCATATATCCTTTATATAGGCATTATTCTCCATTTTGAAGTTTATGAGAATAGTTATTTCAACTGCTCATGTTACAAATTGTACATAAATAGTTTTTTATTATTTTTTTAGCTTGGCAGGTAAAAGGAGTAATTTCTGCAGGTTTCAGTTGATGGACACAAATACAGCACTGATTTATTACTTTAGTAACTTCAGTAACCATAAGCATAAAAACTACAAAGTGTACATTTAGACTAAACTAAAGTCTGACGACCCAGGATTCCAAGCATCCCTTCGTCAGTCAACTCTCATCAATAAATTTGCCTACTGCTCAAATTTTATTTAATTTAAAGCATATTTGTTTCAATTTTAAATAATAAAAATACAGGTTTTTGAGTTTACAATGGAAAAAATGCCGGACATCTTATTACCACCTTTGAGGTTAATCATAAATTATGGGGCCTCTATATTTTGTGTTCCAAGAGTGCCCTCTAGTGGTGTACAGTGTTACATTACATTAATTTAAACATTCGGATATCTGATCCTGGGACACATCCATGTAGCGCATACAAGGCATAGGATTGTTGTTGAATGATGTATCTATGCAGACCACACAGAGAATGCCGTAAGAATATTAAGTCTTTAAACACAAGTTGTTGAGGAATGTGAGAACATCCTTCCTGTGCGTCACTTCGAAATGTGGAGCCATCTGTTTAAAAAAAAAAAAAGATCCTCCTAAAAAAATGACAGCCATCTTCTTGTCCTCAAACATTCTTTTTGAAAACTTGCTTGCAGACTTGTCCTTCGCAATACAACTCCTTGGGAAGAAAACGAGGACAGAGGACATCAGCATTAATACGAGGAGATCAGCGACAGCACTTTTGCTGGGAAACGAATGAACTAAAAGTTATGTTCATGACAGTGAGTGAGAAGGAAACAGTGTTAGGCCCTAAAATAGGAAGTACAGTCCATGGCAATAATGCTATATTTCCAGTCCTAGATTCCTATATTTGATATGCTGATTGTTGTAAAGGACTGCAAGTATTCACATCTCTGTAGGGGCCTAAAATTCAGCATTAATAGAAAAAATATGCTGATGCTGAAACTGATGCTCTTTTTATGCAAGGCAAAGACGATAGTGACAACAGTGACAGTCATAATGTAAGTGATGCCAAATTATGGTTTAATGCTACTAAAAACGTGCTTCTTGTATATCACATATTGGATTTTATTGCCATTTACCAGGCCTATTGAGATCATAAAAAAATATGAAACTCTAATGGACTTAGTAGCAAGAATATGCAGCAGTAGAGGGAAAACAATGAGACAGTTGTTCCTATCAGGCAGGAAAACGATATTAAATTTAGGTGAAAGGTGAACGGGAGGTCATAGTATCATTGTGTGGAGGACCAGGTGAAAGCAACTGAAGAGTGTTTTTACAAACCTCACTAAGTCCAATTTTGATAAACCATATTTTTTCAAGGTGGGTATAATTTTTTCTGATAAAGGCAATTTTACCTTTACACTATGATTATTAGGTATTTAAATATAAAAATGTGATTTATCATCATGCAAAACACACCTGCAATTTAAAATAAACTAAAATGTAGATTTTTTTCAAAATTAAAAAAAGTGGGCTGAGTGAGTTTGGGAAAAACATTCTTCAATTCAGAGCTGTGTTGCATAGTGAAAGCAATTCAGAGCTGTGTTGCACATTAAAAACAATTCAGAGCTGTGTTGCACAGTGAATGCAGTGCAGAGCTGTGCTGCAAAGTGAAAGTTTTACCAGGTGAAGTTTGTCATCCTCTATCCAGTGTGCCCATCCTCGTCCCTTCTTCTCCCCCTGCTGCACGCACACCAGCCTGTTCCCCTCCCAGGCCACCAGGGACTACAAAGCACAGACAGGTTTACACACTCATTCTGCTATCACAGGCCCAGATGGATGATTAGGAGTTATAGCAACCCCTGAGATTAAGGAGTCATGACAACCCCTGAGATTAAGGAGTCATGACAACCCCTGGTAAAGTTTGAATGTATGAGCGACATTAGAAATGAGTAAGGTGTAATTAGTTTCTAAAATGAACTTTTATTTATAAATAAATAAAACTTGAACCATCATTTAACCTGTTTGGTATAAGAAACACAATACCATGTGTACTTCTTTAAGATGTGTGAGGGTGCAGCCCTTATTATGATCTGAGTTTACTTTGAGGAGATATTGGGTTGTTCTGTGAAAAACCTACCTCTGAAAATCAGCACATTTCCTTATACTTATGTGTAACATGTTTATCTGAAATGTATTTACTTAGAGGATAACATCACTGACAATCACAGGTTGAATCCCTAGTTTAGTTATTTGCTATGAAATAAAAGGAAGTGGATTGCAAAGAAAAATGTTTTTAAAAAAAAAGAAATGTTTGAAAATAGCTGGGGCATAAAATATGCTACGCAACGCACAGTCCAGATCCCCTTATGTTACAATCTCCCCCCTTTTTCTTATGTTTAAATCTCCCCCCTTTTTCTTATGTTACAATCTCCCCCCTTTTTCTTATGTTACAATCTCCTAGTACCTTGCAATGCCTCTCATCCAGACCCTTGGTGAACTCCTGAAACTCTTCGTCCAACCGGAAGGAGAAGATGTAGTTTCTGAAAGTGCTGAGGGTCTTCACCACGTAGACATCCCCTCTCTGATCCACCACCTTCCTGTGCTTTAAGTGACGGGAGAGCTTTCGTATGGCGGGTCCTACCCCTGGGGACGGACAGATGACAGTCAGGACAAACGGACGTACTCCTGCTGCACTGGTATGTCGCGAATCGTCACTCAAATCAAGCAGCATAATCCTGTGATATTGGACAAGACCATTTTCAAGCTTGATATACAGGTGCAGCTCAAAAAATTTGAATATCGTGAAAAAGTTCAATATTTTTTGTCACTCATTTCAGAAAGTGAAACTCATATATTATATAGATTCATTACACATAGAGTGAAATATTTCAAGCCTTTATTTCTTGTCATTTTGATGATTATGGCTTACAGCTAATGAAACCCAAAATTCAGTGTCTCAGAAAATTAGAATATTTTGCTTTAACATATTTTTAAAGTATCATATTTAATATTTGGTCGCATATCCTTTGCATGCTGTTACTTCCTGAAGTCTGTGACCAATCAACATCAAAAGACTCTCGATATCTTATTTTCAGGTACTGTTACAAGCGATACTATAACCTCTCTGCATTTGAACTGATCTCTATGAGAATTGAGGGGTAAGACTAGATTCAGCTGTAAATTACGCTGGTACAGTATGGAACACATGACTGGCGAAATGGCTGTAAGTCATCAAGGGTCTAAGGTATCAAACGAGCCCCAAACCATCACTCTGCGGCCAGATATGGAGTAGATGTGGATGGATCCCTTTAAGGGTTGTTTCTCCTGACTTTTTTCCCCATAGAGTTCTATAGGAAAATGAGTCAGGAGAAATAACCCTTGCAGTGATCCATCCACATCTACTCCATATCTGGCAACAGAGTGATGGTTTGGGGCTCGTTCGATAGCTCAGACCCTTGATGACTTACAGCCATTTAGCCAGCCATGTGTTCCATACTGTACCAGTGTAATTTGCAGCTGAATCTAGTCTCACCCCCAAATTCCCATAGAGATCAGTTCAAATGCAGAGAGGTTATAGTATCGCTTGTAACAGTACCTGAAAATAAGATATCGAGAGTCTTTTGATGTTGATTGGTCACAGACTTCAGGAAGTAACAGCATGCAAAGGATATGCGACCAAATATTAAATATGATACTTTAAAAATATGTTAAAGCAAAATATTCTAATTTTCTGAGACACTGAATTTTGGGTTTCATTAGCTGTAAGCCATAATCATCAAAATGACAAGAAATAAAGGCTTGAAATATTTCACTCTATGTGTAATGAATCTATATAATATATGAGTTTCACTTTCTGAAATGAGTGACAAAAAATATTGAACTTTTTCACGATATTCAAAGTTTTTGAGCTGCACCTGTATAAGTACTACTTTGACTTGTAACCTCTCAATACACAGGCCAAAAAGGGAGTATTTCAGTGTGGTTTTGATGTATGGACAGGCCTATTTTGCTTTGAAGACATGTTAATGACCTACTATCAGGAAGAATTAAACATTAAAACATTACATAAAAAACATTAAACCTTAAACATTAAAACATATTAAAATAGTATGTTGATCCAGATCCCACAATCAAATCAAACAAACACAAAGGCGACAGAAGCATATTTGTGCACAAACAGGCTTATGTAAATCATCTAAAAATGGGAAGGCTCAATTAGACCATTTCTGTTTGTTCTATGGCCATACCCTGTTTCAATGCACTACATTTTAAAACCGTACTTATAACCAATTAAATTACATATCCTGAATAGCTAATTGCTGTATACCTGCATGTAAAACATGCAAAACACATCTCTCTCTCTCTCTCTCTCTCTCTCTCTCTCTCTCTCTCTCTCTCTCTCTCTCTCTCTCTCTCTCACTCTCCCTCTGTCCAAAACACACCTACACACACACACACACACACACACACACACACACATATATATATATATATATATATATATATATACACACAGAAGAGAGAGAGAGAGAGAGAGAGAGAGAGATACAGTAAAGATGCCATTAAAACAATATGTTCAATATGACAATAACTGTAGACTCACCCAGTGCTAGCATGTATCCGTCAAAGTTGATATTACTGATCATGTCCCAGGTACCACAAATACTGTGAGGCATACTTAGATAAGACTGGATTTATTAACTGTTAGAGAGAGAAAAAAACAAACTTGTCAGGGGCTCAGAGTGAAATGGACACCAGAAGCACGGCACATTGTGTTTTTAAAGAGAATGAAAATAGATGAGGGGTGGAGTAGGGTTTTTGCCTCAAGCTCATTTGCTGGTGCTCTGGGATGTAGCACCACCCTTTAACTCTCGTGCTTTTAATTGCCCCTCAGCTGTTTCAGACAGGTATTTTTACTTGTAATGCCATTTGAAATTTTTATTATTTTCAGAAACAACATTTTCTAGCTGGCGTGCCCCTGGGTGCTGTCAACCATCTAAGTAAATCATGTATGGCCTTCAATGATTTATTAACCCGTTTAGACTTTGTAGCATATCACCACTAGTTGGATGAACCATGCTTTAGTCCTCGGGCTACTGCATGCCAACAGGTCACAGATAAGCTGTGCTTATGTGCCTCTCTTATTTTCTGCTTCATTTTCCATCTTTAGACCAACATACGAGCAAGATAGCCAAACAAGTGTACATTTATTTATATCTAAAATCAGAGATGACCCCATACACAACTAGTCCACTATTTCAAGGGTGGTTACCTAAGCTGCATGCCTTGTCACTGGCAGAGCGAAGATTTTGTGTTAAATGTGATAATATTCATCCTGTGTGAAAGAGTCATGTGACATGCTTGTGATCTGCTAAACAAGATGGCCGAATATTGGCACTGAGAAGCCCTATAATAATAATAATAATAATAATAATAATAATAATAATAATAATAACACATTATTGTGGAGGATAGCAAATCGATACACAACCCAGATTAAAGGTCATGTAATGTAATCAGTGCTTGAGTGTTGAAGATACTCCTGGGAAACAACTACAGTTAAGAAGTTATAGCCCTCAGCCATCCTCCCCCATTGTGAGTAAATTTGATCAGTCTCAGGCAGATGAAACGTCTTTTTCACCATCAAAGGAATCCTTGAGTCTGAATGGTTCACCCATTTCATGGGATCACACGTGTGAAAGGTTTGATCTTTACTGTCACAGGGTACATTTGGCTGGGATCCTAGCATTGATGTATAAATCACTGTATTTTTGTCACACACAGGTAAACACCAATAGCCTTTAATTAATAGAAAAATCATGATGATTCACTTCACAGTCTTCTTTGTCTTCCTTTCAATCTTACAATCATGCACTTTCCAGGGTCATTCCAGCTGAATAATTCACCTCATCACACTCACAATGGCGCTCCTGGGAATACCATGTGGAAAAAACAAGCAGGAACAGTGTATTCCTGTAAAGGACTTCCTGTAAACACATCTTCAGAAGAATCCTTTTCTGAAAAATAAACAAACACACAAAAATAACATTCATAAAGACATTTCCTAAAATATGCACAGGATTTAGCATTGAAAAAAGATTACTGACATATGGTGCTGATTTCTGATTGGGAATTAAAATTTAAAGAAGCACCTGCACTAGAAAATAATATTTAGAGACAATCAATTATAAAAAAAATGTATTCATATAATCACCAAACTCATAAAATGTTGATGATTGATTTTCACAATTAAGACTAATCTTTATAAGGATGGTTTGTCTTACAATGTTTCCTTTCCACATTATAAACGCAAAATTCAGCAGCCCAATGTGAGCTGTAATAACAGTTAAACTATGAATATAAACTGGAATGTAAGACTCAAAGCCAGGACTAAATTGACAAAATTAGTAAAGTTTGTCTGCAGTGGTAGGGTAATACATAAAGTAATTGTAAAATATGGGATTGCTGTTCAATGGTAAATAATTTTTATATTAATGAGGATATTATTATTATTATTATTATTATTATTATTATTATTATTATGTGGTATCGTCATCTTAGAAGTGGTCTAAGATATATCTGCTCTGTCACTTTGTGAAGAATGCGGCTCAGTAATGCTGAACTTGTCCAGGATGTTCTGTCCTCTGCAAATTCACTCAGGTACAGGGAAGATAAGATACACGCTTTCTGTTTATATTTTCCTTCAGGCCATACCAACAGGACTCTCTCTTACTGTATACATTTTCCTTCAGGCCATACCAACAGGACTCTCTCTTACATCATTCATCTCCAGGTGGTTTGAGTGCACCCTTCTGCCTCAGTGTGTGACACTTCTCACATGTCTGAGCAATGTGCGTGCGTGTATGTGTGTGTTTGTGGTGTGTGTGTGCAGTGTGTGACTTTCCCTGCCGTAGGCTTGTTAGGCCCATTATACCTATCATTATGCAAGTAGAAGGTGGATACCTCTTCTGTCACTTTGTTCTCTCTTATCTTCTTCTCCTTGTAGCTCTGCGCACATTTTCAGCTCATCAAACGCAGGGTTCCTACATGCACAGAATGCACCCAACACACGAAGAGTATTGTTACCGGAGGTCTCACGTGGGAAAACACATCTCGTTTATTTTCATGGAGAACGTGTAATACACTTACAACACACATGCTCACTGTCAACCCAAAAGGCAGCCATCAGACTTACCCGTTTAATCTAAAGATGAATTCTGGCCGTTATCTTCATTATGCTGTGGATAAAAATGTCCAAGCATGAAGTACACACAAAACAGTGTTTTGGCCAATTAGCTTTTTTATTGCTGCATTGGCTCTCTGTCAGTGGGCAGTCACACACTGTCAGCAATACCATAGTGCAAAGATCACTTAATCAGTAGTGCATTATTATTTCTAAAATGTGTTATGAAAAGTTTAAGTGTAAGAGAAGGCTTAAATAATCCATTTCTTTGCAAAAGAAATAGGACTGGATTATATTTTCAGACACTTTCACTGGCAAAATAAAAATATGCACAATACATTGTGTGGCAGGGCTGGGAAAGTCATTATGCAGGTATTGAAGAAGAAATATATAATATTTAGATACCATATAATAAGCATTATATCTTTATTCAGGGCAGGCCCGACAATACATTTTTATCGTTTAATATCTTTGCAGTGATAGAGTATCTTTGATGTTGCTTGTATGACCGGTATCTGATTGGACCAAATTTTTTTAGTTCAGACCTCTGATTGGACCAAAATAACAGGAAACTAGTGTAACATAAAAACTGTTCCCCTTGTCAAAGGCACATCCCAAATAATAAATAAAACATGCACGGAAGGGGATGATACCGCAAAATAATTTTGCTTGACCACAACCAAAAGGTGAGAAATTGATGCATTTCAGCACAGCGTGATTGCCACGTTAAAACAACTATCTGTTACAAAATGTGTGAACGATTACGAAGACATAAAATAAAAATAAAACTAGTTTTTGGAGTAACGTTAACCAGTAACCAAGGACTTGTATAAGGCTAGCTAGCTAGCTGTCTTTGTTAGTTCATTCTAGCGCCACAGCTAACGTGACGCCTCTAGCTAGTAAGCGAGAATTGAAATTTACGAATAATTTTGCCGTTATTACCGAGTTATCTGTATGTGCTGGTTAAATTCTCTTTGCCTGGGTGTGTCAAATTGGGTTATGAATAAAACATTTTCTTGTGAGTAATCCCACGTTGTTCTGCTTTTCTGTAAACAACGTTTCCACGGGATTGTTTTGGAACCAGTTGGGTTGATATATAGTTGGAGAACTTGCCAAAGATACCATGCTTTTTTGGCTAGTTACAAATATAACTTTGTAAATAATAATGCACTTGTATTTTTAGGGCGTAGCCATGGCCTCTCGTGGGAAATCAGAAACCAGTAAATTAAAACAAAACATGGAGGAGCAACTGGACAGGCTAATGCAGCAGCTCCAAGACCTGGAAGAGTGCAGGTAACTCACTCATCTTAATCCCATCGCCAAAGAGGCGTACTTGGCAACGATTGTTAATGAAATTGGCATTGACAGTAGAAATGTGTCCCTGCCACATAATGGAACAATATATTAATGAAACAACTGTCTATGCGGGCCTCATGCCAAGCCATCAGTGAAACGGTATACAATCGTAATTGCTAGTTGAACTCCTGCCTATATTTTTATTGTACTGGATATAATGTTAAATCTGAGTAAATCAAGATGACAGGCTTGCAGCTGCCAATCCTCATTCACCTTGTGGTGTTTTCAAAAGGCAGAACCATCACAAATGTTTCAGAGACCATAGTTTTTGTTTATGACACGTTTGATAAACCACAGTCCCCACCCCCAAATCAGCCCCTTTGTGGAATGCTCAGAGTGCACTTTGCCCACTCAATGCATCCCTGGTCCTGCCTGATATTTGCAGAGAAGAGCTGGAGGAGGATGAATATGAGGAGACTAAAAAAGAGACTCTGGAGCAGCTGAATGAGTTCAATGAGTCTCTGAAGAAGATCATGTCAGGGGACATGACTCTGGTGGACGAACTCGGAGGGATGCAGCTGGTAGAAATGATTTATTTGTTTGATTATGATTTATCTAGCTAGGCCTATATAATTTGATATGAAAAAAAAAAAAATTATATTATATTACCATTATATTTTTATATTATCGTTATATATACCCTAATGCCTCATGTGATTAAAACGCCACCTTCTTTGTGTCTGTACTACTGCGGCACATTTTAAATAAAGATAATAAAGATCTGTGGCCTGTCCTGAAAGGTGTTGCTTGGTGTCTTCTCTGGCTATTTAGGCCATTCAGGCGGCCATTAGCCAGGCGTTCAAGACTCCCGAGGTGATCCGTCTGTTTGCCAAGAAACAGCCGGGGCAACTGAGGACCAGGCTGGCTGAGGTGAGATGGGAAGCATTTACATTTTAGCCATTTAGCTTTTGCTTTAAAAAAAAATGTCTTATTATATATTAGGGCTTTTTCAGCTTTATTGGACAGCACAGTTTATAAAGACAGGAAGAATGGGGAGGGAGAGACATGATCACATGGACGGATTTGGCTCGCTATGAGCAACGTGAGCGGCTCTCTACAGGTTACGTCACCGAGACACCCTTCGCTGACTCATCCAGAGTGACTTACAATTAGTGCACAAAGAAAAGGTCGAGATTCGTAAGTCACCAACCATCCCAAGTAGCAAACAATGAGAGTGCTGTGGTCAGGCCATAACATCCCAGCGATAGGCATTCCTTTGTCGCTAGAGCAATTAACATGTGGATGGGAAGGTAGAGAGGAGTTTTTTTTATAAGCAGAAGTGAGAGGTTGAGACTCCTTGTAAAAGGTTTACATGCTACTCTTCTCCACATGCTACTCTTCTCCACATGCTCCTCTATTCCACATGCTACTCTTCTCCACATGCTACTCTTCTCCACATGCTCCTCTATTCCACATGCTACTCTTCTCCACATGCTACTCTTCTCCACATGCTCCTCTATTCCACGTGCGCAGGGCAGGGGAAAGGCAAAATAGAAACTATTTTGTACTATTTTATTACATTTTTTGAGCGGCAATGAGCGGTGAGGTTGAAAACGCGACGCGGCGTTCATTAGCAGGAGTGATATCATTGCAGATGGACCGTGATGTCATGGTGGGGAAGCTCCAGAGGAACGTCTACACTCAACAGAAAGTGGAAATCCTCACTGCCCTGCGGAAACTGGGGGAGAAGGTGAGAGGGCTCTTTGCACCTGTGGGATAAAAGGACTCGGATGGGAAGCCTATGCGCACACACACACCGCAGCGTGAATGGTGTTATTCCCGCAAGTCACACCTAGACGGCTTGCACACAACCCAGGAGGTGGCTTACTGTGCTGAGCTGCTGTGGAACAATATGGGAACAATGGCACGCAGCTTTGACGATCACAGCTGGAAAAAAATAATCTACAGATAATGATTTTGGACCATATCGTCTTTCATAGCATAACATGAATGGTATATGCACGAGCACTGGCATTCACAATCAAAGCACAAAGCCGTGGCTTTAGTAGCTAATCGTCATGATAAGAAAATTTTGCTAACAGATTCATCTAAGGCTGCCCAAATGGCTGGTTTAATGTGCACTTGGTAAAAGGCCCAGTTGTGTAATGACCCAGGTCAGGTTATATTGTTGTTCTTTGGGAAGTTCTGATTTTCTTTCTTCTGGGTTCACAGCTCACAACAGAGGAGGAGACGTTTCTCGTAATGAACGCTAGCGCCACTCTCAGCCAGTTTGAGAAAGTCACTGCGGACCTTGGTGAGGGTTTTTCCCCTCCTCTTTATCAGTATCTTACCTACACATCTAAAAGTCATCCGTACATACATCCATTCATAGAAACACATTTCAATTAGATCGCGGTTTGATTTTTCTAGTAGAAGTATCTTGTAACCAAAGTTAAGTTTTATTTATTATTATTATATTATTATTTGTTATTTATTATTGTGTTGTGTTACTTTGGAACCACCCAAAAAGTAATGCTCGTCAATGTAAAACATCCAAAAAAATTTCTGACCAACTTCCAATCCTCAGGATCAGGAGACAAGATTTTGGCCTTGGCTTGCTCTGGTGTGGAGCAAACGAAGACATAGAGACTCCGCTCCATTCCCAAGATCAGCCCCGCCCCCCCCCCACTGTGTAGGCTGCAGCTAATTTTATTGTCTTATGAGGGAAGCCAACACATTCCTTACTCTCATAAAATGTAACCATGTCATAGTCAGCCTTCATTGCAAGCAATTCTTTAGTAATTTAAATTGTTTACGTTATTTTTATCCATTTCTTGTACATGTTATGCAAGATTAGATGATTTCAAAAACGTCCGTCCTCGGGCTTGTCATTATCGAACACCTGACTTGGTACTACGTTGTCTGTAATGGCACTCCGTTCTGAAGGATTCATTGTTATTTAAACTTGCGTGATCTTCAATTAACTGAGGAAAAACGGGCTCATGTTTTAATCACGGTTAAATGTGTAAAGAAAACAGTTGGAAATCACTGATAGAATGAAGCGCCAAGGAGTTATAATTACAACATGCAAAAGAATATAATGTATATTTGAAGACCGCTCTGCAAAGCTTCCTCTTTTAAGATTCATTTTTGCTCTTTTAAAGCCAAATCAGACATGGAAAACCGTGACATCAAGGATAAACAGTCACAGTCATATGCCATTTACAGGCCTCACCATGAGAAAAGGAAATGGTGGAACTGCCGGCATCAACGTTGTTCTTACTCAGATTTGAGCTCTTCACAAACAAGCAAAACCCGTTTGTAATACAAGCAGCTTTCCCACTGGGAAGGCTCTCATCCCCCTCCTGAGATCATTTGTGTGGGTGGGTGTGGTTGTGGACTTTCTTCTGCTGTGAAGCACTTCAAAGTTTTGCTTGGTAAAATAAGCATAGAACACTTTTAATATTGCAGTGCAAGTTGCTGTGAAAATTTGAATTGCATAAATCTTATGTTGAGTGTTAAGTTAACTATTGGCTTTGTATACTTGTTTTATTTCATGATATAAAATGTTAACGGAATGTAAACTGTGGAAAGTGTTTTGAATTTTTTGTAAAAATACTTCAGTTTAAAAAAATGTTTGTAAGTTGTATTAGAACTTTGTGTAAAAGAATTGTAATAAATGGCACTAGTTACATATTATGGCATTTTGTAGCCACCAGATGGCGCTCCAGAAAATAACTGTGGTGTACCACCTACCTTTCATCTTTTTCTTGGGGATTAATTTTAAGGGCCTTACTTTTATTCATACCAGTTAATGCCACATAAAATAATTTCTCTGTTCTGTTAAAACCATGACAACTACTCTTTGAATATGCCTCCACAGGTCACCATATTGCATGACAAAACCCACAAAAGGGATGGTCTTAAAACAACATGCAAAGACGATGGAAAATAAGACTGGAGAAATCCGTTATGGTACAAAAGGCCATTTTTCCATGTTTCATTACAGCATAATGCATTTCACAAATGACGAAGGCAAAATCTACTTTTTTATTCCAACTCTTCATCCTTTATTTTGTTCAAGAGCGAGCACCAACTTAACCATAGAGTGACTAGTGAGTACTGCCCACAAACCATCACAAAGGCAGCTTCCTGCAGTCCTTAAACATCCTTTCCTTTCACTTTTTACAGCAAAGACAAATTAAATAAAACAAAATGGTGAACAATGACATTTTGAGTGGTGAAACTGCAGGTTGTAAAGATGTGTAGAACAAGATTATTTCAGAATCAGCAGTATATAACAAACTGGTTCACAATATTAAAAGAGCTACAACCCCTTCCGCCATAGTCCTGTCACACAACGCCACATAATTTACACTGAGTAGGTATTCCAATTGTGCAAAGGATCTCCTCACCTTGGCAAAATGAGTCTATGCGATGAGAATTGGACATGGATACTTAAGTCCAAGATTATTTTACCACCGCAACTCATGAATTAGACCATTATTAACATACAGATTCAATTGGGTATCTACACCATAGGTAAGCACTTGTTTTAAAAGCAGCGGGACTCAAGTATCTGGTAAACAGATGCATATTTTAATCAATCGCTGACAAAAATATTTAGCATTATAACACATTCTGTGTCTGCCTGGTTTTGAATGGAATGTCACAACTGGATCTAATAATGGGGAGAGAAAATGTCTATAAACTTACGTAAATTTCACACCAGCTGGTAGACTCCTAAAAAAAAAAAAAGATGTTAAATGAAAAATATTTTCAGTGAATGAATTATATGGAGATTGTGGAAGGAATGGGGTTATATCCACATGAGCCTATACCACCCCTTATATGAGGACAGGAGGCAATGCACCTACAAAATATGTATAACTGGAATTATTCAGACCAACTTGTGACCATACACTAGCTCAAATCCACATTGGCTTTGTATAGCAATTTGAACAATGCACAGCCTTTCAGAAGTTTTTGCAAACTTAACAATATAATATCTACAGATGATACCATATGGAAAGATCTACCATCTATACATCAACATGAACACAATACATCTATGTAAGACAATTTCAACTTTCACTTTTATTAAAACTAGCAATTTTTCATCATGATCATTACAACAAAACTCAAATAAAATCACCTCCCCATAATCGGTAAGAAATCTAGCATTTTCATAATGAAAAAATACGTTTTCCACAGCTGAAACAGCATGGGCGAGTGTTTGGTTAGTGGTGTTAAATGTGCTGTGATAGGCAAAAGGCACTCCCAACTGCCACACCAGGAGTCTGGGCCTCTCTATGGGTCCCATTCAAAATGAAGGGGAAATTGCTGACCAAACTTTGCAACAATTCATTAATTTCTTTCACCTTATTTGCATTTCGCTTGAGTGTTTGGATGACTCAAAGTCACTGTTCTACCAGGCCCTCAACTCTATGTTAACTTTTAATAAAACTGCCTAACATATCATAATAATCACTAACAATCATTTTAATTTGAGTCTGTTTGTACTTTTAAAATCCAATAATTAAATATCTCTATGGTCAAGCCTTTTAATTTTCATGTAAATGTGTACACTTAATATTCTGAGGTTCTCAGGTCATGTTTACCCTCAATAGCCTTTATAATCCTTGTTTCTTCACGTCAGAAAACCTGACAATAGGAAGCAGATGTATCACTCATTTTGATGCCCATAAAATATGGGAATTATAGGATTATTTTTTGTAAGGGAATAATCCAACTCAATCCAGTTTCAGATAACAAATGAAAGGGTGACTGGCAATGATTTTCTGAAAATATCGACCATTTCTTACCAATTCATTGCCACTTTCTTAACCAGGAGAAAAACAAGTTTACTAAATGTAAACAAATGTTAATAAAACTCTACAGTACAGTTTCATGTACAGTACAATACAATCTAGAGGTAAACTGCAGAAGTGTTCATAGTTTTAATAAGATCCAAGATTTAATTTATAATGTATATGGCTGATTTTCTTAAGCATTTTTAAAATTGCGCCTACATTTATTTTATTACCATGATATCTTCGCGACACGGAAAAAACCTTTAAGAAAAAAGGTCTTGTAAGAATTGTAATATAATACGAAAACACTTCAGAAAATTAATCTTATACATGCTCCTTTCAAGACAAAACTAATCTTGTGATCTGATAACTTTACTCGAGTATTACCTCTGCAGCGGAGTTGCTGGAAATGTTCTTGCATCAACAAAGAATGGCAGCAACCAAGCTTATTTTATCAAGTCACTATCAAGCATGTCTACCTGCAAAGCCCAGATCCTCCCTCAGTCGTCCGTTTTCCTAGTTTGGTTTGATTTTGATCAGTTTAAAATATGGCAGTTGACTGGAATTCACACAGTCTTGTGAAAAGAAGGGATTGTGTTGGATTACCATGAGTCAACTATGCACTATAGGGAAAAAAACGACCGTGTTGAGCTGCTAAACCAACAGCTGCAGGGTACTACAGCGCAACGGAAAACGCTCCATAAACAGCTAACTCTTAATCATCCGAGTGTCACCGTTTTCAAAGCCAAAAAAAAACAAAAAAACAAACCGGTGACTGATTATGGTGGAAATGATACATAGCAAAGCCTTACGCTTTAGTCATTTATCCTTGCGCAAGCCTAGCAAAGTTCAGCCTGGATGCTGCCACCAAACACCAGCCACCAAACCCTCTCCCCTTCCCACATATCCCCTTCCCAAATAAAAACTTAAAAAGAAAAAAGCTCACAGAAACCTCAGTTTTTAGTCATGAGTTTCTCTCCTCAAAGTAGACGATTTAAACAAGCACGACAGAAGAGGTTAGCCAGTTTCCAAACATGCTCCAGCCTTTGTAACACAAATATTTCTAGTGTGTACTTCATCTTTGTATTTATATGTTGGACCCCATTTTCTATGCTTGGTCTTTACTACCACATTTACTAATTACATAATTTCTCTCGTATTTACAAAATATTAAAAAGCAATTTCATCCTCAGTACGCATGACCTTTGCAAGTTTTAACTCATGCACTAAAACAGGAGAAAAAAAGATCAAAGCAATCTGCTTGTGTGAAAGAGCCAAAGCTTCTTTTTGATCTTCGCCTGCTAAGAAAATCTGAATTTCATGTGCAAGGTACTGTATATACATAAAAACCTCAGTTTGAAACAGTCACAGCTGGAAAATAAAAGTGCAAGGCCTTTCCCCGCGAGCCAGAAACATACAGAAATCTAGGGCCTTTCCCAGATTAATTACAAAAAAAAACAAACAAACCAAAAAACCCTAATAATAATAAATACATTTAAAATCAGTAATCATTGCGATTACCCTACTGTACGACTCAGAAAAGGGAAACCTCGACCAGTAGCAGGGAAGCTGGAGCAGCATAGAGAGCCACCAAAGACAGGATCTGTGTTTTATTTTACTGTAAGGATTCATTATCCTTTTTCTGTGTTACACCACGGGTGCAGAGGAAGGAACCAGTAGGAGGGAGATGGAATGCTCCAATGGTGCTCTGTGTGTGTGTGTGTGTGTGTGTGTGTGTGTGTGTAAGGGAGAGAGGCGGGCTCAGTAAGTGTGTGTGTGTGTGTGTGTGTGTGTGTGAAAGGGAGAGAGGCGGGCTCAGTAGGTGAGTGTGTGTGTGTGTGAAAGGGAGAGAGGTGGGCTCAGTAAGTGTGTGTGTGTGTGTGTGTGTGTGTGGAGGGGAGAGAGGTGGGCTCAGTAGGTGAGTGTGTGTGTGTGTGTGTGTGTGTGTGTGTGTGTGTGTGTGTGTGTGTGTGAAAGGGAGAGAGGCGGGGTCAGTAGGTGAGTGTGGTGTGTGAAGGGGAGAGAGGCAGGCTCAGTAGGTGAGTGTGTGTGTGTGTATGTGTGTGTGTGAAAGGGAGAGAGGTGGGCTCAGTAGGTGAGTGTGTGTGTGTGTGTGTGAAAGGGAGAGGCGGGCTCAGTAGGTGAGTGTAGAGTCATCCCATTCCAGCTGCTGCTGCCTGTTGGCCCCCTGCTGGCCCTCAGGCTCGGCACCCTCCTCATCCTCGCTGCTCTCCGACTCTGCGCTGGTGATGTCATCTTCCTCTTCGCCATCCTCGCTCTCCTCCTCCTCTTCCTCATCATCCTCACTGCTGTGCTGGTCCTCATATGTCTAAGGGGAAACAAGAAGAAGAGAAAGATGTGGAGAATGAGAGAGAGAGAGAGAGAGAGAGAGAGAGAGAGAGAGAGAGAGAGAGAGAGAGAGAGAGAGAGAGAGAGAGAGAGAGAGAGAGAGAGAGAGAGAGAGAGAGAGAGAGAGAGAAATCACCCACTTGGAACCTGTCATTGGCCACTTGAGGCATTCATTCAGGGGGGGGGGGAAATTGCTTACATACCATTAATTCTGTGTTTATCTTATATGAGTCGCTTGACTATGATAGCCTCTAGAATGGATGTTATCATTACTGTAAGTATAAACCTCTGTAGATAAGGGAATATGCCAACTAAAGAGATACGAATAATGAGTGGGGTCCAAAACAAAGAAACTGGTGGCTCATAGGGGATAAGATTTTTGCCTGAAACAGGAAAATAAAAAATATTGGTTATTTTATGCAGTGTGCTAATGATACGGACACAAAACACTGGGGTACATTTGCAATTAATGAGACAAGATTTCTCTTCAGTTATGAATCATGCTAATCATAGTTACATAAATGAATGACATGCAGATTCATTCAAACTGCGTTGGAAATTAAACTGTATTCTAAAAAATACATATGATCACATCATACGAGTTCAAAATACCCACAAGAATAAAATTAACTGCAATTGGTTCAATCCTTATGTTGTTACTTATGTTTATTGTGGTCGTAATCACACCTTTTAGAAATTCAGTCCTGCACGGCAAAACTGGTTTTCTGATTTAGCATTATAATACAATTCCCATGCAGCATTTCACTGGCATCTCATAAACATGATAGGAAATTACTGCAAGGAACTATGGGAGCCTGAGGCAAGGGAAACACAGAAGTCCCTATAAATGTATAGATGATTGTTTTTGAAATCTCACATATAACAAGAGCGCATGCATGCCTATGTAGATCTACTCTATGTATTGAATAGGAGTAGACTTCTTCACATCAACATCATCAGGGAAAATTAGTCTAAATATTAGGAGCCAAGTCTTGTCAAGTAGAGCACTGCATATATCTCTCTCTGGGTGTTGGCATTGCCGTAAGCAGACAGGGAACAAGGGAAATGCCTCCAGGTTACTCAGAGACGAGGGTAAACCCTGGTGCTCACTCTGCTGCTGGGAATGTTCAAAATGGCTGCCTATAGGTCAGAGCTCCATGGGCTGTACTCTATGGGCCCGGCCCAATGCTCATATCTTTGCATTTGAAAACGATTGGTAATATCAGTCTGAAACAAATGTGCAATCCAGTTGCGTGCTGCTATGTGTGTACTTTACACTTGTAACTTTTTTTGTTACTTACATTTTAAAAAATCTAATTCATAATAAACTGTATAATATAGCCAACATATGGGTTACCGTATTAAAAATGTTAGAAAATAAACAAGTGGACAAAGTGCAATGGAAGATAAATTTTGAGGTGGGAACATTTTCCATAAATTTTGAATAGAGCTGTGTGTTCTGCCCTTCTCACACTTGTATGGGAAGTGTCAGAAATAAATGGGCGAGGCAGTGGGTGGTACCTCCATGGGGTTGACGGTGATGGTGAGGGCGGAGTCATCCCAGTCCATCTCGTTCTCCTTGCCGTTTTCCTGGTCCCTCATGGTGTGCTGGTGGGCGGAGCGAATGCGGAACACGCCCAGGATGATCATGAACACCAGGAAACTGACACACACTACGATCACAATGGTGGCAGCACTGGGAACCACTGTAGAACGAAGAGGAGGGGTTGAAAAGGGGAGGAGTTAAAAAAGGAGGAGGGGTCAGAGCAGGACACAACATTGAACTCCGGTCCTGGATTTCCAACCAATTACCTTAGTTTTAGTTTTCTGACAGCTGTACAAACAATGCAGGTACACACCTGTGGTTATAACTAGCACTCATGCAAATGTCAGATCAAGACATGATTGAGCTTACTAAATAATTCAGAGCAGAAGGCACAAAATCCTGAAACAGATCGGCCCTTGTTGTGCACCCCTCAGTTAGAGAGAGTCTCACATGTACATAAACTGTACAAAACAATTTTAGCTACAAAAACAGGCATATATCAGATGTTTGGTGTACATAAGAAGCAATGTTGTTTTTTTTTAGCAAACAAACCAAAGCATTCTGTAAAAATTTGGAGACTTCAGTGGTTGCTGTGATTGATGTATATCATTACATTCATTCATTCATTCATTCATTTTATCCAAAGCGACGTACAATAAGTGCATACCGAAGGTCATTGAAGCAGCTACAACAGGTCAGACAAAGCACATTTCTATCATAACATAGCAGCGATCCATAGTCATGAACATTGAGTATAGTACACCCAGTAAGCTACGGGTAAGTCAGCAAGACAAAGCTATAAAATCAAACAGGAGCAGGACACAGGCGAAAAACAGTTGCTGTATAAAAGTGGTACTAGCATCAGGATGCCTACCGGAAGCCTGGTGAGCGTTCAGTAGGTTATGTCCAGACAGGTCTACTGAAGCGTGCTGCATGGGGTTGTTAAACTGCGGCTGCATCATGGCGTTGTTAGCATGTTCCATAGGGCTGGCTGTGTGGATCACGTTGACCTGAGACACAGCACACATAACACCAGGAAAAAATCCTTAAAAACCGACACATAACCTACAGCCCATTTTAGACATTATGGCAAAAAATCCACATTTTACTCATGTTATCAGAAGCTGTAATTACAGCCAGTCTAATGAAACGCAGGAGGAATAACAAACACAGGAACAGCTTTTACCACCACGAGGACCCTACGGAAATAAAACAAATACCATCATCTTCCTCCTCTCTTGTAGGCTTAGGTGAAGATTCCCCACTGTTCCCTGTGTGTGTGTGTGTGGTTTCTGTTGTTTGCTTGGATCAGTATGTGAGGTCTCTCGTACCTCCACCTTGAAGTCATTGCTGATGTAGCGCCCGCTGAGCTCGGAGCAGACCAGCTTGAACTTCCTGTCGAAGAGGGCCTCCGGGTGCCAGTTCCTGTAACGGACCAGCTGCAGTACCTGCTCGTAGCTGGCCATGGTGTTAACGCCTTTGGGGAGAGAGCAGGGGGGGGGGGGGGGGGTCAAACCGAATAAAGATTATAACGGCACAGAGCAGAACAGAGGCTTCGGTTTTCCAGCCCTCGTAGGCCGCAGCAGGGGACTCGCCTGTGAGGATCAGGCCCACGTTGGATGAGCTCATCTCCAGCTGGTGCTGCTGCTGCACCTGGGTCAGGTCCACCTCCATGCTCTCCTGCTCGCTGTCCAGCTCATCCCCCACCACCGTCACCTCACACGTGTCCAGGTTGTGCATGATCTCCTCCGACACCACCGACTCTTGCACTGAGCCAGACGAGGGGCGCAAAGTACACCTCTCATTAGCGCTTCACTCCAGGTGAAAAAATGGCCGATATTGTACATATTTTAAGGTGCTATCCAGTGCTTGTATCTGTACTGTACTGCTGTATCGACTTCTGACTGACTAATTCTATTTACCCAATGAGCAAACAGCATATGTAAGGAGCGGTGTGTGTGCAGCACGTGTTTGTGTGTGCGTGTGTGCGTGTGTGACTGGGATGCAAATTTTTCCAAGCAATGCATCATTTAAAGGCACACAGGTGGCTTATTAATAATTTCAGGCTGATCAAATGTCACAGATGGAGGGTGTGCACAGAAAATGGTATAATAACCATTTATACTTAGTTAAACATAATCAATGAACGCGTAATGAATAACATAAAAATGATCAGCCAATCAATTGTAAAATACAGTTATAATAAAAAAACATCCTCCAATTTCCATTCTTACTAACCCTAACCAATTCCCCTGTCTCACAAGGCCTCTCCTTCTTCTCTCTGGTCCCTCTCCCTCTCTCTCATCCCCCCTCCACCACTCCCTCCCTCCCTCCCTCCCTCCCTCCCTCTCTTTCTCCCTCTCTTTCTCCCTCCCTTACTCTCTCAGACGGTACAGCTGTAGTGGTTATCAGTTCCTTGGCAGTGGCCAGAAGCTCTCCTCTCTCTCATTCCTCACTCTCTCCATTCCTCCCACTCTCTCTCATCCCTCCCTCTCTCAGATGGTACAGTTCCCAGCAGCCCTCCTTCCTCCGTGGGGGGTACCTGTGGGGTCTTCCTCTCCCTCCGCCTCGAGCTCCACCTCGCGGGTGATGGTGCTGACGATGCGCAGTTCGGGGAACAGGGTCACGCCCTCGTCGCTCTCAAACTCGGGGGCGCCCCGGGCGAAGTGGTCGATGCCGCTCAGGCTGATTTTGGGCTCCTCTGGCTGCAGGACCATCACGTACCCCTCAGCGTCTGGCACAGAGATGCACGTCTCCTCATTGAAGCACCTGGGGGGGGTGGGGCAACGTGATTTACGCGTACAGGCCCTCTTATCGGGAGCAGCTTACAATACCGCACATACCACAAGGGTAAAGGAAACTAATATAGACCTAAACACCTGCAAGGAAGGGCTGCACATGCAGCTGCCAGAGACAGTAGCCACAGCTGTGACTTGACATGACGTGTACAGACAAAAATATTGAGTCGAGATAATATATAATTTTAAGAAAAAATCTGCACCGTCATAGCTAAGGGTAGTACAGAGGGCACCGTGTGAGACAGGTAAAAAGTAAAAGGAGATATAAGCTGATGAAGCGCTCAGACAGTTAGCCTTGTTGTGGTACCAGCAGCCACGTGACAAGCTGATTAACAGTCTACGGACACACGCTACGTGCTCTGCTGAAACCTTGCATAGAAAGTCTACTTTAGCACGTTCTTATTTCCGAGAGGGGAAAGGGGGAGAGGGCACGCACTTGACGGTGGTCGTGACGCGGAGATGGCGGATTCCGGGCGTGGGGAACTGCCGTGAGTTGAGGTAGGAGATGTGCTGCATGACCTTGTCGAAGCTCTCGATGTCGTCCCCCTCCAGGGTCAGAGAGGACTGATTGGGACTGAACTGCACCTGCGGCCGTAAAAGAGAGAACGCGTTGAGCGTGACGTTCATCCCCGCCAACCACAGGCGTGACCGCACCCCCCCCCACACATCCCCCCGCAGGCTCCGCCCCTTTTCACCTTTACGGCCGTGGCCACTTCCTCAGGCAGCTGCACGTCCAGCCCCTCCTTGCAGGTGTACAGGCAGTCGATCACCTCCTTGCTCTCCAGCTTCCCGGACCGGATCATGAGCCCTGCCAGGTTTCCCCGGAAGAACTGAGTCATGTGCGCGCTGCCCCCTACAGGCGGTGAAGTGGAACAGCAGTCAGCAGGGATCACAGTCTCAGGTTTAAATGCCCTTCAGCTTTTTTTCTTCTTTTTTTTAATGCTTCGGTAAGTCAAGCATGCAGTCTCCATGCAGACAGGTCATGTGACTGATGCCCATGCAAGTTAGAGCCGCTGCCCTTACAAGGCCCGAGGGAGGCCTGTGCAAGAATGATGGATGAACTGGAGCATGCAGTAGACTGGCTCACCATGGTTTTAGAAAAGCAACTAAGTCACGATGAGCCACAGGCAAAAAAAAACAATTACCACGCATTCACTGCTCCTGGCTGTTAGAGTGCTGGCCAGTCTTTTCTCCACAAAACATGCTTTACTGGATGTTTACCTCCTCTCATTTCATATGAAACTAAACTCTTATCTTTCTGTCTTCTACACTGACATAGATATACTGATAACCACATAATCCCATCAATCAATATAATGATAATAATGCCTCTTGCATGGCAGCACCCAGAATGACTGAAGTCACATTTTTCCACACTGAGCCATGGAACCCTCAACTCTCTTGAGATTCCATTCTGTTTACTGTGCCTGGTCACATGACTCTGCCAGCTGGTCCTAAAACCCTTGAGCTGAGCTGCACCACACACCAGACACTAAATCAACAAACTGTTTTCAGAGCTGGGGTTCAAAGGTCACTTGCTCTTCATACCTCAGCATTTTGATCCATAAACAGTTTATAAGGTAGCGTTAGTGCATTTACACCATAGCAAATATGGCTCAACTGAGATGACAACATAAGTGACAGAAGAACAGATAACAAAAGAGCACAATTGTGGGGGTGGAAGTGGAGCACAACCAGCAGGCAAGGTGGAGGGCTCAGTACGGCATCATGCTAATACACGTTATTTACAGTGGTGCTCGACAGCAGACAAGGTGGAGGGCTCAGTACGGCATCATGCTAATACACCTTATTTACAGTGGTGCTCGACAGCAGGCAAGGTGGAGGGCTCAGTACGGAATCATGCTAATACACCTTATTTACAGTGGTGCTCGACAGCAGGCAAGGTGGAGGGCTCAGTACGGAATCATGCTAATACACGTTATTTACAGTGGTGCTCGAAAGTATTCATACCTTCACTTTTTGCACACTTTATTGTGTTGTAGATTTCATTTGAAATGGATAAAATTGCCATTTTTGCCCATCAATCTACAATCAATAACCCATAATGACAAAGTGAAAACATTGTTTTAGACATTTTTGCAAATGTATTACAAATCAAAAACTGAAATCTCTCGTGAATAAGTATTCATACCCTTTGCTTTAATGTATGTTTAAAGTATCATATTTCATATTTGGGCACATATCCTTTGCATGCTGTTACTTCCTGAAGTCTGTGACCCATCAACATCAAAAGACTCTCGATATCTTATTTTCAGGTACTGTGACAAGCGATACTATAACGCTTTCAGTGATACATCCACATCTACTCCATATCTTAGTCATTTAGCCAGCCATGTGTTTCATTCTCTGTACCAGCGTAATTTACAGCTGAATCTAGTCTCACCCCCCAATTCCCATAGAAATCCATTTAAATGCAGAGAGCTTATAGTATCGCTTGTAACAGTACCTGGAAATAAGATATCGAGAGTCTTTTGATGTTGATGGGTCACAGACTTCAGGAAGTAACAGCATGCAAAGGATATGTGCCCAAATATGAAATATGATACTTTAAACATACATTAAAGCAAAGGGTATGAATACTTATTCACATGAGAGATTTAAATTTTTGATTTGTAATACATTTGCAAAAATGTCTAAAAACACGTTTTCACTTTGTCATTATGGGTTATTGAGTGTAGATTGATGGGCAAAAATGGCAGGGGTATGAATACTTTCGAGCACCACTGCATATGTCCAGGCACACGTAGGGTGTCTATAGTGCCCTAGGGCAACTAATGACCACGGGCTACATATACCCTCTGTAGTCATATATTAGAGAAAGGCTGCAGCAACCTGTCAAAGTTTCAGAGACTGTCGCATTGTCATTGTCATGTCCTGAATCGTCTGTAGAGGTAAGACAAGAGAGCAGGGAAGAGCAGGGAAGAGCAGGGGTTTAACTGAAGAGAAAGGTTCATTTATTTTTACACACAACTGGCATGGAGGAAGCCCGAAAAGCTTCCATGATCTAATCAAAGGCAAATCATCAGATAGAGACATTACACAGTAAAATATACACAGTATTAATTCAACTCTAACAGAGTACATATGAGTCCAATAGGGACCCTAAGTACTCTGTAAAAGTTGATTGAACATTTTAACATGTAGGTTTTCCAGAACAGACTCCTACCAATGACAAAACCTTAAAATTGCAAAACTTTTTTTTAACATAGTACCTTTTAAGACTTTTTCTTCTCATAAAACACAGATACAGTATTATGTGGTACATATGTTCCGCACATTTATCATTTAAACAGGGTGTGAAATTAACTTTAACACCTTAAAATCGCATGCATACTTTTTTAATATTGTATTTTTTAAGTATCCACTTATTCCATCAGCCACCAGCTAAATGCTGGTAAAATTTTGATTGTGGCTAGTAAGATTTTTACTCGAGTTGCCACTTTGGCCGGTAACCAACCAGGCTGTGTTATATTGTAAGAGGTAATGTTGCTGGTAAAATGTTTAAAATGGCTGGTGATTTTTAGAATCCACAAGCCGCTCTGACCAGCGGATGAAAAAGTAAATCTCATACCCTGGATTTAAACCACGGATACTCAAATCAGGCCCTCCAATCCACATCCAGCCCTGGTTTTCCTTTCTGCCAGGTAATTAACTGAACAATTAGTGCTATTGATTGGCCAGACTTTCTTCAAACCTGACTCCCAGGTAAAGAGAGGTTGGGAATCCAACAGTCCTCGGCCTTTGAAGACCATGATTTGAGTAACTGGGATTGAAACCACGATACATTTAAAAAGGTTTGAGACGGTATCATTAAGAGAAATCAGTGCAGAGTGCTGAAAAGAGCGGGCGTGGTCATTCCTGTACCTTGCCAGCAGGCACCGATGGTGAGCTGGCTCTCGATTTTGGAGCCGTGCAGAGGGTAGTCCTCAGTCACCAGGAAGGGCTCGTAGGTGACGCCGTCCACGTACAGTGTCACCGTCGGCGACTCCACGTTCAGCACGTAGTGGTGCCACTCTTTATCACAAACCTTGTGGAGAGACACAGCACAAGTGCCAGACTGAAAAACTCATCTGCGCTTGCAAAATCAGAGCCCCAGTGCTGACGTCCATAACGGCTCCATCTCTCTAAATACAATAGACCTCATAGTGGCACACAGGCTATTGGGATGCATTCTGGGAAAAGTTAATGGAGCCTTATAATAATCATAAATTTCAAGTGGTCTCCAGAGCTGATGCTTTATTTTGAAACCACAAAGCGTGAGCATTGAGCGGTTCAGCCTTGGGCTGAATAAAAAGGTACTTATTCACCAACACGCCTCGCCACATCAGCTTCTAACAGTGCAGATGAACACACACACTTTTCTCCCACAGTGTACTCTGCATAAGTAAAATCTAAATCAAAGAATCAAGATAAGCACAAAAAAATGTACTTTTTTTCCCCCAGAACCAATTTCTCCCTGGTAAAAAGACAGAGACAACAGCAAACAAAGTGACTGGTGTCCACGGGTTCGACAGAGCTAATAGCCCGCCTCAGCTTGGCACAACCATGGTTGTGGCACCGTTTTCTGGAGTCAGTAACCGTGCCCATTCCCAGAGGCTATGTGGGACAGGCCCGGCAGCTCCGGTCCAGCAGGTAAGGTCCGCGTGCACTCACCTGGTCCAGTTTCCAGTGGAACTCGGCCGGTTTGTAGCTGTCTGACTCAGCGGGGTCCTGTCGCAGCAGAAACACCAGGCGGCAGTTGTGCACGTAGACGGAGTAATGGTGCCGATTCATCCCTGTCAACAGTGAAAGATGCAGAAGTGCATGATGGGAAAACGCTCACTTCCTCCCCCCCAAAGCGCCCTCTGGGTTTAGCTTTGTGTGATGGAGCTTATAATGCACTGTAGATTCTCCTGAAGATACTGGCACAGACATAAACATCTGTGCTTATTACTACTACAGTATTCTGTACATTACACAGCCCTGAAAACACTTTACTACAGTGTTGCTGCTACATGTCTATTTCTTACTGGGAAACAATCTAATCCAGGAGAAACTCGGGTAACTACAAGGCAAAACCGCAATGTTAACCACACCCTTACAATATTATAACACATTTCCCTAGCCTGTAACAGGCAAACCTGCTCTTAGCTAGACGGAAGCAGGCTCCAGCAATTTTTTGTTTACCATTTTTTATCCTAATTTTCTCAGAAGTGCGGATCACTGCCAACCGCTAACCAGCCGAACAGAAAGAAAAAATGTGATGGCGCCCTTCATTGCCCTGCTTCTCGTAACAGCATGACTGCTCCTTACTGTCAGGCACAGCAAAAAAATTGACACCGCACAATTAATCCCACTGACATAACCACAGAGTGGCCAGCCTGTGGTGAGATCATCAGTGTGAGACCACTGGATCATCAGTGTGAGACCACTGGATCATCAGTGACTTGGAGTGATTCCATCTTTTACTTTAAGCTGGAGTCGCTATATATAATGTCTGAAATCATCCTATAACATAGATACTTTGTGTACACACACACGTTTGCACGCACGCAAGCACACTCATGCACGCACATGCGCACAAGGCACAAACGCACACAAACACAAATTCACACAAACACATAGTGTGAAAAGCTGGACCTTTACTAAAAGCGCACAGACAGACACAGCACTGCTGATCCCACACTAAACTCAGCTCAACCCCGATGGCGCTGAAGGTTGTGGCGCGGACGTGGTGGCGGACGTGGTGGCGGAGTACCTGTCTTGTCAGAGCTGCAGAGGACGGTCTCTTTGTCCCGGGCCCCGGGGCCGTGTCTCATCCACAGTGAGACGGTGAAGGGCTCGCTCAGGCTGGTCTGCACCACGCCCTCGGGGATCCTGACCGCCTGCGTGCCGTTGAACTCGAACACCTGGTCGCTGTCGTGCCCGTTGTCCGTGGGCAGACCCACCGTCCAGTTAGCGGAGCTGCTGGGTGCTGGCAGTAGCTCCACAGTGCCCACGCTGGCACCTAGCATAGGCACGTACATAACATCAATTATTAACCTCTATAACGGAGCGAAACTAAACGTAGAAAATAATTTCATAAATACACACAGGAGTGCTACCAAACCACATTTCTGGTGCAATATCTGCACTGGTACTTGCTTTCTAAACGGTTATGTTTGAGAACTGAGTGGCAGCTGATTCCGGTTCCTTCCTAAACTGAAATATGAGATCCTCAGCGACGTACCACAGAGCCTATGCAGGGACTTCTCCGAATACGTGTCTCTGTCACAGCCCTTTCCAATGTGGCTGGTCTCCAGCTCCACGCTGGCCTGGATGGAGGTGATTGGCTCCTCGCAGGTCTCCAGGTGCATGCTGGGGAAAAGGGCCAGACTTCCTGTGCCAGGCTCGTATTCCATTCGCTTACTCCACCCTGCACCAAGTGGGGGGGAGGGAAAGAGAGAACAGCACCGGGTTTGAGCCCAAACAGGTCTATGCCCAAAAGTAATGGCAGAAGCTTGGGAAGACAATAACGTGCGTTCCAGCAATGCCACCTTTAATCCTTTGAAGAGTAGGTTTTTTGGAATTTTATTTATTTCTTTTGGAATGTGGAATGTAGTGATTGTTACACCAGCATTAGAACGTTCAGTTACGAATATTGTAATTATATATTTGTGATCTTACACCTTAAATGTCCCACTCCCACTGTTCCAGGGTTGCTTACACATCGGCAACACATCACGTTGCTCAGCTATCAGTTGCTCAAAGCTAAGTATTTGAAATGAAACTTATAATTTCGCATTATATTTTGTTTTCATGTATTTTAATTTTGTCCATCAGGAATAGAAAAACCAACACCTGGGCCTAGCATTTTTTTGTTTTGTATGTAACTGTGATGCTTCAAAGCCTGGAGGACTACCAATAAATTATCTTGGCCCTAGATGAATATACTTTCATAAGAAAGAGAAGAAAGAAAACAAACAAATTTGACTGGCAGAGATTACTAGTCATATCTGTAGGGTTGACAGCAATTGGTTCCCCCTTCATTATGTTGGTAAGCAAGAGCTTCAGACTGAACAAGCCACTGATTTGTATTCCTCTTTTATTCTGGGAGACACCCCCCAATAGCGTGTTGTGAATTGTGCAGGGCCCACAAATTACCACATGAATTTATGATTCGTCCACCCCCGTTTTATGACTTCCAATTAGGTATGGAGTGTCTCACTGGGATCATTGCTCTCATGAGATAAATTCATATCCTCTGTTTAATTTCATGCCAATATTACAAGCGGGGGGGGAAAGCCCATGTCTCCATCAGGATTCATATTCAACTCAATTTGCTAATCTGGTGAAAAGATCACAGATCCCTCAAGATGTCTTTTGGTTGAAGTTTAAAAGAGCATCCATCCTTACACACAACAGAAGGGTGAGTGCTCAATGGGATCTGGTAAACGTCTTTGTGATGTTTTAGCTGATGAGATAAAATAAACACCCCCTACAATGTGTAACTAACATCGGGGACAAAGAGGACAAAGATCAGGGGGGGTGGTGGTTCATTCACCTTGCCAGCCGGGTTTGCAGGTGGGTTTGATGCTGATCTTGACCAGGACGTCCTCGGAGGCTCGGTTTGTCCCGCAGTCGTACGCCGTGACCGTCAGCTTGTACATGCGCTCTTTGCTGTAGTTCAGTTTCTCCGTGTTCTTGATGTAGCCTGACATAAAGAAAAAGAACATGGTGAATGACTGCTCGTGATAACAGTGGATATAATTCACAGAGCTGTGTCTCTAGTCTGCACAGTTCAGTATTATTCAGTTTTGAACCACAGTGCTCACTATTCCGATCTATTTCTATGTATTGTTTTGGGCAGGGGCTGTGGGACGAGGTGTGAGATAGCGATTCGGCGGAGCCCTTCTCGGCCTCACCGTCCTTGTCGATGGTGAAGGGTACGTCAGGCGTGACGATCTCGTAGCTGCAGATCTGGCTGAACTGGAACGAGCAGTCCGCGTCCACGGCCTCCACCTTCAGGATGCTGTCGTAGCTCTTGCCCTCGATGACCGTGGCCTTGTACGACTTCTCCTTGAACACGGGCGAGTACTCGTTCACGTCGTTCACCTGGATGTGGACGGTGGCCCTGAGAGGGTAAAAGAGGAGATGATCATTTAAATGACAACAATAAGAATAGAATGGAAACAGTAGGATGTTTCTGAAAATCTATTTCGGTCACTGACAAGTATACTGTATTCTACTGACTGACGGGGTTAAGTGAGGGTCACAAATGATGTGGTTAGTTAAGCTAAGACAATCTGGCTCTTTATGGTAGCGCGTGCAAATCCATTTCAAACAAGAAGAATGGACCAATATTCACTCAGATCTATTCTCTACATCCATATAGATTCAGTATAAAAGCTCCAAAAATGAAACAAATTAAAACTATATATAACTATATCATGACCAATCCAATCAAGCAGCGGTAAAACGTGAACAGGGTTTTAATAATGGATTCACTCGAGACTAATTCAATTGCTAGGACAGCACTCGGCTTATCTAATTTTCCTCCCACTAATATCCATCCCTTCTAATCAAAGCTAGCTCTGCCTGACTCTCTCAAATGAACCTTTGCTAGGAGACCCCTTTGTTGTACCAGGCCCACAGATTAGCTCACCTTGAAGTAGTGTACTGTGGACCGTTTGTCCAGCCTAGTACACTCCCCACAATCAGGACTAAATCTAATCAGTGCTGAAGAGGGGCTTGGTAATGGCCAATCAGTCTATTGTAATGCATTCAGAGGTGACCCTTCCACATAACTGAATTTTAAATTCTAATGACCATCCTAGGAATGTGCAAAAAAAAAAAAAAAATGGACGTTTCACATACCATAATGTAAATCATTAAACCTCTTTCAATACAGCATTATTAGCAATAATGAGTGAACTCACTCCACACAATGGAGGACAACCGACAGTCATATGGAACCACTGTTCCTCTTAAAATGACTAAAGCTTCGACCACTTATTTGGAAATGGACAATTATCCATAACTGCTTGTATATCATTCGCTAGATCTTTTTAGTGGGTAAAGTGCAACTCAACTGTGTTTCTCAAGTATGGTAGAGCTAACTGAATGACTACACTACACCGGTTGACTGTGGTTTCGATGAGTTTAACTTGGAGGGTCTCTTTGCTTACTTGTGGGACTTCTTCATGTTGGCTCCATCTGGGCCCTCTCCACAGTCGTAGGCCTGGATGGTGAAGGTGTGCTCCTTCTGCAGCTCGCAGTCCAGTCTGTCTTTGGCCCGAATCACGCCTTCGCCTGTGGACTTGTCCAGCACCACCGCCTCGAAGGGCACGTTCTGCCCATGAATTCTGAAGCCGCAAACCTCACCTGAACAATTCGCATCAGGGGAAAATTAACTTTTTTTTCTCCCCATCTCACAATCATTACAAGACGCATCTGTCAAAAGTCAATCAAAATCATAACAGCCCAGTGAAAACGATTTATTCATAGACACGTACAATGGGGAAGAAACTAAAAATAACCGAAACGTTTTGGCAGCCAAGGGTTTGAACAGTGAGGGTCTGTGGAAGAAGCCATAAGCACTGTGTTGGACAACGGGTCAGTACTGGGGGAGGAAGAGTGGGCTGGGGGTCGGGGTTTGGGTTGGAAGATAGGGTTAAAAATGGGATTGAGTGTCCCTTCCAAGCCACTAGTTCACATCACATCCAGTCATGCAGGAATAACCCAAAGAAAAGGTGTGGAGAGGCATTTCACAGGAGTACTCATTCTGACCATAGCTAAAGAAAGAAAAAACTCAACAAAAAGTAAGAGCAAATCAAACCCAAGATTGATTAAATATCGTCCATACAGGACGTATCTGACGTCTAAGGGCTGCTAGACTTTGGTCTTATTCTGGAAAGAGCAACACAACGTAAAAAAACTCAAAAAGAACCAAAGTTAAAGCACAAGGTTCTGGAATGCTGCAGAAGTTCTCTGTTGCGATAAATAGGTCCATCACCATTACAGAAATTCTGCAATGGCTTGAAAACTTCTTAAATAATAAATAAAAAAACTCACTTTATTGCTTCACCAAATACTACTACTAAGTCATTCAAGATAAGCAAAGTCTTCCTGTAAAATGCGGTCTGTCCTTTTCAAAAAAAGAAAGACAAAAATGACAGTACTGGAACAGTACAGGGGATTTAACAAAAACACTGGATCAGAACTAGGGTTAGAAATATCACTTTTCCTGACATCCATATAAAAAATAAAATCAAATAACATCTGCAGCCATGCTGTGATTTAGATTAGTAGTAGCTGGCAAAAAGATGCAGACACATTGAATTTACATGAGTTGGCTTCAGAAGCCATTATATTTAATTTCAGTGTAAAGCAAAGACTCCTCACAGGAAATACAGACCATTTAAACATCATCAATGCTCATTAAAGCAGGACTTTCCTACAAGCTAAATTTGGTGTGGTTCAGCTGCATGTTTAGCCTGTAAAAATATGGATGTGTGTGTCTAATTCTGTCAGTTTAAACCAAACCAAACTGTGAACTCCATCTTAAATTCAATATTTTCTCTAATAGTGTAGATTCAAATTAACATTAAAATTGTGCTTACATTTCTGAGATACTATAATTATGCACCTCAAAATATCTAAAATGAAAACAAATGAGTGTGTGAAAGGCAATTCAATCACATAAGCAATTGGCTAAATCTTAAAAAGCAACATTACAGATAAACATAGTTTTTTGGGGTGGGTGGGGCGGAGGGTGTTAGCTCAATAGCTCAATTATTTTAAAATGGCAACATGGTGGCATAACTGCATTCTATCATTTTTTGAACATGAATACATGCAAGTGTGTATTTACATGTTTACATTTGTTTAGTGTGCACGGGAGTTAAACTGGCATTATGATCCACAAACAACATTGCACAGATATTTCCAAGTTGGCTTTCTTTCCTCAAATCACACATTTTTCATCCAGTTACTCGTTTTAAGAAGAATTTTGGGTTAAATAAAAAGTTAAAAAAAGAAGGAAAAGTAACCAGGAAGAGATTATAGAGCATGACAGGGGCTTCTGGGTAAAGTGCTGATGCTCTTCAGTTAGTGGGTTAATACAGCTATAATACCAGACAATAGAATGAACCCATCATCACCTTCTTTGGTGACGTTCACCTCAAAACTGTCTACAAGAGGGGAGAGAAGACAAACCCAGTCAGTCATACAGAGAGAGAGAGAGAGAGAGAGAGAGCGAGAGAGAGAAAAATAGAGTTCACAGAAAGAGGGCATGATTACGAGAATAACACATGTACGGAAACGTACACATCCAGAAGCAGTTAAGAACCAGCCCACAGGTCTTCCGCTTGCAAGATGCATTTGAGACAAGGATTTGAGTTTCAGCAGAGCCTTAACTGTCCAAACATCTGTTCGCCCGCCTACTTCCAACAGATCCGTTTTCAGTACAAGCCATTACACCAACAGGCACCAAATGTTTACCTTGCACCCAAATTTAAGTAATGGAATTAGCTTTGTTGGAGGAAGAGATAAAGAAAACACTGACGTGATTAAATACATAGGGAAAAGTGCCCGTGTTGCTATATTCTAAATATTTACTTCAAGTAAAACACACTCTAAATATATATGTTGATTGTTTACCATGGACATCACTCCCATTCATAACAAAGCAAAAAAAAGCCAAGGGAACTGGCAGTGTCATTTTTTACATTTGGAAAAAGTTTGGATGATTTCTCATTTTATTTGGGAAAGAACTAATTTGGGTGACCGTTATCTGTATACGTTGTTGGCCTAAAAATTGACTTGCAGCCCTTTTATCCTCCTTGAAATAATTTTCAAGTGAGTTAGCTGGATAAATAGCTGGAGTAAAACCCGCAACCCTCCAAAATCTGGAACATGGACTGAAGTAAAAAGAGCTATTCCGGGTTTTACTCCATTATTAGTGAGTTATCCAGCGAGCTCACTAATCCTGTTTTGTGAAATACCCCCCTGGACTGCAATGTGAAGCAATGCAGCACTTTGACAAATCTGTACCTGCCAACCCTGTCATGACATTTCAGTAAATATAGATAGAGCCATTCTTCTGATCTTCAGCCTCAACAAAGTCACTGGTAACTAAGCGATATAAACCTGTAAGCAAGCGTGAGGCCAATACAAAACAAAGGAAATCAAACACAAATCTTCAATGTTGAGGAAAACACTGTGGCCTGGATTCAATCAACACTCGTCCTTAACTTTTTACATACAATTATAAGCAAATGTAGAGAGTTCTGCAATCTACTAAATCAAACACGCCAAAATCAAATGGTGAAGGAAAAGGGTAGTGCTTGCGTTTACTTGTAAATGAGGAAAAACGCTGATGTAATATAGGCCTGTATCCTTTTAAGAAGAAAAATAGGACAGTACACTGCATGTATCACTAAAACGCAATAAGAGAGTAAAATATACAGGCAGCTCAAATAGGTGATGCAATATAACAGCACTGGTGCAGCAGCATTGAGTCGGACTATATTTTTATCTCCTGGCTTCCACTCACAATGCAGCAGAATTCTATTAGATCTAATGTACTTTTCGGCCCCACAAACTACAGTACTATTGGCTGATTTGTTTTTTGTTCGTGCATAATTTGCACCAAATTATGCACTAGTTACTGCAATGCATTAGTAAACAAACACAAAAAATGATTGATCAGTCAGTTAAACGATTTATGTAAACGATATTAGACTGTTTAAAAAAATTTTTTTTAAGTATAAACCTTAGTTATAATCGTGATATTGTTTTCCATTTCCGTGGTGTAGCTAGCCTTTTTGACAGATGTCCTGTCCAGGTCAGCCACGCCTGAGCTGCTTGCGGGCGTTGCCCCAGCGAGCGGTTTGCTTCCTCGGACACAGTTGTGAAATATGGCCGTGGCCTCGTCCCTGATGTCTGCGCAGCCATTACGGCTCTGGCTCAGCAGATGATTGGTCAGCGGTGCAACAGCCCTGCACTAATGGGGACTGGTGTGTGCGATGCGATGCAGCAGTGGCAGTCACCCACACGGACACGTGATGCTGGGAAACCTTCCCTGGAGGAGCCAGTAAGCAGGGAAGGCAGCCCAGCTTGGTTGGCCTTGTTCTGTACATGTGGGTGTCACTGCCACACAACACCGCTCAGCATGGTAACACCCAGACTGGTAACAGATAGTATTTCCAATAGAACAGTGTCATTTAGAAGATAAGGAAATATGAAATGTGCCCGCTTAAATGCTCCGTTTTTTCAATATGCCTTTGGCACTATTTCTCTTTTCATTCTGGAGGAGTAATTTTATATTTATTTTTTCAATTATATTTGGCAGCTTTATTGGAGAACATAGTGTAGAAAAACAGAAAGAATGGGAGCGAAAGAGAGGGAAAGACAAAGGCAACAAAGGTCGCGCAGCCGGATTCTAACCACAGACGTCGCGGCTTGCAATGAGCTTATGGACAGAGCTCTACAGGCTACGCCACCGAGACATCCCGAAAGATTTTATATTTCTATAATAAAATATCATTAGAACAGCAGGTTCGCATATACAGTAGCAAAAAAAAAAAAACCTTTTATTATTTTTTGTTTCTTGTAAAGCATTTGAATTGTGCTACAGTAGGCACAGCAGTGTGTTGTTCAGGTTTCACATGAAGGGCCTGATTTACTAAGACCTTTATAGCTTGCGCAAAACCTTATAACACAACCAGTGATTGGTGCAAAACAAATACCCTGACCAATCATTGGTCATTCTATTGGTTTTGCACATGCTAAAGATGGTAGTAAATCAGGCCCTTAGACTGCAAGCACTGAACACTAAACACTGAACGCTTTTGAAAGAGCAGCCCTTACATTCCATCCCCAACCTGCTCTGTGAGGCTCTGCAGCACACAAACCCTCTGAACTGTGGTCGCAGTAAATCTCAAAGCGATTAATAAAATATCAAAGCTGCTGCCCCGGCTGCTGCTTGGGAACATTTTCCTTTAATTGTTCCTCTCACAGGAGACATAAAAAAAAACTAAATTCACTCGCACACGTGGATAGCACCTTCCATTAGATGTGATCATTGGCCAAAGATACGGACTAATTCTAATCCTATAGGTTTAGTGTGTACTTATTATTGGCTTGTGTCTCACATCCTGGCGTCCCTTCATAGTCAGAACACAAACAATGCACTCTCTCCTTAACTTTGAGCGACTCAATAATTACAGTTTTTCAAAAGTGGTCAGAGTCTGAACAATATACAGTATATCCCTAAATGATGCTGATGTGCAAGATTTTCCACAGGTTACCACATGCAAGCGCCCTAGTATACATAATTAGAGGAGAAGGGAGAATACTTGACATATTTAGAACCGTGCGCTGAGTCCGTTTCTTTTTAAAGAGTCTGTTTTGTAAACAGGCACGGGATCAACATGGGAAAGTATATCACGAGTCCAAACGTAGGCAGAAGTTAATTTTCAACTGAATCATCAGCGAGAGGAAGCATTGCAACCAATCTAAAGGTGATGCTACACCAGGCAACTTTTTGGGCAATAGTTGTGCCAACAGTTTCCGGCAACTGTTGCCCAAAAAGTTGACTCGTGTATCATCACCTTTACCTCTGCGACTCACTGGCTGCTCTTTGTGTGGAGCTGAAACCAGCCCATCCCAGTCTTTGTTATAGGAACAGGGTGTTACCTCACAGCAAGAATACCCAGGCTCCTATAATCAGATATTCAGTCATAAAATCAGTTCATCTAGCCAAACAGGGGAGGGCGAGTTGGGCATCCCTGACCCACTCAGCCCTAAGAGATTCTCTGCGTTTGTTCCAGGTGAAATGTAAACTATTCACTTTGAATCACAGGTCTTGGTGCATTGGGTCTCACTGTCCTGAATAGAGCTATGGGGAAAGAGGAGGGGGGAGGGGCCAATGAAGATGGGAAAGCAATAGACCAGCGGTTTTTAACCTTTTCTGATCCAGGGACACCCATCCAGGCCCAAAGGCATCCAGGAGACCCCCAAAGGGCTATATTTTTAAAATGTTTTATATTTTCCCAAATCTTTATATAGTCATTGCATATCGAGTCTGGCCAGAGACCCCCTACAGTACCTTCAAGGACCCTCTGTTGAAAATCCAGGCAACAGACACAACAGACACGCTTACTGGAAATAATGGGGAAAAACTCCTCTTACCGGCATACCGCAGCGGCGCATCTTTATCCAGGGCGATCAACGGAGGGTCCAGGAGAACTTTGTCATCGTTTTCCGTTACGATCCCGTGATACGTCGTCTCAATCCAGGGTTTATGTTTATTAACTAAGAGGTACAGGCAGACAGACACAGGCAGAGAGAGAGAAAAAAATTAAATGAGCTGTACTTCCATTTCAACCGTTGTGAAAAATCAACTGACACGCCTTGTTTTTAAAAGACAACAGAGCTCAAATTCAGCCAAATTCTTCATGGATAAGAGGTCGGATGCATGGTAGGAACAGTTGCCAAGACAAAGCATATCTGTGTGCAGTGTTGACTTACTGCACACACACATTCCATAATTATAGGCCTACACAACATATAAAACACAGATATTTCATGAATTCACCACCCTCCAGGCAGCTGAAGGAACCAGTGAAAAATATCCCAAATGTGTGAAGTTATAACTCAAGTTCCTTCAACCGGCACCCTGGGGATTATGCCACACTGCTGTTAGTCAAGCAGCCATTCTTCAGCCAGAATAACACTACAGTTAGGAAAGGATTTCTGACATACCAGAATATATTTTCTGGAATCACGTGTGCGAGGCTTCATGCGTCAGCCATTATATATTGTGTATATAATGAGAACTGCACGCCACAGGCACACAGCATGACAACCGAAGCACAATAAGTGGGTAACGACATGGTGTCCAGTCCACAGGAACAAAATTCAAAAGTTCACAAAATAAATAAAAAATGTGTTAAAAAAATTTGTTAATCTGTCATATAATATGTCATATAATACACATTTTTGTAGTTTACCGCAGATTTTATTTAAACTTTGTAACTGAATATGACCCAGCGTTGAGCAAGGCAGAAGCCTGTTCTACATATGTACATTTCAGGAGTTAGGAGGAGGCCTCATTTTCAACTTATGGAAATGTGGCCCCCATTATTTGAAAAATAGAATGCAAAATATTACAAACAATCTGATAGTAAAGCACTCGGTATATGATACAGGGGGAATGACTTAAACCTGCAGCAAAACACACACACGCACACAAACACACACACGCGCACACAAACACACACACAATCTCTGCGGTTTATTTTCAGAAACTTTGGCCTCCACTGCAGATGCAATAATATTCTCCCTGAGGGAAATTTTCTCCCTTGCACCTTTTCAAATGAGAAAAATGAGGGGAAAAAATGTCAAAATGAAAGGTCAATGAAGAATAGGACTGCCATGTAGGCCTACATCAAACATTATGTATGATTGCCCACTCTGGCCAATCCTTTACCCATTAATGAATAAATCTCTGGTTTATACTTCCTACAAAAGAAGCTCTTTGTTACAGTACAATACATAAAACAATTTTATCCTTACACTGGAAGCTTCTGCAAGCTTAAATGACCCTGTTTGGTAATTCAACCCGTGGGGATATTTTGGTCATAGGGTAGGGACGGGCATTATCCATTTAAAAAAATGACATCACTGTACAATTTTAGGTGGTGGGTAATGATATTTATTCCGATTTTGCTTACCATTTAAAATTGTTCCAATGGGATTGGATTGACTGATTCAGACAATCACATTATTACAAGCACTTACAGAAACAATCTTAGCTAACTAGCTAACAATCGCCAACAACTGTGCTCTTGGATTTGCCCTTGTTTTAGTTACACTAATACACTAAGGCAAAGCCATTGGCTTTTAAAAGGTTACAGTTGCTTCAGGGGGACAGGGAGGAACACAACATCTTTTGAAGGTGATTTATACAATAATTTTTGGCAGCTGCTATTTTGCAGGTTGACAGTAGTTAAAACACCACACGCCCCCCATCCCAGTGAGAATGTTGTCATCCAGGCCTGGCACCATTATTCACGTTGCCTAATTCAGTCAAATGCCCTTGTGTTCGCCTTCCTTGTAAGTCATTGTGGATCATTCTGCTAAATGAAAGTAATGTAATGTAGCCTACACCAAGTCTAAACACACGTATTCCCTATATTGTGTCGAAACAAATGTATTCCTTAAACATCCTAATACACCGTTTCCACACCGTACAAGATCCTGTATCTGTAACTGACTCTCTGCAGGGAAAAGGCCATGTGGCCATTTTCAGGTAATAACCTGGATTATAGAGGTCAGCTGGTGTACTTTATGCAAGCATTCAGAGCCAACAATGAACACATTTCTGTCAGTCTACGTACACAAGAACTGAGTCCAGAGACTTCTTAGGCCTCACCCGACTCAGTGTGATGCACACCTTCGGAAGCCTTGCCAGGCCAGCCAACAAGACGATCTGATTACAGCGCACAAACACACAAACAGTTTTAAATAGGATTTTATTCTTAAATATGGCGGATGGGAAGGTTGCCTATGTTCTTTTATTTGTGGATACCTTCTTATTTGGCATAAAAATATATGCTAAAGAAAGTTTCTCGTGAACTGCCCGATAAAAAAAAAGATAAAAAAACAGGACTTATTGTAGTACAGTCTGCAGTAGTAGCAGCAGTAGTAGTAGCAACCTGGAAGAATTGCAATACATACTTCCTGCCAAGAATAAAATAGCACATTAATGTAGATTGGGAGCCTTTTCACTACGAAATCCAATAACATCATTTTAAATCAATAATTTAATTCAGAAAATAGAATATGACAGATTACTGATGGCGCAGTCAAGGGCTCTCTAAGAAACACCGCTCCAAAGACGGCGGGAAAGCGGACACAAACATCTGCTGTTCGCTGACTGGAGGGAGGAGAGACGAGGGGGGAGTTACATTCAAATTAAAACCAATTTCCTCGAATGCAATTACTCCTTTTTCCTTTCCCCCCGAAACAGCTCATTAAACCATTTGCAACTATTTAAAACAATTTACGTTTCGTCCGGACGCTAATTCCTCGTCGCCATTACTATTAAACCGGCAATTAAACTTAAAGAGAGTGGAGGTTTGCAGCTGTGGTGGCAATGAGATTAAGCAAGAGGAGCTGTGATGTGGTTACATATAATTCTGGAGTGCCCTTACACCCCGGCACGGTCTGGCTGTTTGGGATGGCCCAGATCCAGACTCGTTACCCCCCATCCGCTTTAAGAGGAAGCCCTTCATCACAGCACACTGCCGTGAAACAAGACTCGCACTCTGCCAGCTCTAACTCCAGCTCTAACACAGGAACATGGGCATATAACACAGTCTGCCAGCTCCAGCTCTAGCTCTAACACAGGAACAGGGGCATATAACACAGTCTGCCAGCTCAAACTCCAGCTCTAGCACAGGAACAGGGGCATATAACACAGTCTGCCAGCTCAAACTCCAGCTCTAGCACAGGAACAGGGGCATATAACACAGTCTGCCAGCTCAAACTCCAGCTCTAGCACAGGAACAGGGGCATATAACACAGTCTGCCAGCTCAAACTCCAGCTCTAGCTCCAGCTCTAGCACAGGAACAGGGGCATATAACACAGTCAATGGCACTGGAGATTTGTCCCTCCACTGATCTTGTTGGTCTGATGTTGAATAAAAAGTTTACCTGTCTGACTGCACACGCGTGTCACTCTACAGCCCCCTTTCTTTACACACATGGCATACAAATAAACACACTGGGAATGTCTAGAGCACCAAACGCCATTGGCTAGCTATGCACGGTAGCAGCCACATGAGCAGCGCTTAATTTGGCCTGCTCTACACTCCACCTGTTATTAATGTTGGCTTCAGGCACCATCTGCATAGTTCCAAAAGGCAAATTAACCTCCTTCTGCTGAGAGTAAGCATTTGTCATTGGCAGGGAGAGAATCATTAGCAATAAGAACAGAAAACAACGTCATCCTTTGGGCGGGAGAGCCCGCCCGGGTGGATCCAGACGCTACATGAGTTATCTCGCTTTTCCGGATGTTTCTGTCTGCTGATCCATTGCCAGTGAAGGATTGATTCAACTTACAGGCGCAAAACAAACGAGTCCAACAATAATTAATAGATCGCTCGCAGTGTTCATGCAACCGCATCGGCCCAAAATGACTCGAAATTGGCTGCATGCAGAACTAAATGACCAATAATAGGAACGGATGGGGTGGAACCACGAGCACTAAAAGAGACGCTCACGCGGAAACACCGATACCGCCAGTGTAAACGTTTCCAGAGAGGCGGCGTGGTTTGGAACGCCGCGTGTGGGAGAGGTAAACAGGACAGGGTCTTCCCTGGGGAAAGCACGGACATCCGGAAGAAAAGTTTCTCCATTCCTCATAGTCAGGAAAAACACATCCCGTCTCCGTCAATCTCAGCAATCCAGCGGGGTGAAAATACTAAGCGCTCGCACGTGTGTACGCGATTTATTTTTAAATCAAAAACATAATTACGGCACTGAGAAAATCAATGCCGATGTACATAGGCCTATACTTTTCATATTAAACAAAGTATGTCATCAGGAGTAGGTTCATTTGCCCAACTTTTAGGAACGCTACCTTATAAAGCAGGAATTGAAATGTATTGTGGTCTGGGTGTTTGTATTATAGGCTACAGACCGTAAAAATACGTTACCTTTTTTGGGTGAATTTTTCCTTTAAGCCCTCAAGCCCACATTTCGATCATGTGCTATGATGCAATCAAGCATCAAACAGTCCTTTCAGGGCCTAAGGGATTAAGGGGTTGTGGTGGTAAAAAGTGGCACCTTGGAATATAAATTACCTTAAAATAATCAATTGGATGCAATGCTATCCTCACCTAAACCAGTGACCCAACGACAGTATGTGCTTAACCAGACGTGTGGAGGCTAAATGCCTCTGAGATGGTAACTATACGTAACCATAAACGAAATTAAATTCAGTGCAAAAACAGAAATGCAGTGCATGTGTTATCCCTGCATTTTGATCGCCCAATATGATGCATATCTGGCACATATAGGCTATGCATTAATAATGCGTTACATTTATCAACCTGTGCAGCTAATTAATATTGGCATATTTTATAAAGCTCAATGCCCGTGTCCCTCAATGCCATGATACAGCATCGAATTACAACCATCGAAACAAATGCTAAAAACCTGGTTCTTATTTTTAAATTATTTTTATCCAAAGTGCAGTCTAGTAAAACTATTACTTGTCTTATGGTGCAGAAGAATAAATAAATGCTCAACTTGTGTATCAGCACACTGCTGGTGCAATGCATGGTATGCACACAGTAAAATGCCCAGTGTTAATTCAACTCTGGGGCCATAAGTACTCTCCAAGAGTTTATTTAACACTGAACATTTTACTGTGCAGGCCTTTTTCCCACCGTGCAAACCCAGACACATTTAATCCAATAATGGGACACTCCCCTTTCAAAGTCATGACCCAGAGTTTACCAAGAGCCAAAGGTGTGTGACACATAGGCTGTGTCCGAATACGACCCCTGCACACTTTTCGGGGCGCATATTTGAGTCCACTTTGTCAAAAAGCTTTTGAGTGGGCGACTTTTTCTCACAAAAGGGGGCACTTAGAAGACCAGGATGAACCCCTTATTTCCGGGGTTTTGTTGAGGGAATTCAGGAGCACACTCATCTGCAGAACGGTGCACTCATCCGACAATTTCACTAAGTAACCCGGAAGTAAAAGCGTAAAAGACATAGAGCGCATGGTATAAGATAAATTAATATTACAAAATACTCTTTTTTCTTTCTATCTTCATTCATAATCTACACTTTGTAACAATGTAACAATTTGTATCACTTTGTCATATGTTAACTGATTGATATTCTCAATAAAAATGAAAAATTCAAACTACTTCCTCACTAGTTTGGAAAAAGTTTTGCGGGATTTCTTTCGCACACTGCTTGCAAAGTGAGGGGACAGGGCACATAGGGACAGGGGTCTGAGTGGACAGGGGACAGGGAACAGGGGTCGTATTCGGTGCCATACCCTGAAAGGGCTCAGAGATCAGAGGGACACTTTACAGCCAATGGCGATACAGTTCCCATAGCGCCAGCTGCGAAAAGAACACTTCCCAAATAACGCCCCTCCTGCACCCTCACTTTTGCTTCGGATCAAAAGCTTCTAATAATGTCATATCCTTTTCTCATTCCCTTAACAAAACAAAAAAGGCCTAGAAGCACCATCATTCAGCTTAGAGCAATCAGTAAGAATCGCTTGGATCACCAGGCTGAAACGGTTTCTTTTTTGTTTTCTTATTGTTTGTCTGGCTGTGGATCTGAACGTGGTTTACGGGAAACTACCTCAGGAGACGCATGTCGACTGAGACTCCGGGGAGTTCAGAAGCGCTACGGAAATGAGACAAGGAGAAAAAATAATAATCATAAGAAGAGGAAGACTGAGGGTAATTCAGTCATTTACCGAGAGCAGCCAGCCTCCCCACAGGCGCACAGCGCGGGTTATCGGGCGGGGTCATCCGCACGAGGAAACGGATACAGAGCGAACGCAGTGCAGCGCCAGCGGAGCAGTGCGGAGCGAGGCATCTTAATGGGCCGTGCCGTGCCAAAGCCGCGGGCTCTTCAGCCCCGCCCCATGTCTGCTGCTCTCATTACCTCAACAGAGGCGGATAAAGAGCGCTGCAAACGCCACGCAGGGGGGGGAGGGCTGCTCGCGCTGGAAGGGCCGTGCTGGAAGCAGGTAGCGAGCGTGTGGGGTCACTTGGAGCCGAAACACGGCTGACCCCTGGAACAGGCTGGGGGGGAGGGTTAAGGGGGTAATCCAAATGATTCAGCGCTGTGCCAGCTCTTTTGCTCAAAGCCCTGACTCACTGTCCCTCACAGGGCAGCTCATTAATGCCCCTCATTCAGGTGCTGAGTGAACGGTATCTTAAGCATTTCACTTCACCCACATTAATAAACGCTCACCCGAAACCAGGGAGTGGGCTGCTCGTGTACAATGCTCCATTTACATTTTAAAAGCTAAACGCTTAGCTTGTGTGGTGTAAAAAACGTGGCCGTGAAAAATGTTTTCTCCCAGATCGCTCCCCTTGTGTTGTGCTCGACGCTGCGCGATGCTCTCTAAGTGTACTTAAAGCAGAAGAATGGCGGAATCTCAAAACTGGAAAAGGCATCAATTGTTTTTTTGTGCTACACATTCCCATGCTTATTCCCGCCGGCATTCTCCCACTGTCTGGCTCAGGCAGGTTTGAATGGGACAGAGGAATGGCTGTGGTTTTCCGGTCAGCACAAACGAAGCCCCAGACATGGTTTAATCACACTGGACTGCCACAGCCTTTCCCAAATAACACGGCCATCACCGCCCAGCTGACACACATTAGGATGAGTCACCGGAACTCCAACTACTGAACCAGACAGTAAAAGCCTTTATAACAGTGTGAAGAAATAAAACGATAATAAATGACCATCAGATTTGTGCAGCTGGTGACTTTGAACGATTGCAGACCTTATGAGTGGTTGATGTTCGTCCACCACCCACTCATCCACCCACTCATCCACCCAACTAATTGTACCAGTATAAAGGCAAAAGGAAAAGAACATATAGGCTAGACTTAAATCACAAATCAATCAGTCACTGATTTGCAAGCAAGCCTGTGTGGTCATGAAAATTAATCTGAAGGGTTTGACATGTTTGCAGTGAAGGCGCCCAATGGAAGGCAGACGCTATCAGAGAGCATTTAAGAGTTAAATGAGTTAAATGTTAAAAATGTTAAAAATATCAAACTGTGTCCTTCCCAAACCCGCTGTACAGCCAGCCATGCTGAGTGGAAAGTTAAAATGCATCCAATGATGGACAGAACACACACACACACACACACACACACACACACACACGCTTGCACACACACACACACACACGCACACACGCTCGCACACACACGCACGCACGCACGCTCGCACGCACGCACGCACGCACGCACGCACGCACGCACGCACGCTCGCACACACACACACACACACACACACGCTCGCACACACACACACACACACACACACACACGCTCACACACACACACACACACACACACGCTCGCACACACACACACTCGCACACACACACGCTCGCACACACACACACACACACACACAGCTCGCACACACACACGCTCGCACACACACACACACACACACACACACACACACACGCTCGCACACACACACAAAGCTGCTTCTGCAGCAGCACAGTGGCTCAGGGCATTCAGGGGTCAAACAGGAAGTGACCTCATTGTATTTCCTTGGCCTGCGTGTGTCCGTTTAACATCTGGCCCACCCTCTTAGTACAGCCCTCAGCAGAGAAGCCAAGGCAGTCAATGCCACAGAAGCCTCTTAGAGCTAATACAGGGCCATACCAAATCTGCGCCCTCAGATCAGCACGCACACTAACAACTTTAGGAACGAACACAGTTTTAACTACTCTCACTCATGCACTACTTCCACATTGGAACAGGTATGCATGTGTTTACAGTTCTAAATATGCAACCTATCTTCTGTGATACTGCATTGGCTCCAGGACATAGCAACCTTGCCAGCCAGTGATTCATGATGTCTCATTGCAATAAAGTGTCAGAACTCCCAATATTTGCAAACCTCCCAACCCGGCTGTTTATTTCCACACATAGCGTTTCTGTTTGTCACGGTCGGTGGACAAAATCTTTTTTTTTTGCCATTGGCACAACGGTTTTTTATTATAATAAAACTATAACAAGTCAAGAAAAAAAAACGAACGCACTTTCTAGGTTTAAGGCTCTCCTCAATTTGTTCTCGGACATTAAGAACACAACCAAACTTTGCCACACTTCTGTGTTTACAGGGCAGTAATTAATTGGCTCTCCTCAATCGTAGTGTTGACTGCCCTGCACAGTGCAGGATACTTCGGGTAAACGTGGGCCTCAAGCCCTTTCCTAATAAACCCCACCCCCCATCCTTTGAGGAAAGCCAACAGTAGGGCATTGGTGTCTGGCTGCTTCCAGCTGATTGGAGACAGGGCGTCGGGGAAAGCTCTGGTTAACACGCAACGCACTGTGTGCTCAAGGAAGGGATTGTTTGCTCACCGAGCAGTCAAAACTCAGACAACAGGGCAAATGTGTTTTCGCTGGGCGGAAGGGGAGGGGGGTGGGTCAGGGAGGTGCTGAATGCGACTCCCACACACACACACACACACTCTGTGAATGGAGGCCCTGTGAGAGAGAAACCCGTCTGTCCAGGCCTGGGGAAACCTGGGTAAAAAAAACAAAACACAGGGCCTGTTTTCAGCCTCTCTGAGGTGGTAACGCAACACGCGCCACACTCCAGGTGATGAGACCTCAGCCCTCCTGTTCCCATGATGCTCCCTGTTTCACTGCGCGGTGGCGTAGAGCTGTGCTCCAGGCCTTTCGCCTCTATTAATACAACCTGGGACAGAGTAAAGTAAATAAATGGTCGCATACTGATGGAATTATCACCAGGATGTAGTCTAGTCATTCTTGAAATGTTGAGTTGCCAGAGTTTATTTTAATTTAAAAAATAAAAACCAGATATTCCACCTCCACGTAGTTTTCTACCAAAACGTTTGTAACTGCCGGCAGCCATTAACCATAATGGTTTCCCTTTCTTTCCCTGGATAAAGGCTTTCACTAACTTCTAACCTCCTTGGTCATTCCAGTCTTTATGTTCTTCAGATTCCATATTTTTAACATTTAGTTTAATTCAGGCTTTAGGAGGAGTTGCAAAACTCACTCAGCTATCCATGACACAAATCTAGTTTCCCCTTTTCATATTTTATTTTAAAGTCACATTGTTAATATCGTAAAAGAAATGGTGTTTGGAGAGAGGCGGATGGTCCCCACCCCCCACAAGTAAAGACAGACTCCATATTCACAGTCAAATTACCTATTTGTGACAGATCACTGACTCTTGACAATTCCGCCAGTCATTCAGGGCAATTCACTGGTGAGAAGGCAAATAAAACAAGAAAAGGCCCTTGCTGAATTAGGTGTCTGGAACTTTCTACCCTTCCTCGTTACACTAAAAAATGGAAAGCAGCACAAACTCTCCACAGTTAAGCTCGGTTTCATATTCCCGCAGACTGAATATTTTCTCATAACGGCGTCAGAGTTCTGCTGTTCCTGTTCTTGTTACAGAGGCTGCATTGTGATGAGCTCATTCCAGCGCTCTGCTCTGGGCTCAAAGCAAAAAAAAAAGGCCTTTGTTCCCCCAAGTTTCGACTCTATGAATAAACGGGGCACCAAATAAAGAGTTGATGCAGAGGCAGGGAAGTCACACGCCCGAGAACAAACTCATTTTTGAGGGAGGAATCTGACTGAAAAATGTACGTGCTTCTCGGAAACAATTAAACAACGAAACAGCGCAAAGTAGAAAACAATATCCTTATTATCCCACACAGCAAAAACACATGGAGAAGGAGAACGTCTGAAATATGATATCACAGAGGCTTACTCACACAAAAAAATGCAATCCCAGCTTTCTAACTCTCCAGCTGATAGGTTGCCACTTGCTTAACAGAGTAGCCTATTGATTTGTTCTGTACAACTGGCACCAGGCCTAAGATGCTCTAATAATTTCCCTAATCTTTTCACAATTACCAGGATACACCCGACCGTTGATCCTTTCCATCCAGTATTGTTCAAAAACCTGAAAAGGACATATGGGATTGAAATCTTCCAGGTTTTAACAGGAAGCGCACAGTGTACTGGACTGCCAGTATTGAAAGTTGTGATTAACTATGGCCAACAGCCATGTTATTTCTTTGTGTTTTCCTGTAAAGGAACAAAGAACAACAAAGTCTTGCATAAGCTCAAAATACCTGGATCGAAATAAAAAATAGGGAAATGTAACAAATTAATGATAACAAAATTACATAAGAGGGGATATGCATGTAAGAAATGGCTTCTTTAAAAAGGTGGTACATTTAACAAAAATCTATGTTATATATTTTTTAAAAGAAAGTGTGGTGTCTAGGTTAGTGAGTGTGGCTACTGTTCTCTCAGACTGTTTCCACTGAGCCTGTAACAACACGGTTTCCCCACATTGACTCACCAGCCTTTTATTCTAGCAGCTCCGATGGGAGCTCACAGCCAAAGATGTGATGCACGCTGTCACGTGTCTTCACAACCGTCCACAGCAGGCCTTGGTAGAAACAGACTCAAGTGTTTGACTTCGAGGTTCAGATCGACGGAGAGCTTTCGTCAATGACGGCACGTGTCCCTGTGCTTAATTATCCGTCGATACAGTACAATTAGCGCTTGGAAACACTGCTTTAGGGAAAGTTAAGGAACCATGAAGATGAAAGGACACGTGGTTCTTGAAACAGCCTCTAAGAAAATGGCCTTTCTCATTTTTTTCTTAACGTTCGTATTCAACTTCAATTTCCAATAAATTATGAGCCACAAAGACTCACTTAAATCTGCCATCTGCCATAGGCCGCCATAAAGCACAAGCCCACAGCCTACATCCTCTGCCATAGGCTGCCATAAAGCACAAACCCTCAGCCTACATCTGATGTTTTTCCAGTCGGCTACCACATGCTGTGCTGAATACTTCTTACACCGTCGTTTCTGAGCACCGTGCACAAGTGTTCAATTAAAGAGCAGCCTTCTCACTACATTAAAATTAAACACTGCACATTTTCCAATCTCCACAAAAGCCCCATTAAACGCTATATTATACCAATATAACCAGCCAGCGGATGATGTAGTAAGGTGGATAAAAATAAACCAGGAAGGTAATGGTTCTACAATTAAGATGAATACAATGATAAAAGACCAGTTTTCTTTCAATGCACAGCAAAAGGTATCAAAAAAATAAATAATAAATAAATAAATTTAAAAAAAGATCTGCTGTACTATATAGGCTATTAACCTTCTGTCTTTACATTTGGGCCCTGTCTAATTTGAGCACTTATTCATCCATACTGCCTCCAACAGCAAGCCTCAACAACACTAGTCTGACTGTGCCTGCTGTTATCCTGATCTGAAAAATATCCAAGAAAGAAATGCGGCAAAATACGTCTAATCTGAGCTGACTGTGGGAGTAACCACCCTGCCCACACTAATGGTTTTTAAGAAGGGGTCATAGGCAAGCTCACTTCACAGCAAATTCAACAAGGGCAGTTAGGGCAGTTAGCACTGTTCACTGAGTCTTCACTACCCTGGAAAATCATCAAGTAGCCTTCAGTGCATTACAACCAGGATGTGAAATTAAATGCTGGTAAAAATTTTATTGTGGATGGTAAAATTTTCTAGCAGCCGCTTTTGGCAGCACAACCAGGTTGTGTTGTATTGTAAAAGGTAATGTGGCTGGTAAAATGATGAAAATGGCTGGTGATTTTTATGATCCACAAGTAAATTTCATGCCCTGATTATAACTTAAGCTCATTTAAAGCCATCATATTCATCATGCAGTTATGCTTCTGTTAAAGACAAGAAAGTTTAGGTGCCAATACTTTAACTATGCAACTAAGTAGAAATAAAAAATAAATACCCCTTTTTAGCAAACATGATCAATGATTTTTGGTTGAACAATCAATCGTTTACGGTTAATAGCGAATAGTGCAGAACACAATCAATCAGCCAACCACCAGATTATTGGCAAAACTCCGGAGTAATCAGATAAGAAAAAGTGGAAATTCATACCACTGCCCCAACACATGCGATTTAAGAACTCCTCACTCCACTTGACCTCAGCGTATTCATTATTTTTAGTGAACATGGTAGACTCCAAAATTACTGTTAAGATGCAGTATTTTCCATCACAACATCAATATCTTTAACACGTTAATTAGCCTGGCCTTTAATCGCCTCAGGCTCATCACTGGCAAAAGCGCCAACCGTCTCTTTACAGGAAACTGAAACAAGAGAGCCCAACCGAGAAATGCATGTACCGAAGACAGTCACAGCTCTTTGAATGTGCCCTCTGAAAGGTCAGTCAGATAAAGAGCAATCCAATTCCCCTGCCGCCGCCCAACATTGGAACACAGTCCACGAAATTCTTGAATTACATCTGAGGAAAAAAAAAAAAGAGGAAAACAACAGCAGTGATTTCCTTTTTGTTTTGAGCAAAGGCGCAAATACACATTTGTTCGTTTTTACATGTAGGCCTAGATGTCAGATGATTGACATCACTGTGGACAGAGCCTTGGACAGGGTCAAAGGTCAGCAGCTGTTTGTCTTTAAAAAGCGAAAGCAACTACTGCTTTGGGGTTTTCACATGTTTCTTTTCCTGATAGCAACAGGAAAGTGAACAGGTGCAACAGCCAAACACACCTGTTCAGCTGACACAGCAACAAACAACGCCAACTGGACTTAATGGTATTTGTGTTATAATGTACTGTATAATGTACTGTATACCAATGTGCAAAATGGTCAAATATGAATATTTTAGCCCTGAAAATACTGAGCCACGGGACTTGAGAGGTGGGCTTTACAGAGGTACTGGCACATTCTACCCAATTTACATAATGATAACAGGGCTGAAAACGGTGCTGAGCTAGCTAATGTGTCACCATTATTGCTATGAATGTGAATGGTGCCATTCCCTACAATGGCAAAAAAGGGCGTTGTGGATTTGCAGTTGCAACAAGCCAAATTATGATTACGCAATACTCGCCAAATGAACCTCATCTTCAGTAAAATGGATGACCTACATTTAATAGACTGAGCTGGGAGATTACTGCTTCTAAAACCTGATGTACCTGATGATCAGTGGACTTCGCCGATGTGGCGATGTTTTTAATCTACAGATTGACACGTCGCTGTATTGTTCATGCTGTATTGTTGATATATCTTGTAATATTTCCATATAAAACAAATAGGTTAATAACTTACTATGCTTGCTATGTAACTGTAGATAAGGTAGGAATTGAAGTTGGCTAAATGTTGGAAGTAGAATAACGTAACCTAATGTAAGGAGTGTGGAAAGAGAGAAGTTTACTCAGAAGCCCAAGGTGAGATTTGAACCCCGCTCCTCTCACTCATTCAAATTGTTCCAAAGCTAACGCGTTACAAATCAGTTAAAGGCAAAATCGCCGATAGCTAAGGGCAACGTCGTTATTTTTTAACCTGAGGGTTGCATCGCCAGAGAATGTTGTCCTGGTAACCTGCTACAAGGCCTTCGCTTTACTGCACCTCACTGTGCTTACTAGCGAACTAGCCGAGCTACACCCGCTACACCCACACTGAAACACGTTTATAAGTAGTTTTGCAAATTGGGGTCTGTACCGGTCCGGTAGTCTTCAGAATCTGATTCAGGTTTGAACATGTATGGCCGAATCTGTTCAATGTTCCCAACCCCTCCAGCTGCCATAATGAGTTGCTCATAAAATAAAAAAATATCAAAAGTGAGTGTGCATTTGGGTAGTTGACAAATAGGCAGTAAAAAAAATACATATTTAAAAGACAAAATGCATATATTTATGTAGTGTGAAGTCTGATCTTTCTGAAAATATAAGGGGTCACTAATTTTGGCAATCTTTCCATTGATTTGTTGACAATGGTCTTCTTTTTCAGTAAATGCCAGTTAAAATTTGCTGTCATCCTTTCAAAACTTTTGAAAATTATACTAATTTAAGATGGATGTGATGATTTTATCTTTCTTTATGTAATACTCAACTGTTTTCTTGATTTATTTCAAGATAAAAACACATTTTTGGTTCCTTTATGTGTGTCACACCATAGGACATTACATCACACCAAGAGACAAAAAAGGTAGTTATTGTATTAAAGTATTTTTATTTAACTTTGAAGAACACATACTTAATTTTCATAATAAACTTGTACAGTTGATTAATTCAAATTTTAGTTTTGATATCACAAATGAGAAAGGACTAAGCATTTTTTATTCCAAAGCCGGTGTGGTTCCAAGTGTCTGGCGCTATTTACACCTCAGCGTCAGAACTACATGAATATAGAAGAAAACACTGAAAATGATCAAAAAATAAGAAAAGTAATTAAATAAATCTGATTAAAATTATTTAAAATGCTTCCTAATGAGATCTCATCCTCTTGTGTGACATCTCTGTCCTCCTGTGTGACACCTTTATTGTATCACACCAGAGGACAGTCCTGTCACACGAAAGAACATTTCAGGCTTTCTTTGGCAGTTTGTGGCCTTGTTGTTCTTAGCTAACCTTTCATTAGCAATTAGCGAATAACATTTGCATAGTTCTTCATAATTATATAGTTCAACATACAATTTTTACATTAGAAACATAATTTAGGGACGTCACACTAAAGGACGACAAAACTGAACCCTTTTATAGTGGTTCCAAAAAAGTAAAATTTCTGAAATATTCTGAGATAAAAACTTACCATCTGCTCATGCCAGGTGCTTCACAGTGGACTTCAGTCTCATGACCTTGAATGGGGTCCTTCAACTAAATATATGTGTCCGCGGAATTGCCCGTTTTAAAGTCAGGATATGGTGTCACACAAGAGGACATGACTTTTAGTGACAAAATGTATTGAGCTGGCACACTTTTAGAAATATATGGATGGAAAAGGGGGTGGTCATTTATGAAAATAGACACTTGAAAAATTATGCCAGGGGTTTTATCAGCAATTTTATGTATTTCCTTTTTTATTTATAAAAGTTGTAATTAACTTAACCTTGCTTGAGACAGTCACACCATAGGACACTTTTGAGGTTTGGCTAAAAATAAAAACTCATAAAAAAGCAGTTTTGATGACAACAGGCCCATGTAAAACAATCAAGTTTATAACCATTCATTACATTTTAAATGGCCACAATGCTAATTATATAATCTTTCATCTTGTGTGACGGTGAAAATGCTATGTCACGTCAACAACCCATTTCTAAGGATTGTGGTGTGATGTATGAAATTTTACGAAAAATGTAAATTATCGATAATCCAAAGGATATTCTGGAATGAAGAACAACAGAGTAAATCCTGAAATTCTTAATAAGTGAAATGATATGGTTCAAGACTTACTTACAAGATATACTTCACTTGTAGAAATAATTGTTGAGATGAAAGACGTGTGGTAAGTTAAAAAAAAACATTGGAGGAGGACCTTAAACAGGCACAGTGATGAAGCTGTGCAAAAACACCACACCAATAAAACTTTGCTCAGATCTGTAGTCAGTGTTTGTAGCTATAGCCGTACAACACACCCCAAGTTCAGCACATTTTCATACTTTTTGTGCTTCAGGTACTCTCAAACAAATACCTTAATTGTTCCCACAAATCTGTGTTCAAACAGCATCCTCAGATCTGCCGCCAGTCAAGAACTTACAATGCAACCTTCGGGTATCACCTCACTGACTTGGAGCCTATCAGGTTTTTATACGGTTTCTGATAACACCCTCGGGCAGAAAATGTACCACTGCACAGATTAACTTCACACATTAAATACAGCACAATAACATGATATTAAGAATACATGCGAGAATTTAAGGAGGACCAGTTAAACCCTGATCGGGGTTTCCAAAGACAATGACAAAACAAGCATCGAGTAGTATTCAAGTCCGGATGTCATCAGAGCCTTACTGAATCTGTCCCACAGCAGAAACTATTTGGAACATGAGTAGGGTACCCTATGTTGAAGGTGTAAATGATATGGTCGGAACAGATCCATTGATTAGCACCCACCACACTGCTATCAAGAAAAATGGGAAAGAAAATGGAGGCGCGATGAGAAAGGCTAAAAGCCGACACATCGTGCATTGTTTACCTTATCTTTTGTGACCATTCATCTCGTAAAAAGGCCATTGTCACACAGATGTCTATCGTTAGCGACCACACACTTTATCGCACCACCATCTGACGCAATTGTGAATGCCAACACTGCAGATATCACCACAGCTCATGGACAACACGCACAATTCAAAATGTAGAAAAAACGATCGCTTTTAAGGAAAAAATGAATGAACCTGGCTTCAAGAGACCTGTTGTTCCAAAGTTTGTAACAACTCAATTTAGTTATTGAATTCCAGTTGCATGGCATACAGAACACGAATCCAAGCGACAGGATTATTAAATTATTACAAACTATACTAAAGCCACATGGAAACTCAATTGGCATGCACGACTACGCCTGGAATCACTAGATTATTGCAGTGTAATATATACTGTAGTGTCAGAGCAACTATACATTACCACATTAGCTACACTTCTCGTTGTGGCAACATTTTCAATTAGCCTAACGGTCTCGTATCGGAATTAATCGTCCGAAAGAACCTTGTTCCACGTTAAGTGATGAACAACCCACGATTGGCATCTGTCCATGTTTGTTTCAAAAGGAAATCAGAAACTTCGCAGATGGCATAAGGGTGTGACAGTCAAGGATAACGATTCCCTTCCTTTATAATATTGCATTAAAGGTTGTGTGCTATAGACCTTACAGCGCATGCCTAATCAATATTGATCAAGAAACAACCATTGCCAGACGGCAATAATTCAACACACAAAGCACTGTTTGTTAAAAAGTAGTACCGTTACGCTTAATGTAGGCTATTTGTTCTCCAGCTTTTTGTTAAAAACGCTTGTAATAGAATCACCACGTCCGATTGCTGCAGTAACTTCCTACAGAACGCCATTCAATTTTGATAGTTATGCTCGCTTTAAGGTGTGTCAGCCTTAGGGTGCTTAGGAACACATTGTGATATTGGACTTGGAAATTAAATAGCCTACATTTCATCCACGTAAGATAATACCGTGTGAAGTTCTCACAATATTTATTTCAGCCAGTCTATTACCCTAGGACACACACACATGTTTAAATAGCCTACTACAGCAATGTTTGTGAACGGCTCTGCAATGCGTAGCAAAGCTTCATGCATTATTATGCCTCATATTAATCAATCGACACTCATCAGAAATCCAGGCTATGTAGCCTATAACACCACCCGATTATGACGAATTTATAGCCTAACATTACAGCAAAATAATACAAAACCTACATATTAGAGTAGGCTACTTGTTTTGAGTGGTTTGAACACATGGCTCAGGTAGGCTACTCTTAAATGATCATTCATGAGCGTTACGCAGACCATTTAGGAAGGTAAAACTCAGGGACTGCATAGGATAGGCTACAACTTGAATTGTTTGGCAACAAGGACGGAGAGAAGCCTGCGGATTAATAGGAAAACACACAGCCGAAACAAACACATGATAGCCTAGAAAACAAATTCGCATGAATGAAGCAAAAATAAAAATCCATCCATTCATATTGTAAGTTAGATCGTACTGGACACGCTACGATTATAAAATACAACTTATTTAAACCTACACCATTTATTTTCAACCAATTCACGCCAAATGGACTGTGTAGGATACAACCATAAGCACTTGTTAGCCGGGCTATGTTTGCTTAGAACGACATAGAACTATATTGTAGCGACAGTAGCGTTACATATGTCACGCGCTGGATGAGACTGCATCCCTCTGCTATCTCCGGGGCTCATACCGTGCAGGCGGTGCCTGCGACTGAGCTCAGTAGCCATAAGAAGCAGCGCAATAATTCCCGGAGTTATAATTAGAGCAAAGGCTGAGATAATACATACAAATAGCAAGCTTGACGGCTTACCTTTAGCTGCATGGACCGTACATAATAGTCCAAGGACCAGTCCGACTATGGATGCTGGTAGTTTATTCCGTCGGAAATACATGGCGCTTTTTTTTTAACTAACCGAAACAAAATAATGCTCTTTTTGTAGCTGTAACAAGATAATTTATCACACAGAATAAGAAAATACAAATATGAATTCTCGGTAACCGCGATGGATCTAAGATGGCTGCCGCCACCACCGCCGCCGCTTTGCAATTCCCTTCAATCACTCCTCTCTCTCGCAGTTTTGCAGCTGTATCTCCTATGGGACCGATGGCTTGGTGACGTCAGTAATGTTATTATGGGAGAGCTTGGCTCCTGCCTTTGCCTAGTGGACCCAGTTTATTAAGCCTCTGTTCAAGCAAGAGAGAATAAGTTGCCTCGTGGAATACCACAAAGGGATTGTTTTCTCATTGTGCACTGTTAAACAAAAATTCTTCTGTTTGAAATTCTTAATTTGAGCCAACGGTTGTCCACGACTTTCCCACTGAGCTAGTGCTGACTGATACTGTGGAAATGTTATGAGAAATTTAAGTCACCGAGAGCAATGACTGAATGGGATCATGTTTAAGTTCATTCTGTACGTGTTGTTTCACAGAACAATAGCCAACAGTAATACCAATTCAAGTCTACAGCATTGTTGTCGTTATGGTGAATACAGTTGCCTGGGAGACCATGGTGCATTGATAGTGGAGACAGAGGGAAAAGGTTATCTGCACTGATCACAATTCGTATACACTACATGGCCAAAAGTATATGGACACCTGCTCGTCCAACATCTCATTCCAAAATCATGGGCATTAATATAGAGTTGGTCCTCCTTTGCTGCTATAATGGTCTCCACTCTCCTGGGAAGGCTTTCCACTAGATGTTGGAACATTATTGTGTGGATTTGCTTCCATTCAGTCAGAAGAGCATTAGTGAGGTCGGGCACTGATGTTGGGCGATTAGGTCGGCTTTCCAATTGATCGCAAAGGTGTTTGACGGGGTTGAGGTCAGGGCTCTGTGCAGGCTAGTCAAGTTCTTCCACACCAATCTTGACAAACCATTTCTGTATAGACCTCACTTTGTGCATGGGGCATTGTCATTCTGAACCAGGAAAGGGCTTTCCCTAAACTGTTGCCCCAAAGTTGGAAGCAAATAATAATCTAGAATGTCATTGTATGCTGTAGCGTTAAGATTTGCCTTCACAAGAACTAAGGGGCCTAGCCCCAACCATGAAAAACAGTCCCAGACCAAGGGATGTCCAGATACCTTTGGCCACATAGTGTACGTGGTAAATATCAGATAGGTTGCTCATGTCCGCAGACCCTGTTCCACAGGGTATTGGGGATAAATACATTAAGGAGAGGTATGGATGCTCCCTAAACAGCGTAATCGTATTTCCTTGCCTTCCAGCAAATTAACTCGACAGTAGGCTATTTAAGACAGTACACACCAGGATGAATTGATAACCTATACATCACAACATACAGAGCTAAATGATTTATGGGGGTGGTTGTTGACATTAAGTCAGATGAATACAACTTACTGTATAACTATATTTTTATATCTCCCCACCAGACTTTGATCAAATGCATAGGTCGATTTAAATAATTACACTTTAAAATATATATTCATGAAATCAATTTGACATAATTATTTGAATGCAAGTTATTTTAATGTATTTGGAATTATTGAAAGTTGCGTTATTTCAAAGGCTTAAAGTATTTCATTTAATTTATTCATCTGGAAATAAGCTCATGTACTCAGTATCTTTAGTAGAATTACAGTCCACAGAACATGAATTGGTCTTGGTTCATGTTTAGATTATAACATTTACACGATAAGATCAATACCTTTCCTCACATTTGCACCAGTTAACAAAAAAATAAGCCATGTTCCACTTCCAAAAGATTCAAGTTTCGAAGCGCTTGCTGTCGCCTAAAGCAGAAAAGTACCAAATTTATACCTTCCAAAATTAGTTAGCAAGGATGTAAAGGAAAATAAGTCTTAAAACGTCATCAGTTGATAAAAAATGTAAAAATAAAATAAAAATGTATCGATATGTTTGTACATTCAAGGTGAGCGAGAATTGACCTTTAATCACTGCTTATCAGTTAAAAAAATGTGAGTATCAATTAAGGGATTGTATCAGAAAATGAATCCCCCCTTTTCAGACTTCAATCTGATCAGATCTTTTAAAGGTTAGTACGCCTTTACTACCTCCTTTTATATCATTTTACATGAAATTAAGCTTAAAAATGCACAACACGTAACACACACACACACACACACACACACACACACACACACACACACACACACACACACACACACACACACACACACACACACACACACACACACACACACACTGTTGCACTGAACAACTAATGGGTAAAAAAAAAAGCCTAACAAATATTTACACACAATCGGCAGAGAATCCAATTAATAATAACAATATTCTCCTGCAAATTCAAATTTTACATGCCAGGAATAATTTAAAAAAAAAAATCAAACATTTATGAAACCACAATTAACTGATGGGTCTATAATGCAGTGACTGTCACTGGCCTTCAATGGCAATTCAACACAATGGCCATTTGTTCTTCCTTCTTAGAGATACACTCAAAAGGGAAAGTGGAAGGCTCCCCACAGATGTCTATCTCCTTTGGAGAACAGAGGAAGAACAGAATGTTTATTGTGGGGGTGCTGTGAGACAATGGGGGGTTGCAATGGTAACTAAAGACCTTGTGAGAAACCCCACATAAGCACTTTCCCCCTCTCTCCAGTTTATAAATGGTCAAATTATTGAAGTTGCACATATTTGTCCACAATTCAGTATGGAAAAGAAAGGTTGTAAATACAGAACCATGCATTAAATGAGATCATCTGCCAAATTTCTGTAATGTAATGTAAAGTCTGTCACATTCAATGCAGTGCGTGAATTTAACAATATTTATTGCGGATCAGTTTTGCCTGTGGTATATTGTTAACTTCAGTAAGATGGAGGGCCAGGGGATTTGTTCTACTTGCTGCTGTAAACTTCCTACACAGAAATGCCCTATTCTGTGAAGCCTGACTGACAGGAGTACATAGATAGGCTAACTTTGTTTTATGGGCCTGTGTGTCAGTAGTATTTCCATTCGTGGACAGCACCATGTATTCATTGTGTAGTCTGCTTAACGGATGAGGGGAATCATCCAGTGAACAAGGAGGAGATAAATTGAAGGATGTTATGGTGGAAGAAGCAGAGGAGAGATGGAGGAATGGGGTCCAGGGCACAGCTGGTCATACAGGGGGAGAGCAGGAGCTACGGAAAACGGAGAGAGAAGGGGGGGGAATGTAACAGACACGGGGCAGGTAGGCACAGTCGTCGTGAAGTGGACGTCAGCAACTAGCTACCTCATAGAATTAGGCTGTAAAGACATCCACTGGTGAGGGGGGAGGGGAGGGGAGGGGGGTGAATGTGTTGAAGAGGAGAGTGAAGGTGCAGAACAGTTAACGAGGGTGAGAAGACAAGTGTTGAATTTTAATTTGGTGGAACCTTTGCTGCAAATGATGAAAATGTGCCACGAGGGACTACTAAGCAGACAAGCGAGCAGAAATGGCATATTTATGATGCTTTGCCTCTGCCGCCTGAAGCACGGGCCTGTTGGTATGAAGGGCATTGTTGGTACGAAGGGCATCAGACAGGTGTGGACTGGGCTCGTATGGTTATGCATCCACTGTCTGTGGTTAATACGGAATTGCAGAATTAATTTGAAAATAAAACGTTGTTAGTTGTTATTTTAACCCTCATATTATCTTGACATTTTACCAAAAGTTTAGACTAATACAAAACTATTGTAAAAGAAAGATTTTGACACTTTCTGTTTCACTTTTTGTATGTCTCCAAATTACCAAGCATTTTTATCCCTAAATATAAAAAATCTGTGATGAAACATCTAATTTTAGAGCCTGAGGTAAGTGAAAGTTTGTGAAGTTCAAACCCTGTATAGGAAAGTGCCACCAATTTATCCAGCAACCTCACAAAAGACCCCACACAACACCTTTGTATACAAAGTTGGTACAGGACTTTTGCATGTTTACTATTTTAGAAATTAGGAAAAGTCATATAGCGTCAAGATGAAAAAATATGGTTAACTGGGTTTTAAGAGACGTTAAACACTGAATCGAGTCAAATCGATCCCGAAGATTATATGAGGGTTGAGTTTAATCTGATATCATCAGAAAGGTGTGACAGGACATTTTCAGCAGTCTCAGAATATTTCAGTACATTTTTGGAAATAGAACATTATAAACTGGCTTCCAGATCATGCCTACAGTATATGCTGAAGAGAGATTGAACATATTGCAATTGGTTGAGAGATCAGAGAGAGATGAGATCAGAGAAAGAGATAGAGTGGAGGGTGACAGGTTGCTGAGGTTATGCCGAGTGTATCACCTCTTCCCAGGCCTGGAGCTGCCTTTAAAGTTATTGGGTGGCATCAGAGAGAGAGCATGGGGGGGGCTTCACTATCCGGTACATCAGAGCTACTGTCACTGTCAATCCCTGTTGCTTTTAGATTAGACATTTCCTATCGGGAGCAGTTCTTATCTAAACCCTGTCTCTGTCCCCTCAATGATGTGTGTGTGTATGTGTGTATGTTTGTATGTGTGTGTGTGCCCGTGTGTTTGTGTGTGTGTGTGTTTGCCTGTGTGTGTGTGTGTGTGTATGTGTGTGTGTATGTTTGTATGTATGTGTGTGTTTGCCCGTGTGTTTGTGTGTGTGCAAGTGTTTGCGTGTGTTTGCCTGTGTGTGTGTGTGTGCGCGTGTGTATAAAATCAAAGGCACAAGTGTGATGCCATAAAAAATAAATAACAGCATGCCTCTATGGCTACTCTAATCTGATGCCTGGCATACAGCCGACTGTCTCAGTATAAAGCCTTAATAGCCGCATAGAATATCACAAAAGAGCAACATTAAAAGATCTTTTTATCTTAGCCAAAGAAGCGCGTAAATGTGAATCAGAAAAATAAACTGTTGCTCGATTACTGTGATGCCTATTTATTGGCCCATCAACATTTGCAACACAGTCAAAGCTTTTAAGTGTGTCTAGTCAACATGTAATCAAATTCCACCCCCAACCCCATGGGACCAGTATGAGTGCACATTGCAGAAAAAAATAATTCATGTTTGGTGATGGTTAGAAAGATAAATTCCATTTTCACTACCAATAGCTTGTAGCCTACCCTGTTACAAAGGGTTTTATGCTATATTTAGGAGTTTTCAGGGGAATTTGTCAGGCAGTAGGTAATACCTACCCATGGCTTCCAATGCCTGAGTGTACAAACATGACTACAGAATTAATATTGGTATTTTATATTAAACTGGATATAAAAATGGGAACACGACCTAATTCATTTTTTTTTACTGGTTTTGATAGTTTTGTTCTGGCTGACATTAAACCTGACATATCTCTGACAAAATGTTTACATAATAAAATTAAACTAATTTGTGTACAATGGACCCTCTGCCTCAATACAGCCTGTCATGGGACAGCCACAGCAGTGCCGCTCTTACTTGAAATGAAGCCACATAGTTTCAAGGATGAAAGAAGAAAAAACAAAATTTTTGCATGCGTAACTTGTCGTCTTTTTCTTTACCCCCCCCTCCCTCACACTCACACACACACACACACACGCCACCATTTTGGGTACCAAGAAATTATTGTGTATTTTCTTTGCTAAGTTGTTTAGCAGGTTTTTTTTTTTTAAAGCTTCATATTATGTAAGTCTCTCAGTAATCTTGTCTTTTGGAGGGCTGTTTGTGGTTTTATGACAGTGATATAGTATAAAAATATTCCCCAAAGGCAGCGGAGGTTCGAAAGATATTGGATTTGATTAATGCTTCTCAAACAGAGGGAGCAGAAAAGTGCTGAAGTGTGAGACTCAGTTGCCAGGAAACAAGGTTTTTAGAAACAGCCGCAGCCGAACACCTCGCCATAGCGATGACTCCAGCGAGTCACGCCGGCTCAGCCCAGGCATTTGAACCTTCATTATTGGAGTCAGACATGTCTGGCTAAACCTCCTCCAGGTGTGTGACTACACTACCCAGGGGTCAACGCCACCATAACCCACCGACTCCGAGCCGTGGTAATGGGGCTTATCTGAACCGTTCACAAAGGCTAGACTAGAGCGAGGCCCATTTTTTCGGCTTGACGAAAGTTACCGACGGATACGAAGATGTTGCCCAGGCACGTGAGAAAGCGAGGGGACGGTCAGGCTCGCTGTCAGCCTTTATGTTCACCAGGGATTTGGTGTCCCGGTGGGAATGGTTGAGCACAAAACACCAGACAGCTCTGTGAAGAGCGCGGGAACATGACAGATGGTAGGACGGGGGAACAGGAGGCAATGAATTTGGATTTCTGAACGTCGCTGGAAACACCCAGCCACACACACCAACCTTCCTTCTTGTGTGCTCTGAAGAATCAGATTAGCTTGGTTATATCCATTCATGTCTCTAGTATGATGCCGAATAAAGGTTTTTTAGTGATAGTAGCAGCATGAAAAAACAGATATGTCATCATTATAGACATACAGTGAGCACCATAATTCATTGGACAGTGACACATCTTTTGTTATTTTCTGTACTCTAGCACTTTGAGTTTGAAAGGAGGTTGAAGTGCAGACTGTCAGCTTTAATTTGAGGGTATTTTCATCCATATCGGATTAACCTTTTTTAATAATTATAGAACCTTTTGTACATAGTCTCCCCCCCACCCCCCCCCCCCATTTTTGGGCATCAAAAAATATTGGACAGTTTAACATAATGTAGAATAAAGTAATCATTTTTAATATTTGGTCGCATATCCTTTGCATGCCATGACTCCCTGATGTCTGTGACCCAATGATACCAAAAGACTCTTGATATCTTATTTTCTGGTACTCTTACAAGCGATACTATAACTTCTCTGCATTTGAATGGATCTCTATGGGAATTGGGGGGTGGGACTAGATTTAGCTGTAAATTACACTGGAACAGTATGGAACACATGGTTGGCTAAATGGCTTTAAGTCATCAAGGGTCTGACATATCAAACAAGCCTTAACAATGCTTTTGCATCATAATACGCTCCATATTTGGGGAGTTTCTGGGTTATGTTCAGCACAGTTAGCTAAGTCAATCAGTCAGCTACGAGGTATAGGCCCCTGGTCCCTAATAGGTCACTCTCAAGGCAAAGTGCCACGTCTGGTGAGAATTCCTCCATATGGGGGAACTGCTGCACAGATGAGGCTCGGCGTGGTGTCAGGCTTTTGCGGCCCCCGTTTTAAAGACCCTGCCCTCTGACCCCGAGTGAGGGCCACCCTCGCGTCCTGTGATGCGCCTGAGCAGTGGTGCGGCCGAAAGCCAGCGCTCATGCCTACTGGCCATTGTAGCAGAGGGGAGCCTGGGGGCGAGGCCTTTGCCATAGCTGTCACTCAAACCCCTCCCCTCTCCCCATCGCTCACCTGCGATCGGCGGTCCCGCGAGAATCAGCTGCTGCCGGCTCCTCCATTCAGCCCCCGGAGGTTAGAACCCAGGGGCAGCTGCTATTGTAGCGCATCCAAACGAGGTCAGTCAAGAGTGGGAGAGAGCACAGGACCTATGCGCAGAAACACACACATCCGACATCCGTCATTACAGCTGCCTCTACACGGGACCCAGAGTACATCTTAGAATGACACCCCGCCCACACACACACACACACACACACACACACATGCTCACAAAGCCACACATGCGACACGCTGCTAATAAACCTGTCAATCGCTGCTTCGCCCGCACACGCACGCGCACACTCGTGTGCCTACGCACGCACATGTGCAACACACACATTCAATTCAAAGCCGCCTACACACTACACTGCTGTTAAACTTCAATCACAGCTTCACAGACAAACAACACACACATTCAATTCAAAGCCGCCTACACACTACACTGCTGTTAAACTTCAATCACAGCTTCACAGACAAAACCATACGCCTGCTCATGCTGTCATACACACACCCACGCACCACACACACAGCATTTTAACAGAGGGTGTGGGGATAGTCCCACTGTGGAGATAAAAAGGAGATCAAAGAGAAGAGAGGAACAATCAGCACCCAAACATCCACCCCAAAACCAAGTTCATATGGAGTGCAGAGAAAACCTCCAAAGGACAAACTAATTGGAACCAGTCCAGTTTTTTTTTATTTTAACAGTGTGATGTGAACGTTTGGAGAGCAGTGGTGAAATTCGGAGGCTGGTGAGCAGCTGGTGAGCTATGGTAAGCACAGGGCTGTGGGTAGTGCAGGGCCTGAAGGCTCCTATTAAGCCAGCTCAAAGTGCAGTTACTACAGTAGCCAGATTTAGAAGTTATCATATCCGGACTCCATGCATGCACACTCACACACGTAGATGAAGCTTGGTCAAAGCAGATTGTGTGCTCGGAGGGCGTGGGGTGGGTATTGTCGAAACTGATCGTGGACCGGGGAACAGACCTGTACACATAAAACTGGCTATTCTAGTCCAAAAATCAACCCGAGATAAATGAGCTGCTTATGCACTCACAAGGCCAAACCTGCGTAATTTATAGAAGCTCGATGAACCTATGCCACTAACAGATATTCACAGGCCAGATGGCAGGACTTGGGGGTCTGTCATTTCGGCTGAAACGTCTGTCTGCACGACTGCCTCTTGTTGATCCTTTGAAAGAAGAGATTTCTTAGAGGAAAGAAGAAGAGCAGACAGGGCACGGCCCTCGTTGCTCTGGCACTCAGTCACAAACAAAACCCCCAAAAAACCTGTGAGCTTTAAATTGAGAGCACTGAAAATAAATGCCTCAGCTGTGCTTAAGTGTGCAATTGACGGCTGTGCGTCAATATCATCAACAACCCGCTAAATCATTTCATCTGTTTAAATGCCGTTCTGAAACAGGGTGTAGACATCACTTGCCTCTCACTGCGGTTCGTTTTTCCCAGTAGAGATGGTATAATTCTTTAATATCGTGTGTCAGGAAGAGAGAGCGAGAGCGAGTAAGCCATGAGTAGATTGACAAGTCTTGGTTAATGTCTCTGTAAATCTGAAACACACCAGATTTACCTTGTAGCTGAATATTAGTGTTTCAGAGAGATGCTGGAGGTCGACTGGAGGACAGAAGGGGAAGAAAGACGTGTGGGAAGGGACCAGAACCAAAAGCATAAACAGATGAAAAGCCAATAAAGGATCTCTGTTGTCTGTGATGGAATTACAGTCTGTGGGAAGTCAAATAAAAAAGTAGAATATCAGGGGAAATTATTTATTTTTGCTGCAATGGTGAACCTGAAACTTCTTTTGAACAGTCACAGCTCCAGATTGCATATTTTAGTCAGAAACTTAAACTTCTTGCAAAAAAAAGAAAGAAATATTTTCAGACTTCTTGACAACTGCCCTAAAAATCTATAAAAAAGGGATCACAGTGAATTTGGAAAGGATTTGTTTACTCGTTGGCTGTCTTTCCACAGAACGCCCCCATATCCCTGAAAAACAGTCGTCCAGTAACACAGAACCCCCCATATCCCTGAAAAACAGCCGTCCAGTAACACAGAACCCCCCATATCCCTGAAAAACAGCCGTCCAGTAACACAGAACGCCCCCATATCCCTGAAAAACAGCCGCCCAGTAACACAAAACGCCCCCATATCCCTGAAAAACAGCCGCCCAGTAACACAAAACGCCCCCATATCCCTGAAAAACAGCCGTCCAGTAACACAGAACCCCCCATATCCCTGAAAAACAGCCGTCCAGTAACACAGAACGCCCCCATATCCCTGAAAAACAGCCGTCCAGTAACACAGAACCCCCCATATCCCTAAAAAACAGCCGCCCAGTAACACAAAACGCCCCCATATCCCTGAAAAACAGCCGTCCAGTAACAAAAAACGCCCCCATATCCCTGAAAAACAGCCGTCCAGTAACACAAAACGCAGTCCTCCAAAATTATATTTCAGTTGCTCATGCCCCCCTCTCACACCACCTTTATCCCCTCCACCTTCTGCCTGCCTGGATAATAAGATCCCCTAACTGCAGGATCCTGTGGGGGGGATCAATACAGCGCGTCAAAAGAGTGACATGTGAGCGAACATTTCCCGGCTCTCTGTCGATACAGAAATATTAGCTGCCAGCACAGAGGCACAGTTGGGAGGGGGGGTTACAGAGAGCATCTCCAAAACACAGCACACAGCCTGGGACACCAATGTTTCGCCTGACTGGAAATAATCTCTAGCTCCAGTCTGTGTGTCTATAGCTTAGGCAAGTCTTGCTTGTGTAGCCACCACAAGCAAGACAAGGTGTAAAATCCAGGATCAGAAAGTAAAAGTCCCCCCCAGTATTTTGCTCCAATCACCTGCATTTGCTAATTAGCACAATTCTTCAGCCAGGACACAGAACTAATTAGTGAAATCCGCTTGTCCGAGTTCACCTGTGGAACAAACACATGGCAGGACCTTTACTTTCTGACCCCTGGATTTTACACCTCTGGTAACCACACTCAGCTGCACCATATGGAGGGGGGTGGGGGAGGACTCCCCTGATGGGATGGGTGGTGAGACCAATGTGAGATGAGATCTTTTCATGGGGTCCAGAGTCCCTAGAGACACCACTGGCCACACTGATACTTGTGTGGGAAGCTTATGCTATCATTGCAAGACTCTAGAACTGTGGGTTAAGGGTTAAAATATTGATGCTAGTGTTTACCCTTAAGCAAGGTCCTTCACCTATATATCTCCAGAGAAAGAGCCATTCTACAAGTGGCGTGGAAAGTGTGAAATTGCATGTTGCCTTTTTACATGGGCCATGTCCTCTGTGCCTTTTAATGTTGTGGTCTTTAAATAATTCAGTGAAACATTGTGACTAACAAAGAAATACCATTTGCTTACGAAACATGCCAAAAAGGCGGCAGCATTTATATTGATCATTGTAATTAATTAAACCAACAGAGAAAGAAAGAGAAAGAAAAGATAAGCAGGGAGAGAAAGAGAAAGAGAGAGAGAGAGAGAGAGAGAGAGAGAGAGAGAGAGAGAGAGAGAGAGAGAGATAAATTAGAGTTATTTTCAGCTGGCGGAATATAGAGCTCTAAACACACACTCACTGGGGGTGTATCCATCCCAGAGTGCTCAGGAATACCCAGCTCAACCGGACGTTGCTGTAAATCAGGGCTTTTCAACCTTTTCTGGTCCAGGGACCCCCATCATAAGTTTAAAGGGTTATATATATATTTTTTATTTGAAATATTTCCCGAAATCTATAGATAGTCATTACATATCAAGTCTGACCAGGGACCCACACTACACAGCCCCCCATTGAAAACCCACACTGTAAATCATTGAAGCCAACTCTATAAAAATAGCTATGGCTGTTTAAAATAGGCCCCGTTTTTACTTGTCCACTTCAAGACACTTGCCTAGTTGAGCTCCTTATTTCCAGCATTGCGCACAGATAAATACAGAATGACATTTTAGGAATCCGTCACCTGACAAGATGATCTATTCTACAGGGTCAGCTGTTCTCTAATTTTAAGATGAAGGACTGAGGATGGGTTCTGTTTAAAATGATATTCAAGAGCAAGCAGCCTTAAATGTTTCCAGTCCCACTGTTCACATCACTGGAAGAAGATATTCCCATGAGAGAATCCTCTCAGTGTCCATCTTGCTACTGTAGAAGGTGCCGCGTGAAATAAACAGGCGCACAGTATTAACAAGACAGGGTTACTCAGTCGCTGCTCGATTCTAACTTAATCTCTGGGCAGAAAGATGGTAACCATAGCAACGTCGCCTGCGCTTGAAGAATGGAAAAGAGCTATGAAGTGTCTCTCCTGGGTAACAAGGTCAGTTCTCACTCTTCTCACACGATTCTTTGGGCATCATCCAGCTTGCGCTGTTCTTCCTGCCGGCCTGCAATATGAATGAATATTGTGAGAGACGTGTTTCATTGGCTACGTTTCCTGTTCAATTCCCAGGGCTCGGGTCCTGCGGGGACTTTGGTGAGAGATAAAATTTTTACTTAGTTCACCGTGTCTATTGACTTAGCGATATTCTTTCAGCGCAAATTACCCTCCCAGATGGGGTGATGGATGGGGGGGGGTTCATCTGTTTCAGCAATGAGTGGGTTGGCTGATTGGTGTCATGTGATCCTACAGCTTCTCTTCTAGCCTCCCCAATCCCTAGGGCTGAACCACAGGCATAATAAGAGCTGGATTCTAAACCATCCCCGGTGCCACAAAACTGATCCGGGACCCATTAAGAGGAGCGCCGCACAGCCCGCTAAGCGCCAATCGCAGATCAAACAGGCTGGAGGTAGTAGGTGGTGGGGAAGCTGTGGAGAGCACCCAGAGGGGAACCCCATCACTAAGACACCCACATTTTATTTCATACAGAGATCTTGAAAATGAAGTTAGTTCCCAGCTAACAAAAAGAGGTCCCCTGAACGTCTAGAAATGTACATCTAAAGGTTGCAGGGACGCCACAGAGAACATTCCCGGGACATTCTAGTAACATTCAGAGGATGTTCAGGGGATGTTATTAAAATAGGTTATGAGGACGTCGCAAGAACATTCTAGTGACTTCCTTGACGTTATATTGTAACCAGAAACAGACGTTGCAGAAAGGTCCCTGAATGTCCCGTGAATGGTATGAGCACAACGTCATATCATAACCGGATTGGAACATTGCTTGAACGTCCCTGAAAAATTCTAATTAAATGTCATATTGTAACCAAACAGTGACCTTCCTAGGACTTTATTAACATCATAGTAAAATTTTTAGGACGTCCCTAGGGAACATCACATCATAACTTTGAGGGGACTAAAAGCCGTTAGCTGGATTGCCATAGGACTCATCTGAAAGAACAGTAGAGAAAAGCAAAAAAAAACATTAGAAAAAAATAAACATGCAATATAGGGCAGAAAGGGCAGAATTTTCAGATGAAAACTGTCGTGTGCATATTTTCCTTTGACTTGGGCACATGATATTGTCGTGAGACAATGATGTTCCCCTGGGGTACCCACACACACCAGCGCATGTGATAACGGCATGGAACATGCTACAGGCCAGCATGTGCAGTGTAATTCACTTTCCTTCCCTGTGGTTAGTTTACTGTACTGTGCGTCTAGAAAGTGGGGCCATAGCTTGCATTCAGAAGATGGATTCTAAGGTTTAGAGAGTCCTTAAGAGCCTAAGACCTTTGGACAGATTCAACTACGCTGAACTGATACCAATGCGTCATGGGATAGTAAAGAATGTTCTGTTTGATTATCGCCAGACGTGGTGGACAGATCACATGATATACAGAACTGCAAGCCCCAACTGCAGACAGAGCATCGAGCGGTGATGGATGCAAAGTTACGTAGACCGCGCCGGGTCATTCAAGAGCTCCCATGTCTGAACAGCTCCATCTATTAACGGGTAGCTTGCACTGTGATTGATAATGCCCTTCCTCCTTTAAAAGACATAGGGCCTGATTTACAAAACCTTTCAGCGCATGGAAACCAATAACATGACCAATGATTGGCCATGGTATTTGTCATGCACCAATCATTGGGTGTGTTATTATTTTTGCGTGTGCCATAAGGTTTCGCACACGCTAAGGTGTTTCTATCTCTAGTATATTGCATGCTTTACAAACCCCAAATCTTTGTCAAATTTTACACTGTTTTTTTTTTCAAGGCAAATACTTTCACACAGTTAAGCTCTGGGTCTAAAAGATAATAATAATCCAATAATAAATAAATATAATCAATAGAAAAATAATAAAGCTGAAGAGATTCTAGATTCCCAAGATTTTATCATTATTAATCAATTTGTCTTCAGCAGAGCCCACACTGAACTACCCACATTTATTTGAATTAATACATTTTATATATATATTTCTTTTTTTTTGAAATCACTTAACACAGAAGAACAGTGTAATAAATGTTTCTGTGGACTTTGTAAATGTCTGTGCTTTCATTACTCAATATCAAAGCAACTTATTTCTGTACATTTTTAATATTTTACTATTTGCATATAGATATTATAAACCTATTTATTAAAAACCTTCACTTCATCATTATTGGCTATTGTGTGTAGATGTTTGAGGCAAAACATGAACTCAATCTATTGTAGTATAAGTCTGTAACATAATAAAACATGGAGAAGGTGAAAGGGGTGTGCAGACTTTCTGGTTTGACTGTAAATGTACCTGGGCCAATAATTGTGGCAGATGTGGTTTTGTTAAAAATAATTATTTCTTGATGAGGGATTTTTTTCTTTCTCATAATAAATTTACTTCAATTAAAGGTTGAATGTTTCTCATTTTTTCAGTGTGAAATTAAGCTAATTCACCAAATGGTTAATTTTTTACAACCCTTTTTACTCATCTTTACCAGGGGTGCTGTCAGGCCAAAATTGATCCGGGAGCCAAAATTGATCCGGGCCAGAGATCGGAATGCTTGGAATGTCGTTGCTATGCCAACAGACACGCGAGCATTGTGACGCGTAGCATTGTGACGTGTTCGCAACTTGCTTTGACCTCAGAATCGCCGGGTGACAAACTCGCGCTTGCTTTTATCCTACAAAACATGACAAGGCATTTTCATTGGGTGAACGCGATCGCATAGCAAATACAGTAAAAAAAATAATAATCGGTCATCAGAAAAGCTACCAATAATAGGCCCAAAAAATAACAATTAGGCCGACTGATCGACGTGACAGTAGATTAGTTTTATTGGGCTATTCAACAACGCGATAGGCCTACTTACTCTTTCCACCTCGCTGGTTTAACTTGCAGGACGAACAGGCTATAAATGCGTTTAGTTTTTTTCCTTCGTTTTTAAAAAAAAAAAAAAAAAAAATCCGGCGTTGTTAACATTAGTAACGGATGCTCGTTTTTTTATAAAGCAACATTTGACCAGGAAAACATGACATTTCAGTGCAAATTATGTCAATATGTAATTTAAATGTGTACATTAATAAGATTATACGTTTAACCGACTAGTGAGGGTAGCAACGTTTACTCCATCCCACAATTGGATGATTAGATTTATTTCATACACACAATCATTTTAAACCTTGCAGTGTTATTAGTTGTTGTATACATAAAGTAGCAAGCTAGTCCATTCCACAATTGGATGATTAATTTCTTTCATACACACAATCATTTTAAACCTTGCAGTGTTATTAGTTGTTGTATACATAAAGTAGCAAGCTAGTCCATTCCACAATTGGATGATTAATTTCTTTCATACACACAATCATTTTAAACCTTGCAGTGTTATTTGTTGTTGTATACATACAGTAGCTAGCTAGTCCATTCAACAATTGGATGATTAATTTATTTCATACACACAATCATTTTAAACCTTGCAGTGTTATTTGATGTTGTATACATACAGTAGCTAGCTAGTCCATTCAACAATTGGATGATTAATTTATTTCATACACACAATCATTTTAAACCTTGCAGTGTTATTTGTTGTTGTATACATACAGTAGCAAGCTAGTCCATTCCACAATTGGATGATTAGATTTCTTTCATACACACAATCATTTTAAACCTTGCAGTGCTATTTGTTGTTGTATACAATGTATAATACAATGTCTAATACTCATTGCTTTGTAACCTACCTGCTACCTGTCCCATCTTCATGTCACAGCCACCCTCCATGTTTCTTAATCTGTTATGCTGTCTCACAGTACCTGTCATGCTCTATTCCTGTAGTTTAGGGTAGTGTGTATCCAAGTCCATGGTTGTGGATATCAAGCTGTGGATGCTGTCAGATATAGCTAGTAATCACAACTCACTAAGCACCATTTACATTCATTATTAAAACTTCTAAGTTTGCCATAGGAGTAATGATGGCTATGGTCTTACAAGCCTCTAAACCTCTGCTTTGAAAACAACAAAGACAACCATATTATTTTTCTTGGTTCACAATTTATTTGTGTTCACACAGCAATAGTACAGGATCATTTTCTTAAATTTGTAGTCTATGGTAGGTGGGTGATTTGTAGTCTATGGTAGGTGGGTGAGTACATCTAATGACATCCATGCAGCATCATTAACATTCGCCTTTTCAGTCTTCTTTAGGGCCACACCAACTACCTGCTGCAGCCTGGAAAACGGGACAGAGAAAGGAAAAGACAGAGAGCGGGTGGGGAAAGAAGTAGACACTATGAGAGAAAGCTGTCAGTGGGCAAAACTATGGCCTGCTTTAGTGAAAAGCCCCCTCACCACGGCAAGGTACAGGCCTAGAGAGGGTTAATAAATTTGGATTGCCCCAGTTTCATCTCGTCCCATAGAATCTTCTTTGTACAATAAAACTTGAGAACAGGGGCCAAGTAGGAAGGGGCCAAGTACAGTAGGAAGGTGCTAAGGGTCAGTTAGAAACTTGGACATTAGCCAGGTACAGTCAATTAAAAAGTAGAGTAAGTAAATTTGGGTACAAAAAATATGTATACATATACAACTTAAAGAATAAATCAATACTTACCAAATCAGCGGTGGGTGGCGCAGTGGCTTAGTGCGCCTGACCAGTAACTGAAGGGTCGCTGGTTCAAGACCGGGCTGAGACACTGAACTACCTACTGTCTCCAGGGGCGCCAGAGGGGGCTGCAAGATAGCAGAGGCTCTTCTCCCTCCCGGACGCTGACCTCCATAGTGTATGCAGGCCTGGCCGTGGGACACCGTGGGGAGCTGGGGAATGGTGTCAGACGCCTAACCTGAAAGCAGAAAAAGAGGTGACATCGCATAGCTGCCTGATGGTAATGCACCATGGATGGATCCTCACCTCTGCAGAGTGTAAGACTGTTTACAATAGCAAACATCCCACAATCTGAGCCGCCCCTCTGCTGCTGGACATCCGGCCACTGCAAGCGGACCTGGTTCCCTGCGAAAGAGAGAAGGCGTGTTATCTGTGAAATGAACTCCTCGGTCGTGCTGTGACCAAAGGAGTCATAAACATTCACAGTACCTACCTGGCAGGCGATGTTACTTACCGTAACCCAGTGGTTTCCACAAACATTTAAAATCTGGACAAACCGCTGGGTTGGTGCAGGCACGGAGGACAGGAGGGCGAGGGATGTGGTGGCGTAGAGGCCTCCTACATGGGGATGTTGTGCCTGCAAGAGAGCCTGAGAATGATCAATGACAAGATCATCTAGCCAACAGTTTGGGGTAAGGACTGTTGTCCTAAGGTCCTCCACCCTGCTCAGTGAAGCGGGGTAGGCCTGCCCCCGCTGGACACCTGTGATGACAACATCATCCTAGAAGAGAAGATATAATTGATTAATAGGATGCATTTGAACATCTGTACAAACACACAAACTGCTTATGTGCTTATGTACAGGATTGAAACATTATTTCTTAATGTTGAGTAGTGGCAACAAGAATCTGAAGCGTACCTGAAGTGTGTCCCCCTCCAGCACAGAGCACAGTGGTTCAGGGTCATCTGAACTAACTGGCTCGGGCGGATGGGACGCGGCTTCCTCGGAGTCCTGGAGTCCAGCACATGTCACCGATCACATAGACTTATGTTAGTTACAGGGCATGTCAATTGTTCAATGGGATTTGAATCGTTGAAGGATAAAAAAAGATTCCCAAGCAAGAATTTGTAAGCGTACCTGAAATGTGTCCCCCTCTGGCTCAGAGCACAGCAGTTCAGGCTCATCCGAACAGACCAGCTCAGGCCGATGGGAGACAGCTTCCTCGGTGGGGGGCAAGCTCGTGATCCTTAAGTTAATCCAAGAGTAACAAAATTATTAAATGAAACCATATTTAGCATACTGTCCTTTAGTGAAAAATAAATTAACACATGACTCTCACAACATTGATGTGGACTTCATGTTAAACGTACTTTTCCGCAGAGGCTTCACTGAGGCATAGGGTGTCTGGGTCCTCAGCTGGTGGCCATCCAAGGTCTCCAACTGCACCAGGTTGTTGTCCCCGACCTCAGTTACCCTAAGAAAGACATGTAATAATGATCTGTAATGGCAAAATTGGATATCATCACCCTCTCACCTTAATTACTCTTACAAGCCCAACTTACCGGTACTGAGTTGGCCAGTCTGGATCCATCGTGCGACCAGGTCTCCCACGCTTCCTCTCGTCCTTCTTCAGCACCTCCATGCCCGGGACGATCTTGAAACGCTTGGTTCCCTTCTTGATCCTCCTCCGGTAGGTCTCGCGCTGTTTCTCCTGGGCCTTCTCCACGTTGAGTCGCACCTTGATCGTTCAAGGAAAAACGCAGCAGCAGAGATTTATATTCTCTATTGCGCTGTATAACTTTGTATATTACTGATGCATTGTTATTGCTTTAGCAGTTACAGTACTTAGCATGACTACAGGGCTTAAGCGCGCAATCCTCATCGGAGCTCCGCCTCCTGAGAGTGCATTCCGCGGGGCACTCATTATTCACCAACGTCAGGTTTTTGACAAACTTCATTTATGGTCATGTTTTCATTGCAAAATTATTTATTTACAAGGCTAATGGAATATGTGAAGATGCAATTGGCATACACGTTCATTTAATTTCATCCCCATTTTTTTGATTGGTGTACACACTGTGAACATTGTCAGGGGAGTAGGCTATGATTTTAAAGCCACTAGTTGTTAGGTGGTTGTTCAGTAAACAGTGAAAGTGTAATATCTTTCACCTTGTCAAAGACCTCCTCATCCTTCTCAGCCCTGGCCTGGAGGTAGTCTGCAACAGTGTCCTCGTTGATCCCGTCAACCTCCACAAGAGGAGGAAGGTCGCCTGTGATCTGAAATGACATGGCAAATAGAGAAAACACAATAGACAAACATTTTCAAAGTTAGTATTTTTTTATTATTATTGTGAAACAAAAATGATATAAGAAGAATAATATCAAGAGTTTACATACCTCTGTGGACAACCGTGGCTCCCGACCGTACATCAGGCGGTAGGGCGAGTACTTCGTGGAGGCCTGGACACTGGTGTTATGGGCAAAAAGAATTACCTTCAGGTTGTCCTCCCACCGTTCTTGGTGCCCATCCAGAGACTTGCCGATGGCCCTCTTCAGCGTCTGGTTGGTTCGCTCATCCAGTCCGTTGGTCTGGGGATGGTAGGCAGAGGTGATGCGGTGCTTGGTCCCCCACTTCTCAAACAAGATCTGATTAACCTAAAAAAGAAAATAAGTCATTAATTTTGTCTGTACAAGTATAGCCATAACTGTTAAGAGATCAAATGTTTTAGCAAGTACTTGACCTTGTTCCAGAACTCTCTGCCCTGGTCCGTCAGGATGACCTCCGGTGCACCATGGGTGTGGAAGATGTCCATCAGGGCCTGGGATGTTGCAGCTGCCGTCTTGTCCTAGCAGTGTATAGACACAGTATATGGTACTATTATATTAATGCTTATGTTAATTTTCAAGATGAAAATCGAGATACATGCGGTTGATGAACTGGACAAATAAATCAAGTACATTTAAAAAAAGCATGATCATGATCAGTTTATATCAGAGATCAACACTAAACACACAGATATAACACACCTGGATGGGAATGGCCTCCACCCACTTGGTGAAGAAATCAGTCGATGTGAGGCAGTAGCGATTGCCATTCCTGGACGAGGCCTTGAACGGTCCGATGAGGTCCACACCTAGCATACAGTCAAATAGTACTATCTTGATCCGTCCGCTTAGCAGATATGGTATTGTATTTGTATTGATTTGTTCTAAAGTCGAAACCCGAAAATGAATTGGGACATACAAGTGTAGAACTCACCAATCATGTACCAAGGTGAAACAGGCTTGATGCTCTTCAGCTCAGGTGCCTCGGTCTTCACCTTCTCGAACTTCTGGCAAGGCACGCAGATACGGACCTTGAAACGAACAGTGAAGTGCAAGTTGAAAATAAATGAAATGTGTGGTCTTTAGCTGTGTGTAAAATATGATCTTGCTACAGTTTCTAAAATAATAAGAAAAAAAAACTAAACACAAAATAGTTTTGCTTGCCCAGTTTTCCACATCATTCACGATGCCATGCCAGAAGAAGCGCTGGTTGATCTTCCCCAGCATGCGCTTCACTCCGAAGTGGCCGGCGTGGACCTCGGTCAGGACTGCCTCCTTTTCCTCCTCCGACAGGATGACCCTCCTTGGTGGCTTTCCATCCTTGGGTCTCAAATACATGCAACCGTCTAGAATATTAAAAGGATAACACTTAAAACATTTTTTTTTTATTTTGTTCGATGGTGTATTTAGAAGATCTTTATGATTACGTTCAAACAGAAGTTGGAATATTTAGATTTATTGTGGGCTTAATGAAATGTGTGTTCATGATCAGTTCATTCATTCAGATTCTACTGCATATCACTTTCTTGTGTATTTTTCTTTTAGATGTTGAATCTATTTGTTACAAACCTTTCAGGGATACATTGGTTAGCGTTCAGAAGCCTGACAGCAACAGCATAATATCAATTATATGTCAATGTTCTTCTCTTTTATTGAACCCACCTGGGTAATTATTTTCTGTGTACTTTAAATGGTTATGGATGAACAATTGTTATGTCTTCAAAAATAAAATGATTCTATTGACCCCAAAACATTTGTGTTTGTAATATTTCCAACATAAGGCATGTAATGAGTTAAGATTAAGCAATAAGGTTGAGGGAATATGATACAACCTACTGAAACAAAATACTGTGGTCACTACCGAAACAGTGCAGTCACTACCGAAACACTGGATGTTTTGTAAAAAATAAAGTATATTGAGTTATCAACTAAAATGATATGATACCGATTGGTTTATTGTATGTTCAATTTCAACAATCATCAACTCTGGAATCAATATGATCAGTATTATGAATTTTACAAAGAAAGATTGCATTAAGATTTTGATGAATTGTATAAATTGAACTTTGAAATTTGATTAACAATTCATCTTTATTGATTTAATTGTGAAAACCTTCAAGAAATATTTGTTTAAATACTATTTACAGAAGGGAAGGTAAAACAATCTGAACAGGTTAATATATTTAAGTGTATTTACTATGTTTCGGTAGTGACAATTTTTGGGAGAGGAAGAACATTCCAATACAGTCTGAAAATATGATATAAAAATGTATGGTTATTTTACTAGATATGTGTAATTTAGATATGGTACAAAATATATATGGACAAAGTTTTGGGGAAAAAACATACAAAATTTCAAAATATTTCCAACCTGACTTTGATCCAATTCGGTAGAATGGCCCATATATATATATATATATATATATATATATATATTTATATATATATATATATATATTTATCTATCTGTCGATCTTTCTTTAACAAATCTTACCCTGAAGCATGTATTTCTCTGCCCCTCTCCGGATAGAACGTTTCTTCCCCTCAGAGACACCCTCTGAGTACTTCTTTTCTCTTGAAAGATAGAAAAACATGTCACTGAGGGATGCCATATCAAAGTTATATGTTAGAGCTATGCAAGCAATAAATGGTTGGCTAAGTTGACTAGCTAACTAACCAGCTAACACTAGCTATAAGTTGGCTAGGCTAACTACTATGTAGTATTGCTAGCTAGTTAGTTTCAGTAAAAGACTATCTACTTCAAAATGAATCACTAGCTAACACAATCTAAAATCGAAAACAATTAACAATATAAAGCACAGTAGCCTATACAAAAGGAAATTATAAAGGTTATCTGATATAGATCTGTCTATCTCCGGCGATTCTGAGGTGAAATTAATCACCAACACGATCTAAAATCGAAAACAATTAACAATATAAAGCTTAGTAGCCTATACAAAGGGAAACTATAAAGGTTATCTGAGTGATAGTGATGGTTATTTGAGTGATGTAGTGATTTATCTCCGTCCAACGATCTCCGGCGATTCTGAGCTAAAAGCAAGTGCAAACTTGTCACCCGGCGATTCTGAGGTCAAAGCAAGTGCGAACACGCGTCACAATGCTCGCGTGTCTGTTGGCATAGCAACGACATTCCAAGCATTCCGATCTCCGGCCCGGATCAATTTTGGCTCCCGGATCAATTTTGGCCTGACAGTGCCAATAATAGCGAAAGGCACTGTAATTTCCCTGGAGGAGAACTTTAATCTCCTCTGGTTTTTAATTTTTTATTAAAGCAAGAATCCAAGGCTTCTCCTTAGACTTGTTTTAGACCTCTGTTTTGAAAGACAATTACTGCAAGAATGAAATGCATGTATTTATGAGATCAGCCACCAAGACATTGATTATAATAAAGTGGGGAGTGCTTATATATAGCTCTGAGTAATCCTTTCTCATCAATACTGTATGCCTGTATATAATGCACCATATACACACACACACATAAAAATATGAAGATCCTTCATTGAATACTCTTTTTTGCCAGTGAGAACTTAAAATGTTGGTCAACTTCAGATATTCTGTGACCCTGGGAGGCATTATCAGGGAGTATCATTGTTCCTGCACACTATTTGAACATATTTATCTCTGTGCTAACAACAGTAGTTGACACTACTGAAGTTACACAGCTGGCTGGAAGGTTGGCTTCCACATTATAACTTTCCCATGCCTGGTCATAACGGGGTGGGCCCAAATGTGATTTAGTACACTGGTGCATGTGATGCATTGCGTAGCATGTTGACTGTTCAGTTTGTAATGAGTTTCAGGTGTAGCAGAGGTGTAACTGGGCACTGGCCAATCAGGATGCTTTTCCTGTTCCCTTTCAATGAGCGGTAGCCTCAACTGACTTTGTTTTTCAGTCTTTGCATGTGTGGCACATACTCTGCTAAATCTCTCACAAGCTGCTCTGACCTGCAACTCTTTTGACTGACTGTCCTATTACTGTCAACCAGGATAGAGAACTAACTTTCAAAAGAATGACGGATTTCTAAAGAATTACAGATGTACAGATTTGGTAAGGTTTTATTTTTTTTCCCTTAAAAGGAGTGCACATGGCCGCTTCTGCGCTAAGTCCAGGTTTCTGGTGGCTGAATTTTCAGATTCTTTAAATCTGCGAAAGTACTCACTGGTCCATGCCTCATGCATCAATCTACTCTCCAAAATACCCCATCCCTCATTCCACCCAGCCGGTACAGGCACTAAAAACAGGAAAAATACCAAACTAGGTACAAACATCCATGCACCTCTCTACACTGATCCAAAGTATTTCTGCATCCTCAAAATAGAAGTCTATGTGTCATAATTCAGAGGGAGCAGTTATTGTCTTCCTAAACTTGTACATAATAGGAAAAGAATCCCCACAGCACCATCTCCATCTACACTGTATTTTGTTGTCAGTAACCCTGATATCTGCACAACAGCATTACAGACACAAGCTGCTTCACATGGGATGGTTAGCTTTGGCTACGGTGCACAGCCCTTTTCGACATAGACTCTTCAGCTTTAGCCACAGGGCGACTGATATCCAATCAGACAAAAGCATTTTACGTGTTTCTGCTGCTGTGTCAATGCCATCTACTCAAAAGCCATGCAGCTATGGACTGGCAGACCCACAGCCAATCAGAAAACAGCGTGCCAGTGGCCTTCTTCTGTCATGCCTGCTAGGGTCACACAGTCTGAGTGTATGAGGGTGATCCCCCAGCACAGGCCCTGGAGATGCTATTATGCTACTATTGACTCAGAGACCTGAGCCTTGGAACGCTGCCCCCTGGTGGATGGATGTTCAGAAAGTGCGAGTGGCACTTGTTCTTATGGGTATATGTTGTTATAACACAACGTTCTTGGACTCAGAGAGCAGAGACTATGATGGAAAGTGATGGCACTGCAACAATGTCATTCTCTGAATTAGTTGAAAACAAAAAAAGACATTGGACATTGGATCTTAAAACAAAAACACACAAAAAAAAAACAATAACACACTTGAATCACCCTTTCCAAAGTGTCTCCACTGAAAAGCAATACAACTCAGCATGGTCCCTGTAATTGGATTTTCAATAGAGATGGGACATGGTAGTTAACTGTCTATTACAGGCGGTTTTCTTTCTGAGAATGTTGAGTTGGACTTTGATCGATTTATTGTGTTAATGGAATATGCCGTTATTGTCAACAGTAAAGCAAAACATGTCTTTTTAACCTTTCTGAGAGAAATACATGAAGAGATTAAGTGAAGTTAAGTTCCTGGCTGAAATAACCAAAAGAAGTGTTACAAACAACCTCAGGATTCTCACAATTACAGGGAAATCAAAAGGTGTTGAGAACTGGATAGACATTCAACATACAGTCACAAGGAAATAGAAAGCTCATTTTGTCAAAGATTCTGCTGCATTATACATTTCTGTGTGGATGAACATAGCACTGCTCTAGTACTCTGAAGTGCTGCTAATTTATTGAGTACATTTTGTATAATTTTACATTCAGTAATTCAGTCCAGCCGTAAAAAAAACCCATTCCTCCTGCTGAAAAGAATGAAGGCTTTGTCATCCCTCTGCTTTTGATAAACCACTAAACCACGCAGGTGGGCTTAACGCATCTCCTCTTACAATGACTCTGTGAAATACACATCATCGTCACCTGTGCTCTCGTAGTGAATTCTCTTGATTGGGCCACATCAAAGCGAGCGGATTTTGAGACCCTGGGGGTTATCTGTGCAGATTCAGTGTCTTTCATACAGATGGCTTTGTATTGGCAGACACCACTGGGAAAAAGAGAAGACAACCAGTGAATATAGTTGGAGTATGATGCTAAGTATGGCTTAGTTATGACTTATTATCAATAAAAACACCACCACCATGGCCACCACCGGCAATAACATTTCACGTTTCATCTTCAAAAGAACCGATAACGCGATTGCTTTGATCCGGGAAAATGAGAGGAAGAAGAACCCGACATCTCTTTCATCTTAAAAGGAGACATAATGCACTGTAGAGCTAGCGATGCACCGTTAGCAACCTGTGAGGCAAGACTCCTCCCACACGTGACTCACCATCATTAACAAAACCAGGAGGAATACACAAGAGGAATTGGAATCAGTGGTGAGGGACAGAATAACACAGCATTGAGCAGTTTTCCTATCCCACCAACACTGCACACATTCCTGTAGACAGTCACAATTAATTAAACTCAACTTGTTTAATTAACAGAACCATTCATTCCTTCATTCATTGAATGTTTTATGCATTTGCTTTGGCAGCTTCATCAGCTAAGCAGCCACTCTACCTGGAGACTGTGTTTCTGGCTTGGAATACAGATTTGACAGTACTGCATGACTGTGCAGCTCTTTAGTTACAGCAAAGGTTGATGCATACTGTTATTAAATTCATTCGGTTCACTGAATTTCCTGTTTATCTTCTAATGCATTTCAGCAAGCGGGCGGAATTTTTCTGCCTTGCTGCTAATTGATGTTTATGTTTTAACGAGACATTACGCTTGGCCTTTTCTGAAATATTCTCTAATTAGATCTCATCATAAACTCTTCTCTTTTTGTTCTCATTAGTAGGGTATGCATACAAACTGAAACCCGAGGCAGTGGTTTCAGAGAATAAACATCCATTTCCCTCCACGCTCGCCACCTGTGAACTCACTGAAAAAATGTCTATTTAGGCCCCAGGCTAAATATGAGCCACTAAAGCTTATACAGGTGATAATTTACCCTGAAATAGCAAAACAATTCATTTATTTATTTATTGTTTTCACTGAAAGGCTGGTATTCAGCTCCAGTTCTGAGGGTATAGGCTACTGAGTTAAACACATAATATGTGTTATTAAACACATAGCAAAAAAAGAATGGGGCGCTAATGTTGATGTTACAGTTGAATACTTAATATTCTTTATATTGAAATACATGCTACATTTACAACATTTTAGCAGATGCTTTTATCCGGAACGACTTACGCAGATTATAGTTTTGCATTCAATCCATTTACACAGCAGAATATTTACTGAAGCAATTCAGGCTCAGTATCTTGTTCAAGGGTTATACAGCAGTGCCAAAGCTGGGAATTAAGCAATCCCACAGCCTTTCAATTACACGCCCACATCTCTAAACACTATTTACTATTACATTACATTACATTAAATTCATTTAATAGACGCTTTTATCCAACGTAACGTACAATAACTGCATAATGAAGGTCACTGGAACACATACAAACAGGTCAGATAAAGTACAGTTCTATCATAAAGTAGCAGCTATCCATAGCCGTGAACATCAAGTCTAGTTCGCACAGTAAAGCTATGGCTAAGTTTTAAGACTAAGTTAGTAAGCTATAGTTAAGTCTTAAGAGAAGTGAGGCCTGATTACAAAAGATACTACACTGCCACTGTGCAGACCTAATACTATATACTTCATGTTTTTAATATCTTATCCTGAAACAAATTTAAAAAATAAACAATGAAATTAGGGATAAATTGGTTGCCCTTTTTCCTTAAAATTTTACCAAGAAGTAAAAGAAGAGCGGATAAACTAGTTTTGGTGATACTGGTGGAACATCATCACTGAGACAAAATATGAGCCATAAAAAAAATAACTATTTATACCAATATCAAATGCAGAAGAAGCAGAGGTGTGTGTTATAGGTCCCATATGCTAGTTTAAATTTTTTAATTCAGGCACTACAAACTGACACAGGAGAGGAAAGATTCTCAACCTAACGATGTTATCTTCAGTCATTATAAATCACTCTCTGAACTGATAGCGCAGGCTTTGTTAATCTCAGCACAGCCTCACCTCTCACCACTGCTCTGTTAAATGAACCACACAATGATCCTCCCTGGGACATAGCTTTGCATTTCCACTCCAAACCCCAAAAAAAAAAATCATAAAAATGTATATACTGCTGCCTGTTTTGTTACTGTTATAATATATACATTTTATTTATTTAAATTTTTTGGCTTGTACCTTTTTGGCTCTAAGCCATTTGTTACTGTGCTATCTGAAACGGCAATATCCTGACAGGTGTAACCAGAACACCAGGACATCATCCATCCCCCCCCCCCCCCCCCCCCCCCCCCCCCCCCACTCCACCAATATTATACCAGATATCCATGTATATCGATAAAGAAAATTGCTTACAAATGGCTTTCGTGTGTGTATGCTACTTATAGCATCCAGTGTACACTAGGGCAGGGCATCCTCTATAGCCACATATGTAAATTGGCACATAGACGAGGAGTGTCTGCTAAACACCAGTAATGTCAATGTAATGAATGTTTATGAAGCTCTCATAAAGGCATTATATAATTCTTACGTGTTGATTTTCACATAGCCTAAAGGGTGACAAAAAAATGGATGCAAATCATCAGACAACTGGCTTCTCGCCCTTACTCAAGAGTGTGACACATCACATTGAGGTCTGTGCTAGTCTGCTATATTTCTTTAAAGGGAAGAGGAATCAATTGAGAAAACATGCACTTATAAGCAGTACATTATCTGTCCAACCCTCTATGCTTTTACGCCCGTTTGCCTTGCTTGTAAAAAAACAAGAGGACCAGGAGGGTATTTCACAAAGCGGGATTAAAGAGTTAGTTGTTTGCATTTTACACCCTCTGAATAGTCCTCGGTCCTCACGTTAGACCATGCCTGTCAAAGACTTTGCCAGTGATATTTTTACATGCCCTGTTGAAAGAACAGCATGCCCTTTCATCCAGAAATGAAGCATGCAAGTTCCCTGAGCGACCCAGCTCCATCTGTTTCCTGCATTTTTCCTTGGAGAAGATTTGAAATTAAATACAAATAGAGACTGAGAAGTAACTTTTATTTTATTTATATTTGTTAAGTTATTTATTTATTTATAATCTTTTTAATCATTAAATGCATTTTGATTTCACGATGCATCGAACGGAGGAACCAACAGTCCACTGACCGGTTGAAGGGAGAGAACGCAATGGCTAAATGAATACGCAAACACAAATAAACGCAATGGTGTTTGCTGCATAATTCTCTGGTGGCAAATGCTCCCTTCATTTGCATTCCAGAACTTTAATATTTGAAATGCAAATGAGTAAAACAAAGTTTGCGTGAAAGAAATAAGCATAATTCAACCGGAATGCATTAACTCAATAAGTGCTCTAAAAATGCAATAAAAGCAAATACTATAAGGTTATTTATATTGGTATTTTCTCATGTCAGGCTTGAGGACATTATAAGCACATTGTTTATACCACATTAAAAATGTGTTATTGTGCTGCTTGTTTCTTCTTCATTTGCAAACTGGCAGCATCTCCTGCCAGGAGCCAGGCTTGCATTCCTGGAGTGGCACGTGGTTTTTAGAAGCACAGCATCCTTGAGTCCTTCAGAGTGATGAATGGTGTGCTGTGTGTCATGACTCAGGGGTGAACTATACTGCAGGGGAACTCAGCACACCGATAGGAGACAATCAGGAAGAGAACACAATTAGTAAGACCTGTGACATAATGAGAAAAACGAGGAAATAATGGAAGCTTTCTGATTAAGTAAAAAGGGCTGGCAGCCTACCTGGGATGTTACTGTTCAGCTGCAGTGTATGGAAACAGGAGTTATCAATCTATCTACCACGTCTGCTAGTTTGTGAACAGTTTGTCCAGTCAAATACAGGACATTTTGTTTCTAAAATTGTATTTAAGCCACTTGCCAACACGCATGCACGGACACACAGACGCACGCAGGGTGAAGTGAAGTAATAGATGGGACATGAGAGTCCACATTCTCCCCATAAATGTGTAGCCTGGGCTTTGTCAGTAAGCTCTTGTAACCAAATGCTGATACGTTTTTCCACGACACCGCAGGCAGCTATCGGATACACAGTACTTTTACCAGACCAGGACCATCGTCACTGACCCATCATGCCTTGTTCTGGTCCCACTCCTCAGTTTCCCAGAAGCCCTTCTGCTCAGCCAGGTGTTCAGCATCTTCTCCAGAGCGAGACACACCGATGGCATTGTTCACACTTCGGCATACACACATTTGTAGTTCAGCCCTAAACCAGGCAAAACAGCTGAGATGAAACCGAACCTGTAAGGGAAAAAAAAAAAAAAAGGTGACATTTCTCACTGAAAATACTCAGTGTTATCACAGCAACAACAGGAAGAGGACTGATCTTTGCTGTCACATGTCAAGTCGGAGCGTGTAATAAAGAAGCAGACGTATTGCGACGCTGTCAGTGTGACAGGCCCGTAGAGCGCTGCCTCATTCTTAATCAACAACAGCTGCTGCTTTATCCCCGGTACTCATCCACACATCTGTGCAGGAGAGCTCGAGAACAGCAAACAGATGTTCGTCTATTAAAAAAAAAAAGAAAAAAAAAAGAAAAAAAAGAATGGAACCTCTTCACAATGAGTTATCCTACCGCACGATTAGATACCGCTCCCATAGACTGCGCCCGGTGGTCACGTTTAACAAGCTTGGTATATTCCGAATGTTGTCTCGGCACTGCAGTGAAAGCCTTTCATTAGCATGAGTTTCCTCAGGGGGCTTACAGTGAACCGGCATGCTTTAATTTTCAAGAGAGAAACTATTAATGGAAGAGTTTTACCCAGCAAGCAAAGCGATACGTGCTTATTTGGAGATGTCTGCCACTTGTTTTGATTTGTGAACAGTCTATACCTCTGCATAAATAACCAGAGATCTTGTTGCAGATGCTTGCATGGGAAATGGGCGGCAGTGTAGTATAGTATAATGGTTAAGAAGCATTGCTGTTGAAGTTGTGCGCCCCATGTGGGAAAACGGTAATATGCTAAAGATGTTTGCATTAAACGAGATTATACCGTCCAATTTGCATTTACATTTTACATTACGTTACAGGCATTTAGCAGACGCTCTTATCCAGAGCGACGTACACAAATTCTTATTACATTTATCCATTCATACAGCTGGATATATAAGGAACTGGACCTGTAACCAAAAGGTTACAGGTTCGATTCCCAGGTAGGACACTGCCGTTGTACCCTTGAGCAAGGTACTTAACCTGAATTGCTTCAGTATGTATCCAGCTGTATGAATGGATAAATGTAATAAGAAGTTGTGTACGTCGCTCTGGATAAGTGCGTCTGCTAAATGCCTGTAACGTAATGTAAAATGTAAATGCAAATTGGACGGTATAATCTCGTTTAATGCAAACATCTTTAGCATATTACCGTTTTCCCACATGGGGCGCACAACTTCAATAGCAATGCTTCCTAGAAAGTATGTAATTAAATAACTTTTTAAAATTTTTAACAAGACGAGAGAGGCCCATACATTCCTGCAGCTTGGTGTATTCTTCCTGAATTTTCAAAACTTTTAATTTGGATCAAAAGCATCCATATCCAAAATGTTTCAGTTAACTGTACTTTTCGAGTTACCGTGAAGAACACACCCGTTTCCTTAAAGAATGGAAATAAACGTATTAAACGTCCTCCTTCACTAAGGGAGTGCAACTCCACTGTTTGTGCTTTTAGGAGGCATATGGGCAATTTTATCCATTTGCTAAAGTAGGCTATACTGTCCATTTAATTTTCTCCTCTACTAGGCCGGTTTGGATTTGTACTCAATTTATGCAGTAGATGTAAATGTAATATGCTACTGTCAGCCTCAGCTGTTAAGAGTTCATTAATATTTAAGTTTTATTATATTCATTTTATTTTAAAAAATAGTACATGTAGAGCTACAAAAAATAATGTTCATTACACTGGAAAACATAATTTCTTTAGAATTCTCAAATCCAGTCACCCAACGGAATCAGGCTTACTGAAATATTTTGGATCAAAACTACCTCAGTCTCTACCTTTATTAGGTCATTGTCAGATTAGATTATCACGGTGGGATCCATATCACAACTATCAGAATTTTTCAGTTTTGAAAAGTTGAAGATTTAATAAGTTGAATACTTAATCCAATCAAATTTAAAATATCTGTAAAGGTTTGAAAAAGCAGGCCTCAGCCTTACCTGACGTATGGTTGGTGGTAGACACTGTGATGTCACTGCGATGTCACTATGATGGTGGAACCGCTCATGCGCTGTCCTCCTGCTCAGTGTTCCACAGGCTGGAAAGCAGTGTTCAGGTGTCAGATTACATCCCTGCAGGGTGTTGTATTGGATTTACATATATAAGAATCTTACAGTGGCATATGATTCCACAGCTGGTCTGTCAATGTATTCATACATAGAGTGTTTGCTAAGAACCTTGATTAGAAAGAGCAGGTGTGTAACTGCATTGTTGGAACAAAAGCCTGCACTGGCACCAGCGCTTTCTGGATAAGACTGAGGACCCCCATCGTGCATGTTAAAAGACATCCTGCATATTTGACCAAAAATAAAACATTAAAAATAGGTGACATTTTATATGGCTCCACTCAGAATCTCCAGTATCATAATGATACATGAGATTCCATGCAGGGATAAAGACAAGTCTTCAAGACTGGTTTATCAAAATTTTGCTTTTAAGCATTCACCATAAGGTAATACAGTACTTGTTAAAAACAAATGTAATTACAACATCAATACCAGTGAAACCCATTCCACTAGATTCATACCCCTAAAACCAATTTTGACTTATCCCGTAATTAAAATTATGATTTCGCCATTTGTTGCAGGATTCAAAGTTGAGTGACATGACATTTAAAATGAAGACAGAGAGAGCTTAATTGTATGTGAGGACAAATTAAATGCTTTAAATTCCTTTAATTTTAACGGTTCAGTTGGTATAGGTTCTTGGAAGCAGTTGGTCGGCAGCCAGAGAGTAATAACCAACCAATCAATACTAATGAGAAAAAACACAAATTTAATTTAAGCAAAACCATTTTAAGACTTGAGGAATAGCTACACATCAACAGGTCATGACATTAAAAATGTACACAGCTCTAATTATAGAAAACGGCATGCTGTAAAGACGGGCTGCAAATTGAATGAAAGTAACCAAATAATGGACAATCAAACACATACAGTACAGAGCAGAGCATTAGGTCATATATTACACCTCACACAAACAAAACTGTTTATCCGTCCTTGATATTGCAAATAAAAAACAAAACAAAATGCATAGTCAAATTAAATTTTTTTTTTTTTTTTTGGTACTCAATACTAGGGCAAACATTATAAGCAAAGACTGCCATTGGTGAAAAAAATACAATACACTGTCACTGTGTAGACATTCAATTAAAAATTAAAAACATTTTTAGAAAAAGAAGTCTAGAGACCACATTGATGGCATTCTATCAAACATAAAGACAACATCCAAGCATGTTAAAAAAAAAAAACAGCTTCTCCGCACTTCAAAAATGTACAAACAATATTTTTTTACTGTATACTGTAAACCACATGGCAGACATGCTCAGAACATTAAGTTAAGCAAGATAATAAAAATACACATTAAACAATAAGCAATGAGTAACATTACCACAAACGGTCTATCAAAAGCAGGTATTCACAAAAAATAATAAAACATTCCACTTCAAAGTGTACACATGCGTACAATCCAATTCACACACAAACACAAATATAATGCAAAACCAAGCCGCCTATATTTTTCCAAATGAGTCTACTGCAAAACACATTTAGATATCTTTTGAGGAGTCTGAAGCCAAAATGATAGATCTCAGTACTATTTCTCAGTGAGAAACACACTTCTGCAGTGTGGGTGTGTGCGCACATGAGCGCATACATGTGTGTGTGTGTGTGTGTGTGTGTGTGTGTGTGCGCACGTGTGTACTATACACACAAGATGGCATCTCTACTGTAAAACTGTTTAAGGCTTCATTCATGATATCTTCAATTCTGTTCGTTTTATAACTGGATATAGAATCACACTTTTCTTACGTTCTCTAACATGAAATGAACACATCCTGAATGAACACAATAAATCAATAAATTAGACCCCAAGACAATCCTTAAGACACACTTAAAATCTTTAAGAATGTTTTTTTTCTTCTTAAACACAGGAATACAATCACACCAAGCTGGCACAATCCAGTTCTTTCACTTTGAGTACCGTGTCCTAATTTGTGGACATGATTAATGTTTGCAGAAACACAAAGACCTTGCACAGTGTGGCTGTGTTCACATTCTGTGCACCATACTCGACTGTCCCATCTGCTCATCCCGTTCTTTAATGACGAAAGGCTCTCTCTGCAGCCGGTGGCAATACAAACACATGTGTTCAGGTGCCAGAATTAGACAGGACAGGGGTACAACTCCAAAAATAAAGGAACAGCACACATACATACATACATACACACATGATAACAATTCACAACTCTTTTACCAACATCTCCCCGCAGACAGTAAAGAAACAAAACAAAAACTGAATGGAACAAAAAATAATAATAATAATAATAAAAAATAATAAAAAGTTTACCCCGACCAAGAACGTACCCAACAGCCGGTCCAGAAAAACACTTTCAGAGTTCCTCCTTTACCCACCTCCCCACAATGTTTACAATTCACCACCCCAGAGTTAAACGGCAAGAGAGAGAGAGAGAAAGAGAGCGAGAGAGAGAGAGAACAAAAAAAAAAAAAAGAAGAAAAAAGTTAACCGGAAGCATGGCCCACATGCTCTTGCCCATTAAGGACATGTCGTCTCCTGCTCTTTTTTGCAGAAGCACAGGGCCCAAGAGCAAAGACAGGGCCCAGGGGCAAAGACAGGCCCAAAGACAGGGCCCAGGGGTAAACACAGGCCCAAAGACAGGGCCAGGGGTGAGGCAGTTGGTTCCAGGAGGATGGGTTAGGACGGGAGACAGGGCGGCGGGGGAGGAGGCCTGTTAGCGCCACGGTTTGTCCGCTCGCTTCCCTCCCCCATCCTGGACGGCCTCCTCCTCCTCCTCCTCTCTGTCTGTAAACAGGGTCGCGGTGCTGTGCCCGAGGATGATGAGGCTGGGGTGGGGGGGTCACGGTCACTGCCTCCGGTCCTCAGTTTCTGATCTGGAGAAGGCCATCACCACGTCCTCAGCACCTGGAAACAAACAAGACATCATGACCGTCTGTCCGTGTGACACACAGTCATGTGACTGACAGTGTCCTCTGCTGGTTACGGACAGTTTACCATCAGGTTGTAGGATCAATTCCCCAAAGTACCCAACCCAAACTGCTTCAGTAAGTATCCAGGTGAGTAAATGTCTATTTAGCAAAGCGTACAACACCCCGATTAAGAGCAACAACTGAACTAAAGAAGCGTGTGTTAAAATAAGAAATAAATGTGTCACTTTCAATTCCTCCACAAACTGCAATGATTTCAACACTATTGTACATTTTCCGACATTCCACATTTCCCCTCAATCCCAACCTAATAAAAAACACGCCCACCTTCATGCCTCTGTACACCCACTGTGTGTTCAACAGAATCTCTAAATTAATTCAACAGACAACCAAACACAACCAGTGGTGTTTCATAGATTTTTAGTTTTTCTCTCAATGTTTTTGATTCAGATACAACAGTGGAATGACATAAGTCACCAATGATCCAAGAGCCATTCCAATTATTATCTTTAATTCAGTATCAATGTATCTATCCAACCATATCCTGTTTGTGAGTATCTAGAATCCAAGAATTTGTCAATAGAATGAGCTAAAAATTAGTTGTCTGTTTTCTGTAATTAATGAGCATTGTCCATAATAATTTATAAAATGCTAATAAATTCATAATTCACATAGTGAAATGCTAATAATATCCCTCTTATGGGCTTAGGCTCAACTGAAATCCAGGGCTAAGAACTCAAACGCTATAAAAAGAGAGAAAAAAAAATCTCGACATACTGTTCTTTCAGCTAATTGGCCCCACAGACAACAGTGATGAAGCACTGAAGCCTCCCGATTTCAGACAAACTCCTCCTAATTAACCGACCAAGAAAAGCTAATGGAGACGAAAAATGCCTCAGCCTAATTTCTCTCCTTTCTGGAGAACAGACAATATCAACCATCACTGGGTTTTGAGCAGTTGACTGAATTTAGTGCAGGCCCTGTGTGTATCGCTGCATGCGTGTGCACATGAGCACACATGGCCAAAAGCGGGCAGATCCGTCACCCACACTTCCTGTGTGTTTATGTGTGCGCTGGATTTACGGTTTTACGCTGCAGGAGTGAATTAGTGGTTGGTTATCTTTCTCTGGAAGCCAGGCCGAAAGGCAGCAAATCATTTCCGAGAGGGAAATTAGTTTCTGGCCCCTCACTAAGAGGCGGGGGTCAGAGAGAGGCGCTTGGTGGTTTATAGTGCACTCTACAGTACCACACACTGGCATATTTATAACACGCTACGAGTACGCTGGATTGCATTCTCACCCACTGGCCACTCCATGCAGTACTGGTGTTTATCAGCAAACAGACACACATTCCCATCCCCTCCACCCCACCCAACCCACCCGACCCCTCCCCACCCTGCCCCACCCTGCCCCACCCTGCCCCACCCTGCCCCACCCCTCCCCCACAAGCTGACCTTCATCACGCCAGCAGCTGGTGAGATTGATGTTCAGCGAGCAGAGAGTAATGAGTTAATCTCTTCACAGCACATACATACCTCTGACCATGAATAATCACCACCACACCATTATTCCTGACAAAGTGTAAAGATTCCTTACTCAAGTGAGACGAGCCGACGGCCTACTCATATCCCTGCGGAAACTCACACCCTACAATTCCCAGGTACGGTGAACCAATGCTATTCCCAGAAGTGGAAAAGCAGAGCGCTTCTTCCCACAGCAGTGTTCACTGGTGGCGTTTATCGGCACTCTGGGAAACAGGAAGTCTGCCTCGTCCAGGAAGACTGGACCGCCGTGGACCGGTCAAACATCTGGTCCATTCCGTTAAAACCCTACCACTGCAATGAGCATGGAACAAGTATAGCATTTGTAACAAGCAAGACCCAGAATCAACTGGAAGCGAATGAAATCACGTAGTAATTTAGTGTTTTAAAAAATGGTGATCCGCAAAGCATAACAGAGAAGAAAGCGAGTGCCTCTGCAGGTGTTGCCGTTTCTCCCCAGGAAGGGCTGGCGCTGTCAAGACCTGCCATTTCAGTCAGGCAGGCAGTCAGCCTCCAGTATAGCCCCAAGGCAAATTCAATCTAAACTCATATTACAAAGCTTCGGAAGCATAAAAGCAAACAAACAAGACCTGCCATGGAAATTGGTTTTGTGGATTTCTGGCCGTCTGCTGCAACAATAAGGATTAAATTGTGATCCCTCCCGCTGGTTGTCAATAGAAAAGGCTGAGCGCTCGACATTCAGACGCTTGCAGGGACATTGACTTTCGCAGTGCGTGGGGGGGGGGGGGGGGGGTGAGTTTAAAAACACAAAGTTTACGGCAACGACGTGCAGACAAAGAGCGAAGGAGTCATTTACTGCCTGCAGCCAGTCAAGCCACCCATAATGAATTTAGCAGCACTGGTCAGAGCATAATTGAGTACCTAAATAAACAAAAAAAAGAAAGTATACACATCAAATTATTGAATTTGTTCTGATGTGCATAACTCTATATATTAGTCATATCTTCTCTATCAAAGTGTTTTCTATACCTATGCATATACTTTCTTTTTGTGAAGAGAATATAAGTATACATACCCTAAAATGGGGGAACTATGTATAAAAAGGGCTGTAATTCCTACACGGTTGACCCTATATGGATGTACATATCCTCAAATGAAAGCTAATGTGCTGGAGTACACAGCCAAAACAACAAAGATTGTGTCACTGTCCAAATACTTACGGACTGCACTGTGTATACAGCCCATCAAACTATCCCTCTGCCGCCAGATATACAGTAGATATGGATGGATCACGTTAAGGGTTGTTGCTCCATACAGACTATTTACTTTGATACTGCAGTCTGTTAAAATGCAGTCCATCAGTTCACACTGACCTACACCTGGGCAGTAACTTCTTTCTCCAAAGAAAACTATGTATCTACATTTGACCATGGGCTAATTTTCAGCGTTTTGGGCAGACTGATATCCAGTTTCTTGTAGATGATGATGAGCACCCCCCACAGCGGGCTGAGACCCCCAAAGATCACAGCAACACCCAATTTCACTCTTCTCCGAGGCGCCAGAGAAGCAGAGTGCGTTCATTTGCACAAATTAACTGCCAACACCTTCAGAGAGGTTTTCTGCTAATGAAGAACCTCGGCAAATAAAAGATCTCCAGCCATACCTACCGCCTGATGGATTTAATTATACAAGGGAGAGGAAAGTAGGACACAGTCCATATAAAAAGCCATCATTCGGAGGGAAGGTTATGTCCAACCATGGTCTCAGCCCATTAGAAATGGCTGTCTCTGTGCTGCACTTCAAAAGAAGTAATTAGGATGTTTCCATGCCAGGTTCAGCTTGACCTAAATATAACCAGCATTGCAGGATGAGTGGGGGGGTATCCAGAACTGCTCTTCTAGCACTTTCTCTCAGATTCCTCACTCCTGTATCACGTGAGGGGTCTCTCAAAAGACGAGTAGGGGAAAGGAATGAGAGAGAGAAAGAGACAGAGAGGCAGACTGATAAATAGAAATAGGAGGAGCGAGAGGGACAAAGAGGGAAAGAAACTGAGAGAAAAAGTGAGACCCCGACAAAGAAAGAGAAACAGAAAGAGAGGGAGAGTGAGAGGACAAAGAAACTGAGAGAAAGAGAGAAACAGAAAGAGAGAGAGACAGAGAGTAAGAGAGAGAGAGAGAGAGAGAGAGAGAGAGAGCGCGAGAGAGAGCGCGAGAGAGAGAGAGAGAGAGAGAGAGAGAGAGAACCACTATGTTGTGGAGAGCTCTAAGGCCCACAGGTCCACCTCTCTCTGCTGCATCAGGGACAGATAGCAGCTCAGCCCCTGGGCCCCTTTAATCAGCTCTAGTGTCTGTCCCTGTAGCCGAGCACGTCTCCTAGTGGTGCAGCGCTCTCTGGGGCTCTACCTGTCTGCCCTGCAGGTGTAGTGATACACTCAACACCCCAGCACAGCCCTGAGTTTTTATAATGTTCCCAGAAAATCTTTAAGGGGCGTGGGGGTGGGAGCAAAGCAATATCATCCTGAGCCCTTCTGTTAACATTTTTTCAGCACACGCTCCCTCCGCTTATCTGTGCAAAGGCGCTAACCCATAATCCCAAGGTGCATTTCCCGAGATGACACTTTCGCTTCAGTTAAACCCGCCTGGACTTCATTTATTTGGGGCTGTGCGCAGTGTTTACACAGCAATGTTTGCTGCTGTAAATTCAAAGCCTGTGAAACTTTTAATGAAGCTCAAAACAAGCAGAGACACTTCTCCCAAGGACACAAGACGGCGAGTATTAGGGATATATATATATAGGCGATGGTGATGACAGCCACTCAGCCAAGAGCTGATGGATGATTATTGGCCTGTAAAAAAATTATTAAGCCCTGGATTTTTTTTTTTAAATCATTTTTTTTTTAGGAGAGTGGTACAGTCTGCCCACCTTCAGTATTTTTTGCATTATTAAGACAGATATAAAGCAGAGAGAGTAACAGATATAAAGCAGAGAGAGTAACAGATATAAAGCAGAGAGAGTAACAGATATAAAGCAGAGAGAGTAACAGATATAAAGCAGAGAGAGTAACAGATATAAAGCAGAGAGGGTAACAGATATAAAGCAGTGAGAGTAACAGATATAAAGCAGAGAGAGTAACAGATATAAAGCAGAGAGAGTAACAGATATAAAGCAGAGAGGGTAACAGATATAAAGCAGAGAGGGTAACAGATATAAAGCAGAGAGGGTAACAGATATAAAGCAGAGAGAGTAACAGATATAAAGCAGAGAGGGTAACAGATATAAAGCAGAGAGGGTAACAGATATAAAGCAGAGAGAGTAACAGATATAAAGCAGAGAGAGTAACAGATATAAAGCAGAGAGAGTAACAGATATAAAGCAGAGAGAGTAACAGATATAAAGCAGAGAGAGTAACAGATATAAAGCAGAGAGGGTAACAGATATAAAGCAGAGAGGGTAACAGATATAAAGCAGAGAGAGTAACAGATATAAAGCAGAGAGGGTAACAGATATAAAGCAGAGAGGGTAACAGATATAAAGCAGAGAGAGTAACGGATATAAAGCAGAGAGGGTAACCGATATAAAGCAGAGAGTAACGGATATAAACTAGAGAGGGTAACAAACAGAAGGCAGAGAGGGTAACGGATATTAAAAAAGAGGGTAACAGACAGAATGCAGAGAGGGTAACGGATATAAAGAAAAGAGGGTAACAGATATAAAGCAGAGAGGGTAACAGACAGAATGTAGAGAGGGTAACAGATATAAAGCAGAGAGAGTAACAGATATAAAGTAGAGAGAGTAACAGATATAAAGCAGAGAGGGTAACGGACAGAACGGAGAGAGTAACAGACATAAAGCAGAGAGAGTAACAGATATAAAGCAGAGAGAGTAACGGATATAAAGCAGAGAGAGTAACAGATATAAAGCAGAGAGAGTAACAGATATAAAGCAGAGAGAGTAACAGATATAAAGCAGTGAGAGTAACAGATATAAAGCAGAGAGAGTAACAGATATAAAGCAGAGAGAGTAACGGATATAAAGCAGAGAGAGTAACAGATATAAAGCAGAGAGAGTAACAGATATAAAGCAGAGAGGGTAACGGACAGAACGGAGAGAGTAACAGACATAAAGCAGAGAGAGTAACAGATATAAAGCAGAGAGAGTAACGGATATAAAGCAGAGAGAGTAACAGATATAAAGCAGAGAGAGTAACAGATATAAAGCAGAGAGAGTAACGGATATAAAGCAGAGAGAGTAACAGATATAAAGCAGAGAGAGTAACAGATATAAAGCAGAGAGGGTAACAGATATAAAGCAGAGAGAGTAACGGATATAAACTAGAGAGGGTAACAAACAGAAGGCAGAGAGGGTAACGGATATTAAAAAAGAGGGTAACAGACAGAATGCAGAGAGGGTAACGGATATAAAGAAAAGAGGGTAACAGATATAAAGCAGAGAGGGTAACAGACAGAATGTAGAGAGGGTAACAGATATAAAGCAGAGAGAGTAACAGATATAAAGTAGAGAGAGTAACAGATATAAAGCAGAGAGGGTAACGGACAGAACGGAGAGAGTAACAGATATAAAGCAGAGAGAGTAACAGATATAAAGCAGAGAGAGTAACAGATATAAAGCAGAGAGAGTAACAGATATAAAGCAGAGAGAGTAACAGATATAAAGCAGAGAGAGTAACAGATATAAAGCAGAGAGAGTAACAGATATAAAGCAGAGAGAGTAACAGATATAAAGCAGAGAGAGTAACAGATATAAAGCAGAGAGAGTAACAGATATAAAGCAGAGAGAGTAACAGATATAAAGCAGAGAGAGTAACGGATATAAAGCAGTGAGAGTAACAGATATAAAGCAGAGAGGGTAACAGATATAAAGCAGAGAGAGTAACGGATATAAAGCAGAGAGGGTAACAGATATAAAGCAGAGAGTAACGGATATAAACTAGAGAGGGTAACAAACAGAAGGCAGAGAGGGTAACGGATATAAAAAAAAGAGGGTAACAGACAGAATGCAGAGAGGGTAACGGATATAAAGAAAAGAGGGTAACAAACAGAAGGCAGAGAGGATAACAGACAGAACGCAGAGAGGGTAACGGATATAAAGAATAATAATAATAATAATAATAATAATAATAATAATAATAATAATCATCAAAAGGACTCACTACTTTGACAGAAATGTGCAGTTTATTGCAGTATCCGGATAATTTCATCTGAATGAATTACAAATCTGTCATCCGTGCATAATTTACATATGTGATTTACAAAAACAAATTGCATGTAATCCCTATGGGAATGTTACAAAAACTTACAATTAAAAAAAAGTTCTAAATACTTGTTCCGGGCAGTAAATTAAAACGAGGCTGTTACGTGCTTTGAGCATGCAGTGTGGACAGCTCTATTCCAAGAAAGAGAAACACAAAACATGAAGTTTTCGAGCAGTTTTAAATTATTTAAATGTATGTAGCCAGGAGGAAGAACTTGCAGGACTCACATGAAGCTAACGCACTGCTTTACCAAGTCCACCTCATCTGAAATGCATTCAGTCTCTCACAGCCATGACTGGGGCGCTCACACTCTCTTTCCCACAATTCACTGCATCTCCGACATCAAACCCACTGCATCTCCTACATCAAAACCGCTGTGCCTGAATATACCTTCACTGGCTGTATTTATGGAAACGCAGAAAGCCAAGCGTGAGGAAACGGACGCGGAGACAGTACGTGTGGATTCACCACATTTTCCCCAAATAAATAATGTTACTGCAAGTGAGAGGAACAAACGCTAACGAGCTGGTGAGGGAGGGGCTACTCACACCCAACGCTGGGATTTCCAAAAATGCAAACGCAGGATTTCTAAGAATTTAACAGAGTAACAGTCTCACTCAGGGCTGTTCATGCTAAACGGACTAAAGCCAGGAAGAGAGAGAGGAACAGCACTCAGGAGAGACTGTGTGGATCAATCCATGGGGCAACTAACTCTTAGCCCATATATGAACCATGGGGCAACTAACTCTTAGCCCATATATGAACCATGGGGCAACTAACTCTTAGCCCATATATGAACCATGGGGCAACTAACTCTTAGCCCATATATGAACCATGGGGCAACTAACTCTTAGCCCATATATGAACCATGGGGCAACTAACTCTTAGCCTATGAACCATGGGGCAACTAACTCTTAGCCCATATATGAACCATGGGGCAACTAACTCTTAGCCCATATATGAACCATGGGGCAACTAACTCTTAGCCCAAATAAGAACCATGGGGCAACTAACTCTTAGCCCATATATGAACCATGGGGCAACTAACTCTTAGCCCATATATGAACCATGGGGCAACTAACTCTTAGCCCATATATGAATCCCCCGAATGTGGCCAGGGGTTCGATTCCCCACTACGGCACTTTCTGTACCAAGATCCCATCTCTACCCTCTCTGTTTTCCCCGTCTGAATAAAGTGGAAATAAATACATAAGGAGGGCAGATTTTGTCCAATGTCATTTACAAAAAAGGCAGCTATGCACAGCGGTAAAAGCACAGACTGAGTGGATGCAGATGCACACCGAGGATCAGGGGTTCATGCCTGGTTCACGCCCTGGTCCTGCCAGATCTGAGTATGGCCGGTGCCTTGAGGGAGCAGAAGAATTGGGGCAGGGACTCGGTGGGGAAGAATCGTTGCACACACAAAACGGTTCCATCCGAGTTGGAATCGCGGTCAGGAGCATAAGGAGTCGCGCCCTGAAGAGGACGTGGCGCCCTCCCTCCATCCTATCACCAACGGTGTTGTGTAGCGGCAAATTCTCAAGCGGTTGCTACACGAGGAATTTAACCCATCTAGGGTACAATTGGCTACTAAATTGGGAGAAAACGGGGAAACAAACAAAAACAAAAAATTAAATAATGATAATAATAAAATAGACAGCTAGGCCACTAACACCTTTTTGACCCTGAACGCTCTCCGGGTTATATAATGCAGCTCAATCTTGCGTAATGAGAAGCTCATAATGAGGACAGATCAAATGATGCCACTTCCATTGAGTGCCTGTGGGTCCTGTGGCTCGCTACAGCTCCTGACCAAACAAACATAAGGTTCATAATGCTAAGGAGGGGGTGGAGTGGGCAAGGTGAGACACGAGCCAGTACTGCAGAGATTCTCCAGCAGAGATCTCTCACTGAACACACACACACACACACAACACACAACACACAACACACACACACGCACACACACACGCACACACACACAACACACACACACACGCACACAACACACACACACACACACACACACACACACACACACACAGACACACACACAAACACACACACACACACACTCACCCACACGACCGCCACCGTCAGAAAGTGCCCAACACGACTCCCACGTCAGAACCTTTCTCAGCCCTGTTGCCAGGCAACAGCTCAAAATGAGATAGCATCACCGGCCAGCGGGCTTGCTAACGCCCGTGAGCAATTGGCCTCGCTCTCCGTTTCTGACCTATCACCCCCCCACAGGGTGTCACAGGGACAATATGGCCATTGCAGCTCACTTCCTCTCCATTACTGACAGCTTCAGTCAGCATTTCTTCCCACTGATTTCCAACTCAACGTTACGTCTGATGGTCTTCGTATATGAATGCCGGTAGAACTGGTTTTTCACAGACTCTGAGGTCCGATTTGTTCAATTAGCATCAGTTGAAGAAAATGGAAGTAGTTACGGAAACACTCAAAATCAGGAAAGAGCTGTGGACGTTTAAGAAACATCTAAAGTAAATATGCCAGTCAGGTGTAAGAGCAGGTTTATTAAAACATTGAATGCAGTCTGTAGAGACACTATAACCTCTATTTGAGTGTGTGTGTGTGTGTGTGTGTGTGTGTGTGTGTGTGTGTGTCATAAAGATAGACACATGCACACTCAAATGTACAAGTCACATGACCAATCAGACTGCTATAACAGAATGCAGCAGAATATGCCATTTGGAAAGAGAGAGCGAGAGAGAGATAAATATAGACAACATGTAATCTTTCAGACCGAGGAACCAGCTCAGCTGGTGCAAAACTTCTACGAGCCAAATTACTGCACTGTGCGTGACTGTATGGCTCATGCTAACCTCACATTTAAAATTCACAAGCACTACGGACACGGAAATCAAAACTCCAGTATCACAGTCTCAGACTGATGCATATGCAATCACCTTCATTGTTGGACCACTTGGCATTAAAATGACAAAGATTAAAGAGTAAATTAGCGGATCGGGACAGTGAGCATGATCCAGAACTGCGGGGTAGGAGAAGCAGACATTAATGACGCTATAACTCAGAGCAACAGCTGTGCCACACGGCACACACCAGACAGGCCTACATGTGGGGCACGCACAGTCTGTCCATGCACAAGAACCTCCACGACACCGGGGGCATCGGACCTGTTGCAGAAGCACACACGTGCAAGGAGGCAGAGAGAAAAAAGTCAGATTTTACAACAAGAAAAGGTCTATTTAACCTGTATTAGTGCACTGCAAACCAAGACTCTTACACAGGTACATTTAATTTGCTTTAATCTTCCTAAAGGAGACAGGAAATCCATCATGCTCATATTAAAACTATGTGCTCAGCCATAGCTCCCACATCTCAGAGACAGGAAACAAAATTACCTCTAATTTACACATAGACCCAGAGGTTCTGCTTCTTCACTTCTTAAGCTAGCTTTGTATGCTGTTCTGCATGCAAGCACGCGGGTTACGTCAAGTCCATAAATAGCTGCCAGTGACACTGGGCAGCATTTTCTCCCACTAAATGATACGCGCTCTGTGCTTATTGTAGGCGTCAGGCCTGGCATTCTCTACCCACACATTATCATCATTCAGGTTTTGGGCAGAATGTTGAAGCTAATGGCCAATATTACTCTGAACTACAGCAACCAGCGCCCGTGCCTGTGTGTTATTGTGGCTCTGGGTCGTGTTAGTGAAGAGCCTAATTCATGGCAATACAGCAGTGCACAGTGACCCGACGTGATTTCTCCTTTATCACATCGAATTAATTTCTTAGGAATGTACCATAATATTGGGGTCGTCTTCGGTATTGGCCGATAACTAATCGCTGCCAAGCTATGATTATGGCCGACGATGCAAGTTAGATAAACGTCATGCGCTTTCACCCCTTCTTTATGAGACGGCCACAAAGCAAAAATGAGGATCTTCAGCCCCCGTTTTGTTCTCCATAGTTATTTTCATGACTGGAAATATAAATAAATGAAATGATTCCCCTTGCTTTAGGCCTGGTTGAGGTCATTGGGACAGAGAGACCAGAGCTCTCACAGTGGGCAGGACACAGACGCTGCGTGAACCAGCCACACAAAATGCCCCAGGCTCAGTTCTGCTCATGCGCCTTTATACTGCAGGTCATATGAGCAGGCTTTCTGCACTGTATTCACCGAGGACATTGTAAGCCTTGTGTTGGGGGAGGGGATTATGAAATTACAGACAGACAAAAGGACACACACACACACACACACACACACACACACACACAAAGGGGGGTGGATTCCAGTCGTGAGAATCAATGTCTGAAATCAAACGAATCGGAGGGAATTATACTGCTGTGAGGAAGAAGATGAAGGAGCGAATAATTCTTGCATCACCACCCCTTCATAATTAACACTCCAGCTTGTCTCCAGGCCTCCTAATGAGACCGTAATTCCTCCCCCCCCACCAACCCCGTCCCACCACCAGCATCACGTTCCATAGGGAGCCCCCTTGCATCGGGACTATTAGCGTTTCCATGGAAACCCCTCTGCTGTCGCCTCTGTTGTTCTGTCCCCAAGGCCAGCAAGCGACGGGGGGTATGAAAGGCTGAAAAAAACTGAGACCCCACTTCCACACAGAGCTTACACATCCATGTTTAGTGCAACACTTTCCACAGACACACAGCAAACCTTTCTCCTATTGGCTCTGATTTTTATTCTTTTTTTAAAACCCCAAAAGCTTTTCATGTATGCTAATTAGTCAATTAAAAGTGTAGAATATGCAAATTCACTGACCCATAGTCTTGTATGATGAAGTGTGGCTGGTAGATTGTGAAATAATTTCTAATCTCCTCCATGGATACAGTTTCATAGTGACTCATCAGGGTCTGGAGTAGTCACTACATCTTTTCATTTGCAAGCCAATAGTGACTATGTGCGAAAAACCATTAAAGAGCTCACCCAGCGGAGGAAATTCTCTCGCTCTCGCTTCTCAACACACAGGTCTATTTGTCCATTTGCACAAGACAGCAAAAAAAAAAACAGAAGCCGAGCAAGGCTTTGAGGCCATCATAATAGTCTCTTCACTAAGTAATGGCATCCTTTTCTGTTGCCAATGTTATGCTAACACAATTGACGCACTGTCCACAGCTCAAGCGCACGTTGTCCCGGAGATGGCGTTTAACTGCGCTTGCGGGTCGTGTCAATGAAGCTGCACGATACCACTGCTCCAATACCAGCAAACCAAAACGGAGCCTGTTCACACACTGTACACAGTAACTCAGGGTACATTTCAGGCGTGGTCCTTTCTCCTTAAAATATAAAACAATATCTTGGTAACATGTCAAGTCCAAAATATTTCACGTTCATAAGTGGATATCAATACTTGACTGCAAACTCAGCCCTCAAGATGACAAAACTTGATACTACGGTGCTTCTCGCAAGTCGTCAAGGGGAATAGAGTACCTCAACCCCGCCCGGTCCCTTCCAGTTGCAGTCAGACTGTTAAATTTAATTTACCCCCTGGATCTACGAGCCCAAGTGAGATTTACGAGGCAGCCAGTCTCCTCTTCCCTCCGAACGTTACACAGCAGAGTCCTGCTATCAGACAGCTCATCCATTTTACAGTCCCAGGCTGTGGACGGCAGAGCACTCCTCTCCCCAATTCTCTTTCAACCCTCCTGAAAGGGCCTTCGGCTGGGCTCGGCATAGAGGTGCCATCAAACCAAACTCTCCGCTCGCTTTTATACCATTACCAGCATTTCAATTATTGCCTTGCCTTGGAGCTTTGCGCAGATACCATCTGAAAAATGCCTTTGGTGGTTTATTTTATTTTATTCCGCCTTGGCACAGTAATTACACATCAAAGACTCTGTTGGTGATGTGTGGCTGTCAGAGCTGAATAAATCCCACCTACTCACGCCTAGATGGCAATATCTACTCCACTCATAAAACTTTACTGAGCGCACATTTACCCTTTTCATATTGGCCTGTATGACTGTCCGGCAGGCCAAGAAGAGTGCCATGACTGCCTAATCCAGTCGTAGCTCATTTTTCTGGATCGTTGCTAGATGCTTTCTGCAGCCTAAATTTACATATAAAATGTACTCAGTTTCGACAAAGGTCAGAGGTGAAGCCTCTGATGGCACCTACAGTCTTTATTTTACACACCTATTGCCCATTACTATACACCATACACATCTACTGGTCATTACTACACACCATACACATCTACTGGTCATTACTACACACCATACACATCTACTGGTCATTACTACACACCATACACATCTACTGGTCATTACTACACACCATACACATCTACTGGTCATTACTACACACCATACACATCTACTGGTCATTACTACACACCATACACATCTACTGGTCATTACTACACACCATACACATCTACTGGTCATTACTACACACCATACACATCTACTGGTCATTACTACACACCATACACATCTACTGGTCATTACTACACACCATACACATCTACTGGTCATTACTACACACCATACACATCTACTGGCCATTACTACACACCATACACATCTACTGGTCATTACTACACACCATACACATCTACTGGTCATTACTACACACCATACACATCTACTGGTCATTACTACACACCATACACATCTACTGGTCATTACTACACACCATACACATCTACTGGTCATTACTACACACCATACACATCTACTGGTCATTACTACACACCATACACATCTACTGGCCATTACTACACACCATACACATCTACTGGTCATTACTACACACCATACACATATACTGGTCATTACTACACACCATACACATCTACTGGTCATTACTACACACCATACACATCTACTGGCCATTACTACACACCATACACATCTACTGGTCATTACTACACACCATACACATCTACTGGTCATTACTACACACCATACACATCTACTGGTCATTACTACACACCATACACATCTACTGGCCATTACTACACACCATACACATCTACTGGTCATTACTACACACCATACACATCTACTGGTCATTACTACACACCATACACATCTACTGCCCATTAATGATCAGTTTGCAGAATAGTTTTCTTTTTTCACCTCACAGGTTGGTGAGCACGGTCTGTCTATTTAAATAAAAACAACTCATATTTCATGGTACACAACATAAATAATACGTGAGTGACTCACTCTTCAGCTTCACACCTCTGAGAGAAATTCAACTCAGTCGAGTTGTATAGCTGGAGCGTTATCCAAAAGCCCCGGAAAAAAATACAAATTAGCATCAAACAAAGTCTGTTCAATGCACCAACCTACAGCAGATGCAATAGAATGTACTGTATATAAACTATAAAGAACCACTTCTATGCAGTTCCACGATGTGATCTAGCGCTGAACAACCATATTTGTGATCCATAATGGATATATTTAAATGCAGCTCTGACAAACAATCCTTTATAAATAATCCATGAGTATCCTTCCAAATACAGCACACGCACGACTTATGAGTGGCTAGGCCTATAAATATTTAAAGAGATCCAAACACGGTGAAATCTGGTTTAAACTCCAGACACACACAGCAGTGTTTCTTTGATAGAAAATCTCCTCCATATCAAAGCAGACCGTTTATCCAGGGGTTAGAATGCTTAACCTGCTCAGATGTAAAAACACTTGCAGCCGCATTTTCACAGGTAAACTCACACACTGCAATGTCTGTGTTCCTTCACCCAGAAACAGCACCTCAATCCCTGCCTGACAGCCTTTTCAATGATATAGTGGGATTTGACGAATCACACTGAATGAGTTCGCCTAGATTGTTTGGGAAATGTCAACTTTATTCACACTGAACAGATAAACAATTTTACAAAACATAGCATCAATAAACAACGATAAGTGAAGATGTAATCATTATTACACCAAAGCTTTCCCTTTGGGAATAATATTAGAATTCCTGTGGTGAGATGTCACTAACAAAGAAATTTGGGCTAAAGTTGATGAGCTGATTACATCTGTTCAAAGAACCCAAATGAGTGTCTGCCTGATTGAACCTTTAAAGGGTTTATTTGAGTATCAAACACACCCTTTGGTTAGAATTAATGTGCCTGAAAATCTCCTCAATGCCCTGGTCAAGATCATGCCCTTTGATTTTTTATTTTATTAGATTTTTTTCTATATTCTGCCCCAGAAACCTGTGAAATTGAAGATAAAGAGATGGGGTGGAAAGTATTTATCAGGGTGCGGCGTCACAGATGAACTTCTAACACTGCTGTTCTTCAGTCGGAAAAACAACCAATAATAAGGCTAAGCCACAACCGTGTAACAGAGCCACAGAATACCGCGTGTGCTAGGGGTGTATTCTAAGCCCAACACTGCAGTACTCAAATCCACAGATCATGTGCTATGTACAGTTTTTTTCTGAACCAATGATAATCAGAAGACATTCAGAAGACAAGGTTCCCATGTTGGATATTTCATCAGCAGATCAGACTCAGAATAAGACTATGAGGTAAGTGAGAAGCCGGGTAAAAGGAAAATAGCTATTTGTTGCTTGTGTAGACACTCCTAATTACAGGGGCTAATGAGCCTTTCAGAGCCTTATTTCTGTTAACATGGCGCCCCCTGGTGTCCAGTAAGGACATTGACTGATGAAAAAAATAAAAAATAAAAAAAGATTTCTAAAAATAATAATAGATGCAATTAGCAGAAATCTGTTTTAAATTGATAACCATATCAATGTAATTGTGTCACAATTTGAGTTCATTTCAAATTCAACTGTTGGAGTGCAATTCTTTACTTGTGGATTTCACATATAATCAATTTCTGCAGGTGGTGATAAGAAACAAAAATATATCTGTGAAGCAAGCGCTGCGTGACACTTGTAACTGGACTATAAATGAAAATGACACCTTTTTAATGAACTCCAGGTCAATAGAGCACTCCAATGATGATGTAAGAGTTTCTAAACCCAACTGATCCAATTATGCTTCTGTATTAGCACAGCAGTTAGTTAAACAAATAAAAACACCCACATTCACTCGCCTGTCCGCTACCAACAGGTGTCAGGTCTACACTGGGCACGCATTGTGTACATTCAGTCAACAGATACTTTTCCCGGCCGCTGAGGTTGTTGTGTGAATGCAGAGACCGTATTATTTTGAGGTGGAAGAGATGCGGTGTACGTGCAGAGGACGGGCTTTCTTTCGGGCGGATACAGGCGTTAAATGTGTAAATACAGTGAACAGGGTAAATTGTGACCTACCCTGGTCGATGGGGTGCTGTGGCAGCGTTAAATGTGTAAATACAGTGAACAGGGTAAATTGTGACCTACCCTGGTCGATGGGGTGCTGTGGCAGCGTTAAATGTGTAAATACAGTGAACAGGGTAAATTGTGACCTACCCTGGTCGATGGGGTGCTGTGGTAGCGTTAAATGTGTAAATACAGTGAACAGGTTAAATTGTGACCTACCCTGGTCGATGGGGTGCTGCGGTAGCTGGCTCATCTGACTGTGGACCACACCGGCGTAATTGCGCAGAAACGCTTCCTCACTCTGCGTCAGCTGGGGAGGTAAAACACATCTCTTCAAAATCCATATTTACTTGGGCCCTAATTCTTAGAACAAATTTTATGGTCTCAATATTCATTAAATACACTGCTCAAAAAAATTAAGGGAACACTTAATCATCACAGTATAACACCAAGTCAATTAAACCAAACCGGTCATGCTGGATGATGTTGCAGGCAGCATAACATTCGCCACGGCGTCTCCAGACTCTTTCACGTCTGTCACATGTGCTCAGTGTGAACCTGCTCTCATCTGTGAAGAGAACAGGGCGCCAATGGCGAACCTGCCAATTCTGGTGTTCTCTGGCAAATGCCAATCGAGCTGCATGGTGCTGGGCTGTGAGCACAGGTCCCACTACAGGACGTCGGGCCCTCATGCCACCCTCATGGAGTCTGTTTCTGACAGTTTGGTCAGAAACATGCACACGAGTAGCCCGCTGGAGGTCATTTTGTAGGGCTCTGGCAGTGCTCCTACTGTTTCTCCTCGCACAAAGGAGCAGATACTGGTCCTACCACTGGGTTGTTGCCCTTCTACGGCCCTGTCCAGCTCTGATCGTGTAATGGCCCGTATCCCGGTATCTCCTCCACGCTCTTGAGACTGTGCTGGGAGACACAGCAAACCTTCTTGCGACGGCACGTATGGATGTGTCATCCTGGAGGAGCTGGACTACCAGTGCAACCTGAATGGGCTGCAGGTACCACCTCATGCTACCAATAGTGACAAGGGCACTAGCAAAATGCAAAACTAGAGAAAAATCAGTCAGGAAGGATAAGGAGAGAGAAATGGGCTGTGGCCACCACCTGCAAAACCATTTACTTTTTGGGGGTTGTCTTGCTGTTGCCACTCCTGTCCATCTGTTGTCACTTTCATTAGCACCAAAGCAGGTGAAATTGATTCACACTCGTTTACGCTTCCTAACTGGACAGATCGATATCCCAGAAGTTTAATTGACTTGGTGTTATACTGTGTTGATTAAGTGTTCCCTTAAATTTTTTGAGCAGTGTATATGTATCCTAGGAATGCATATACATTTAGAACTTAATGCATTATCGTTAATCCAATTCAAAAAAGGAATGATACCATAATAAGCTTGTCATCGTATACATACAAACAAGATATATAGTAATAAAAATGGATCCATGGTGTTTTCAGTGCTTACGTTTGAGCCCATCTTCTTGAGCATAAGCAGGACGCGCACTTTCTGCTGGACGTACATCTCCTCTGGAGACTTCCCGGGCGCCTCCTCACGGTTCATCCCCCCGGCTCCTGCGTCTCTGAAAACAGCCCATAGGGTCACGTTTCAGCCAATCACCTTTCATCATTCATTCATCACGCCATTCGCCTCATTAAGCCTCAAAATTCCACAAGAGTCTCAACGAGGGAATTCATCCGCAATGCTGTTTCACAGGGGACCCCTCAAGCACACTGCTGTTTCACAGGGGACCCCTGAACTGCAGTGCTATTTCACAGGGGACCCCTGAACCGCAGTGCTGTTTCACAGGGGACCCCTGAACCGCAGTGCTGTTTCACAGGGGACCCCTGAACCGCAGTGCTGTTTCACAGGGGACCCCTCAAGCACACTGCTATTTCACAGGGGACCCCTGAACCGCAGTGCTGTTTCACAGGGGACCCCTGAACTGCAGTGCTATTTCACAGGGGACCCCTGAACCGCAGTGCTGTTTCACAGGGGACCCCTGAACTGCAGTGCTGTTTCACAGGGGACTCCTCAACCGCAGTGCTGTTTCACAGGGGACCCCTCAACCGCAATGCTGTTTCACAGGGAACCCAGATTCAGGCTCCAACGACAAGCCACAACCCCCCCCCTTAAACTATTTACTTATTTTTATTGAGTACTGAGAGAGCAACCTAAAACACAGATAAAACAGAAGTAACGTGCTTACAGCAAAAGTCCAGGGCCACCATGAACCAAGGCACAAGACATCGCCTCTCGGAATATAAATGATAAATGGGCCGAATTAATGTTTAATGCTAGTTTTCACAGCGCAATTCTCCCCGCTTCAATCCCCTCGTTTCTCACTCCGCCGCTAACGAGCCTCTTCCTGCGCGAGGCGCCGCGGTGTTCTCAAGCATGGCGGTAGCAGATACAGATACGACAGTAAAGGATGGCTTCTTTCGTGACAGGGGCTATAAATTAAAGAGCTGCTGGTGTAGTGTTTTTAGTTTTTTTTTGTTGTGTGTGTATTTGCATCTCTTCAGTGGCAAAAGAGGACATCACACAGCAGAACGGGACTGCTCTGTTCCCTACAGGAGGGTGGATGAGTAGAAAAAAAATAAAATAATAATAAAAACTACGGGCCTGTACTGTACTCTACTGTTATCATTATTTCTCATTATTTGGAGCCTTAAATAGAGAAAGACAGTCACACACTCTATTTTGCTCCCGAGTAATTTGTTACAAAACCCAACATTGCGACACGCAGTTTCTTCTTCAGTGTGTATGCAGAGTGAAGTCACAGAGTGTCAAAACATTGTTTTTTGTAATAAATTACAAAAATATAACAGTGTGCGGCCAACTATCTTTCTCTTTTTAAGACTCCAAAAGAATAAAAAAATAAAAACTATCTATCATTTTTGGGTGTTCGTCCTCCCTCCTGCCTCCCTATCATTTCTTTGGAGTCTGTCACAGACAATCCCAGGGGGCCGGGCCATTTCTGTGCCCTCTTACCTACACAGTGGGCTCTTATGTGTGCTGACAGGCTGTTTGATATGGGGTTATGTTTAATTAAAGAGCTGGCACAAGGCCCTCTTGCAAAGGCAGAATAGAGAGGTGAGTGCGTAGCTTCGGGGGCTGGAAGCCAGGCTGGGCAGAATCAGAGAGGTGAGCGAGTAGCTTCGGGGGCTGGAAGCCAGGCTGGGCAGAATCAGAGAGGTGGGCGAGTAGCTTCGGGGGCTGGAAGCCAGGCTGGGCAGAATCAGAGAGGTGAGCGAGTAGCTTCGGGGGCTGGAAGCCAGGCTGGGCAGAATCAGAGAGGTGAGCGTATAGCTTCGGGGGCTGGAAGCCAGGCTGGGCAGACGCATTCCTGTCACGGCCAGGGCGTGAGTCTCAAACGCCCGATGAGACCGAATGCTGTGCTTCAAATTCGCCATTAAACATATGAACATAAACAGAAAAAAAATATTTCAAAACCAACCTGTTTTAGCTTTCGATTAACCGAACGGAGCACAATTTCTGTGGGAAACGCATATGGTGTGACCCGTAGTTTGAAATTGCGGGAATTATTTTACTTCAACTTCAGTAGAAAAAAACCCCCCCAGAAATTTTAAGTAGGACAAATGAGTTATTTTCATAGTGTGCACAAGACAAAATTTGCATCAAATGCAGCCAGAGGAGAGACTATAGCAGCAAAATGTGGATTTGATTTTGTTTCACATCTATTTATTCACATCTACTAACCAACCCCCTCTTACATTAAAAATAATGGCGAGACCAAAAGACAGAGAAAATGAAAGTCACATTGCCAAAGGGACCATTAGCATGTGCTCTCTGATTTCCACATCATGGGGGTGCGGGGCACTCCCTCCTTTGATCACAAACTACTGTCACAACTTGTCAGATGTGGAACCGGTGTACTGACTCACTCGCATAATGAGGGGGGGTGCCATGCATCAGTCAGGCAAGCAGCAACAAAACTGCATTGTTGATTTGAGCACCATGTACGAGACACACACACACACACACACACACACACACACACACACACACACACACAGACACAGACAGACAGAGCTAAGAATCAGAGAAGCTCTTAGCTTGTGGATCCCTTATCTTAGCCGTGTGGCATATCACACCCAAGCCAATGGGCGCACGCACGTTTCAGGTTTATCTAAAAAGAGACAACAGCAGTGATCTGGGCTCATTTCAATAGCCACTAAGCCTGCTTATCAGAACAGTCAAGCAACTAAAGTAAAGAGCCTAATACATGTAGGCTACCCAGTTTGGTTCACTGTACACCCCATGTAAAGATATTGGATTGGAGGCCCGCAGTCCAAAGCCGTTACCAGTCCCCACGCTTCAGTTTCCTCAGCCAACCAGGCAGTGTGTTAGATAGGCTCTCAAACATGCTGAGCAAGTACATTTATTCTCAATACATTCACTCTTTATTCATCAGAGAGCCCGTTTCATTATTTGGCATGTGTTCAGGCAATATGAAAATAATGTGTTTGGAATGACAGAGCTAATTGGGGAGAGGCATGAAAGGCATAACTAGGAATGTTAAGGAAAACGGTTTGAAACTTTCTGAGCTCTAACACCGAGTGTTAACGGCTGAAATACCGTGAAGATCAGCGAATCAACAAAAAAAGAAATGAACCAACCAATAGCCGAGTACGAAATTCCCTACGGTTCATTCCGACATACAGTGTAGTGTGAAAACCTCCCGGTCTGGTGTTAGTAAATTATTTTGTAGTGCAAATTATTTTAACACGTGAAAAATTAACCTTTGCCAAAGTTCACACAACCAGAGTATTTTGCTGCCTCTACATTGATATTCAGACAATCAGCTGAAAGTAATTAGATTCAATGCTCATTTTCAGTTGAGAAATCAGTTCAGCATTTAGAGCAAGATTATTTACTCAACATTGCCAACAGATTCTTTATAACACACACTTTTTATGTGGATGAATGGTGTTGAAAATGGCAGGGGTGATAACTCTAGGTCCCTGTTATTCAAATCCCCAGTCCTTGAGGGCCGAGAACTGCTGGTTTTCCACTCCTCCTTTACCTGGGAGTCAGGTGTGAAGACAGTCTGGCCAATAAGTAGCACTAATTGTTCAGTTAATTGCCCGGCAGAAAGAAAATATTCTATAGAATATTCTATAGAATTGCGAAAAGCTGAATGCCTCCAGCACATGGTCACCTGCATTCATTAAATCTGATTAATTTTAATTAATCCAGTTATGTAGTATTGGTTAGGATGGAGCAAAAACCAGGACCATCTCTGGCACTCCAGCACCAGGGTAACCTACCCCTGCACTGGGCGGAATGTGTGCGAGTGTGTATGTATGTGCAGACATTAAGATATACAGAAATGTACTTTAATTCATCTTATTTAGGCAAACTTCCACTGCACTGAATGCAAGAGATGACACTGTAACGCCCAGTTCTAAATGCAATTACCCCCCCCCAATAACAGAATAAATAATTAGAGGAAGGACAAGAGCTATCATCTGAAACTCACCAGCATTATGCTGCTCTGTAAGCCCCTCAGAGCAGCATCTGAACACCACCAGTCAGTCCACAGAGGGTGGATCAGCAAATAAACCCCGCTGTTTTTCCCCTTTAATTGAGTGACTCCTGACCTGCTGAAGTTAAGGTCAGGACTGCCGTACCCTAGAGAGGAGAGGCACAATCCTCAACCCTTGACTATTTATAGAAACACACACACACACAAACACACACACACACACACACAAACAAACACACACAAACACAAACACACACACACACACACACAAACACACACACCCACACACACTCACACACACACACACACACACACACTTCAGCCACTGATTGCAGCTGACTCCGGACTTTTATCCATCCTCATCCTCCTCGACCTGAGCGCAGCTTTTGACACCATATCCCACTCCACCCTCCTTCATAGACTAGCTTCCATTGGCATAACTGACACACCCCTAGCCTGGTTCCGCTCTTACCTCTCTGGCCGTACTCAGTTCATCCAATTGAAAACATTCACTTCCCATCCATCCCCCCTTTCCTCTGGTGTTCCCCAGGGCTCTGTCCTTGGCCCTATCCTCTTCATCACTTACCTTCTCCCACTTGGACTGATCTTCCGTAAATACAATATCAATTTCCACTGCTATGCGGATGACACCCAGCTCTACATCTCCTCCAAACCCACTTCCACTTTCCCTCCCTCCTCCCTCTGTGCCTGTCTACAGGAAATCAAATCCTGGTTTTCCTCCAATTTTCTCAAACTGAACAGTGATAAAACTGAGGCAGTCCTCATTGGTTCCAAGTCCACCCTCTCTAAGCACCCCAGTTTCACCCTCAACATAGACAACTCCTTGGTTTCCCCCTCCCCTCAGGTTAAGAGTCTGGGTGTCGTCCTCGACAGCACCCTATCCTTCCACTCCCACATCAACAACAACATCCGGTCCGCCTACTTCCACCTCCGCAACATCAACCGTCTCCGCCCTTCACTCACTCCCAACAGCACCGCAATCCTGGTTCACTCTTTAGTCACTTCACGCATGGATTACTGTAATTCCCTTCTTTTTGGTCTCCCGCACAAACTCCTCCATAAACTTCAACTGGTTCAGAATGCTGCTGCCCGCATCATCACCAGAACACCATCCATCAGTCACATCACCCCCGTTCTACATCAACTCCACTGGCTTCCCATTAAACACCGTATTGTCTACAAAGTCCTCCTCCATACATTCAACGCCATCCACAACCTCGCTCCTCCATACCTCTCTGACCTTCTCCATATCTATGTCCCTCCCCGCTCTCTCAGGTCTGCCTCCTCCCTCAGCTTAACTGTCCCCCCAGCCCGTCTGTCCACCATGGGGTCCAGGGCCTTCAGCCGCTCTGCCCCTCACCTCTGGAACTCCCTTCCCCCCGACATCAGGAACATTGACTCCATCTCCCATTTCAAAACCCACCTCAAAACCCACCTTTTTAGACAGGCATATGACTTATAATGTTCCTGTTTGTCTTTGCTCTGCTACAAATTCTGCATTTGTAAATCTTGCTTTTGCATTTTAAGTGTTTTAATATTTTTGTATTTCTGTATTTTTTGTATATTGTGTTTTTTATCTTGTATTGTTGTACGGCGACCTTGAGTGCCTTGAAAGGCGCCTTATAAATAAAATGCATTATTATTATTATTATTAAATACCTTTGGATGGTATTCTTCTCTCTTGCCGTCAGCTGATTGAATATTATGTAGGTTGATGCTTTCAGTTAGTATGGTGGGGAAGATGGGACTGGGATAGGTTTGCACCAAGAAGCCAAAATAATGACAAAAATAACAAATTCCATGGCATGGACTGCTGACAGGAAAACTAAGCACAACGGCGTATTAACCAACCTTCAGGGATGCACCACAGTGGTGCTGGTTTTCACATGAATTAGCGGGAGAAGTTAAGGCACGGCTAAATTTTATACGACAGTAGAGGCCATGAATTGGAAAAAGCGACAGGATGGACATATTGTAAGTCAACTGCCAAATTCTGATTTATAAAATGACAACTTAAATCATGACCCAGAATTCCACTGATGAACAGTGGCTGTTTGGATCTGTTCAGGGGATTCACCATTTAGGCCGCTTCAAAGCGTGCAGCAATTTCACTGGCAACTAAACTATATTTTCACTAACTGCTGCGTACTACTGTGTACTTGACGATAAAATTACATGTCTGTATTCAATCAACGTTTCTCCTTAGAAGTAAAATCAAGCGTGAGGCGACACTTTGACATCACAAAAATTCAGTTTGGGGAGGCGCTTTTAGCGATTGCTCAACTCGCCAAACTTAAAAGGAATATTCTGTAAAATTGCTTTTAACTGTCTCACTCAAAAACTTTCAGCAAAAAAATGGGGGAAAAAATCTATTCAAATCACTGCAGCGCCTTATTTGTTAAATCTGTTGAATAACACAAGTAAATGTCTAACAGAGGGCTGGACCCTGCTGTGCACTGAGCAGAAACGCTTATCCAGTCCAGCAAGTTTAAAGGGTTAAAATCACAGAAGCAATCGATTACCTCCAGTGCTCCCCTGGTGTTCCCCACTGGGGTGCTGTTGTGGCCCCGTTGACATCATTTTCTTCCGTGGCCCAGAACAAGCACTGCAGTCTGAAAACGGCCTGAAGGCTCCGCTCTGCTTGCCCGTTAAATCCGGGCTTTCACACCTTAAAAATCAGGGATTCTAACAGGGCCACCTCATGCAAGTTCCAACTGTTTTTGAATTAGGATCAGCACAGGGTTTATAAAAGACACAGCCTAATCTTTAGGCAGCATAGACAGAATTAGGCAACTTGGATAGAATCTGCAGACATAGATACATACATATATATATACATTTATATAAACAACATTTACATGCTTCCATGTATTTCACCCTAAAAGCTTTTTAATAACATGAGTGCTCTAATAATAATTGTATATAAATTTTCAATAGTAAGAATTACGTTTATTTTTGTGTGTGCCTGTGTGTGTGTGTGTGCATGTGTGCATGCGCGTGTGTGTACCCTGTCTACTCCCCATACACTGGATTGTGGAATGCAATAACTGCCTGTTGCAGGGGATTACAGTGTGCAATCTGATAGGCCCTCACATGTGGGCAGGTCACCGGGGTCACATGCTACCATTTCAGCTCTTCTCCTGCCTAACGATTGGCTAAATCCCATCCAGCCACACATATCTGACCATCCCGTGTCACAGGCAGTGCTCATGGATTACCTGATCTGCAAAATCGGCAGCATACCGCAAAACAGCGAGAATGGCCCTGCAAAAACTCATGGGAAAACTCAGGGGGAATTATTGCTGATGCTTTATAGAAGCCTTCCAGATAACATAGTAACTACCACTGACCCGGACCCACGGAAAACCAACATCAGCATCCAGTGCATGACCAACATTCCCAAGCTGCACTAACAAATTGGAACCAAATCCTTGCAGCCTGCAGATTCTATTGCAAAAACAGTGAAATTAAATTTAAAAAGTTTTTAAAACGCATATCGGCAGGAGTATTTCACTGAGGTTTGAGGCCTAATACTTATCTAGGACCTCATGGTATGTCTTCTTGATGAACTGTGTCTTCAGGTTTATACTATTTAGAATAGAATTGTAGTAGAGCTGATTTACCCAGTTCACTGTGAACTGCATTGTGTTCGTTACTAGGGATAGCTGCTACTGTATGGGAAGAATGTGCTTTCTTATCTGTTCTGTAGTTACTTCGATGACCTTTCTGTATGCACTTACTGTACGTCGCTTTGGATAAAAGCGTCTGCTAAATGAATGTAATGTAATGTAATGAGGCAGCATGGAGGGCACCTGTCCTTCGCTTCAACCGTATGTAAACAACGACAGCAGTATCCGGAGACAACGGTGAAGTAGCGGATTGTGAAAACGTGACTGATAAGTAGGTCACGCCTGGTTAACACCACGCGAGGCTTCAGTTCACAGAATTCTGTCTATCGCATACGCACAGACGCTCACAGAGCGCATCCGAATGAATGTGTCCCACACCTAAATCCACATCAACGATGGGTTAAAAGAAAGTGAAAACGAGAGAAAAAAGACACATGGGGATAACGAGGCGTCAGCAGTCTACGGGGGAGATGCACTCCGCCACGTTCATTAGCATTCACATGCCTTTCAAGTCTATTGTGCACCGCGCTCAAGAACGATGGTACCTGCATCAACCAGAGAGCTCCTCATAAATATTTCCTCATCGGGCCAAAAGCATTTTTGTTCAAAGCCAGACAGTAGAATAATGTGCAACACATATGCTGCGAAATTGACAATTGTTTCAGGGTGACTAACAAGGGGAAAAAAAAAAGAAGAAAAATAAATAAATAAAATAAACCCAGCATCTCTTGAATTCAAATGCACATGCTGCTGCCTCTGCTATAAGCCAGTCCCTGAGGGATAGCACAGAAAGAGCTGGAGAAGGCAGGCAAGACACTAGTCTGGCACATAACAAAGACAGTCATAACGATTCATGAATATAAAACAATGCACTGCTAGAAAACTACTTATAAACCACCCCATTTCTACTCTAAATAAGGACCTATTGCTTACTCAAACATAGTAGAGGATATTACCCTTGTGTATGGATGTGATGACTCTGACTTGATCCGGTGTCTCTCTAATGTGGGACAGTCATGTTGGCAGGAGGTTGGGGCGTATAAGGAATGCCTTCCCTCGCTGTTAAGAGACAGCTGAGGAGCTCTAGGGGGTGGGGGAAGGGGTGTTGGCAAGAAGCTAGCTCCAATAGAACTGCACCTGCTTGGGGTACACTGGGGATTGGACCAAGTCTTCATTTTCTTCAAAGACCCTGCCACCAAGAAAATGCAGGCTGTAGGAGATACAACCACCAAGTCCAGAGCCAAGTTCATGGGTTGATACTAGCCAGGCCCAACCCTGCATGCCCCAGGCCGGCTCTGTAACCCAGCCCTCCCCTACATGCACCTCCAGTCTGTACTTTTCACACAGCAGGCAAATTGTCAGCTTCTAAGCAGGCCAAAAAAATTGACAGTCAGCTTGCAGTTGCTGGCAGTAGAGTTTGGGGAATAGGTCTTGTCATGAGTAAAATGTGTTTGAATGAGGAGGGACAAAAATCACGACTGGAATAGAAGCAGGCTACAACATGAAGACGGGACGTTTCAATGTGTAACATTCTTACACATTGACAACTCCTATTGCTCCCCGAAACCCTCCATTTTGGGGGGTTGAGGATATTGACAAGCATAACAATTCATGTATTTAGTGACTTGCAACTGAAATGTCTTAGGGGGGTCATGCATGATGGGCACGACAGCACCGTCCGTATGTTATGTTCGATATCGATTCATATGTAGTGTGGTTCGTTCGATAAGACGACAACAACAAACAACATTATCCAGTTATGGAAATGAAAGACAGATTTGGCACTGAATACCACGTTAATCGTGTTAAACCCACACTATGATGCCGCAAAGGGTTATGGACATAGAAGGATAACGTTACTGAGCAGTACTTTTTAGTGACTGTAATGCGATATCGTTACATGGCTCAGTGTACCTATACAGTAACTAGCTTGCAAATGCAAAAAGCCAGAACTGCAGCAGTTGAGCACGCTTTAACTTGCGATGTTACTAGCAAACAGACAACCGCCGTCTGTTTCCTGTCTCCAGACCAGAGCAACCGGTAATGAAGGATACCGAGCGCGTAGGCTACATGTAACGTTACAGCTAACTAGCTTGCTAACCGCTTTATTCGAAACGACCTGAACACTAGTAGCACTGTTTAAAAAATGTTTCGACTACTTTCTATGTGTGAACACTTGAAATAATGAATCTAATTCAGCCCAGGGAAACTGCATTTGCGCTTCGCCCCCGCTACAGAAGTATGGTTGAGACAAAAGCGTTGACTGAAGTTCCCCGGTAGCAAGCTAACCAGCTAGCTACGAGTACAATCCCGTCCAGGTACAGCGGTATTCCCTTAAAGAAACCCTTATGCCTTTAAATGGCAGTATACGTCGGGATAACTCCTCGATTTATTTGGTGCGCGTATTGAGCATGCAGTAAAGCGCAAATTAGAGTGGTGTGAACGACTGGTAAGTTAGATTGCATACCTCTGCTTTTCCCGATCCGTTTTTTCGCCTGTGTTTTATTTGAATGGAGTGTTGTTTCTAAGGAGGCGTCCTGTTCCGGGGTCACATCCCGACAGTCGGTAGTATGGCTCGGCTCAGGCTGCGTGTTGGAGCTGAATAATGACTCACACTGAGCTCCTGGTGCGGGAACAGTTCCTGTCGGACCGTTGATGCATAGACACTAGGGGGAGATGTTCGAAAAAACAAATATACTTTTTGACAGAATTATCTCAATAAAGTAATAATTAGGCTACGTAGCACATTTTGGAAATGCACGAGAAGTATCCAAAACAGCCATTCTTAGAGTTTGCTCTAGAGAGTCAAGAGTCAGCTAGATATTAACTCAAATCACATCCAGCCAGCTTCCAGCAAGCACTGAGCAGATTGAGTGCTCATACTGTGCACCACACGTCACACAGAGGACAATAATGTCTGCTACTATGCCACTAATGGGAGATCCCACAGTCTAACCCCCACCACACACAGCTCCGCTTGGCAGAACCCCAAATGCAGATGACAGGAACATATTCATCTCAAGATTGAGGGACAAAGGGAGCTTAAACAGTGCTCGCAGGAGGAGCCTTGCCCCCCTATGTGTCTGGTGCCTTTGTCTCTGACCCCGTTTTTCAACTGGGGGACACTAAGAGCAACAAACACCAGCGGCTTATCCGCTCGCGTGCAGATTCCAGCACCATGGTCGCGAACAGGCCTCGGCCCAGACAGGTCACTGTGGCCCTATACTGGAGCGCTTCGTTTGAATTGTCCCTGTGGTTCTAGGCCTCGATACTGCGGGATGAGATATTGCCATTGAGATGCCTGCAAGGGCTTTGACCTGGAGAGATGCTTGCATTGCCACCTGCAGACCTGGCAGTCCAGCTCACAGTAGGAAGCTCCATTCAATGCCAAATGTGTCCACTCATCCGTTACACAACCTGACTGGCAAACTGCATTATCCAATGTTCACCCACTTCATATAGCATTTTATAGGACACACATATTAGAAAACCAAAGAGAATGAATCCATTTAAATCTAGTTGATGATATTCTTTCAGTTATTTTGAGTGAAGAAAGTGTAGAACTCACTCATACAGTTTGAAAAGTATTTATTTATGTATTCCACATTTAAAACTATTGACATTTTATATTTCACTTCTAACTACTTCCATCTTTTGAAATGTGCATTGACTTGGGTTAGTGGAATACTGACCTATCCCACTTAAACAGCTTTTTTAGTTACCCTTGAAACCCATAGCAACCCTTGCTGGATCACATACATGAAGTTGCAGGTCTGGGTTTTTTGGATGGTGACACCCAGGTTGGTAACGAATCCTGACTGTACCTGATTGGCTGGCAGCACCCGTAATTTACCAGAAAGGGAGGGTTGTACCAAAGCATCTCCTCGGGTCAGTTGGGTACTTGCAATCTGCTTGATATGAAGTATAATCAAGGCAGTGATGTGCAGTTGAACAAAGAAGCAACAACTTCAGCATAGATCTGCTCTATCCCAAAATTAGACTATGGTGGTGATGTCACAGGTCTAAGTTTGAGCATTCTAAACTCTATTCACACCCTCTATTCTAGTCACTTAAACTGTGAATGGCTACCCTAATGATTTTTTAGAAGATATGCTGGTGTTCAGGTCCTCCATCACCTGCATAATCTAAACACAATCAATCTATGCAATTGCTGATGTATCCTTTTTGTACCATAATTCCCCCTGTTTAACCACAAGCAGACAGCATATGCAATCTGTATGAGTCGTAATTAACTGTAAAATGCAGAAGAATTTTATAGTTATTTCTGTAGGTTTTATTGGTCAACTCCAGTGCTTGAGAAGCAATCAATAATGAGAAAGCAATTGCATAGTAATGTTATTTTGCTTCCAGAAAGTTAGGACATATAAAATATCCCAGAAGCAAGGGTGCTGTAAACAGCAGCATGGAGATGTTCAAACAGGAGTGAATGGCAGGAATTGCATTGTCTTCTTTTTTGGGATCAGTCATTTATTGAATGCAGGCAATATATGACATAGAATGGTTGGCAAAATGTATATACAGACAGGTTATTGAACACATTTAAGTTCTAACATCAAGTTTTAACATCACTTTAAATTATTCCAGCATAATTAGCTGTCATTTTATTTTATTTTATAAAGATACATGTATCGGGTGTGTAGTTTTTAACACAATGGGGAAATGCTTATGAATAAGGTTGTGTAGAAGTTATAGGCCTATACACCAGATGGCGCATGACTACAAATAAGCTGTTGAGTGCAACTTGCAGACTGAACCAACGGTCACATTTTAAAACAGTCCTATAAATACATATATTCGTCCAATGACATCAGTTCAAAGCCGTCACATAGAGCGTTGTTTGGTGTCTTTTACCAAAAGATGTAAACCTTGTAATTTAACTGCACATGTCCACATTTCACGGTTTTCTATTTTTAAAGAAGCCATTATGTTGTTTTCCAGAAGGATCATTTTCCTGTCCTAAAATAACTTGTATAATGTATGACTTGTATAATGATGTCGCTTGTCATTCCAAAGTCAAGAGAACACATAAGGAACATTTCGGTCACGATATGATATCGGCATGTCGTTGTTTAATACTGGATAAGAGCGTAAATGCTAAATGTCTATAATGTAATGTAATGTAATAGTATATTTATATTAAATATAAAATCTTGAATTTAAGTTGTATGGGACTTTTGGACAAAGAAATAGGAAGGTCCTGTAAAGTGTGAAATGACGTTCGACTAAGGTTTAGCTATTACCCTATCAATGAAAATGAGTTTTTAGTTCAGTGGTTTTGAAGGACTTGCTTTAGCTAAGTTATGCTATAGCCTTGATCTGAACTGGGAAAATTGTATATCCAATATGTAGCCTAGGTATTCAAAGCACGCCCCTAGGCATTGTAGGAAATTTTACATATAGGCCTATATTTTATTAGACCATTCTTCATCTGTACACTGTTCAGAGCAAAATCAACTCTGGTATTCGTAATAGTGAACATTTTTTGACCTGTACGTCTTGTATAACCTGCATATCTGACATTGTTCAAGTCAAAGGGAACATTTTACTCTATTCATACTATAATTATTACAATAAAAATAAAAGTGGCAATATATAGTCTATATATAGGCTAGGCTATGATACCCAGATCATTGATAGTGAAATAAATGTTAAATAGTGGATAAATTAAATATTTATTAAGTTCATTATTTAATACTTCTGATGTAGTTTTAAATTTGATCCAGTAGGCTAAAAGTTGTGAAGGAAGGAAGGTCGAAGGACAGTTTTACTTGAATTAAGTTTGGTATAGATAGCTATCGGCCTAATAGCTACACAGAATTCTCATGATACAGAAAAGGCAAGCATGGAGAAGGTCGTATAAAAATGCCATATACTTTTCTCTCGTCCTTACAAATGGTTTTAGCCTTCGCATCGGATATAGGCTATTACATGTGATACATGCTTTGAGAATAACTCCAGAGAGGGAAATAAATTAAACTCTGATTTTATTACAAAATGTAATGAGAACAGTCAAAGAAACAAGCAAGTGCATTTAAAATGCAATAGGCATACGTAAAATCTAAAACAGAAAGTCGCACTGGGTATAATGCAGGCGCTAATCTGAGATGAAATAGCCTATTTAAGCCTGAATCTCTTTCAAGAAAAAGCATTTTCAACATATTCAGTTTGTAGGCTAAAGAAACAAAACAAAAGCCCAATTGTAGTGGCAACCGAATTTTTTATTTTTATTTTTATTTTTTTACAATGACCAGTTCTATAGGCTATCCTTATTTGTAAAAGTTTTATTTCTACCCCCAAGCCTATTTCTAAATTATTTTAAATAAATAACCGAGCAGATAAGACCAAACTCGACAAATATGCCCAGCTGTATAACCTATATTGTTATAGGCCAACAGAAGATTTAAAGTTAGGCTAATATTCGCCCAAATTAAAATATTTATATTTGATACTGGTAAATAATTAAGAAAGATCTCTGTCACTTTTGACAGTTCATGAGCACTGCACTGAACACCTGTAGCCGTTATTCGGCTGCATCAGTCACACTTTGAATGCAATAATCTTAATTTGGTTAAGTAAATCAATTCTTCTTTATATATTTGCAGGAAATAAAAATATATATCTGACGTTAAATTTATACAAGTAGGCCTACAAGCACATTTCCACCCTTCAGCATATAATTCTAAAAAAATAAATAATGAGATTAAATACGACCATGGTTGATTTACGGATTAGGCTACATTTTGACGAATTTGACAGAGAAATGCATGGGATTATTGGGTCATTGAAAACATTTAAACACATATACAAAAATATAATTGATTAACACAACTTTTCCAATTGGTTTAACCAACCACAAATAAGATTTCCGACTATTCGTAATTGTATAGGGACATTTCTTGCTGAATGCTATACGACAATGGGTGATAGCTACCTGGGGGCGCCTGACCCCCACTGGTGCTAAATGTTTGGGCTATCCCAGTGTAGTGGCTACCGTTGTGGGGCACCCATACATTTGCGTGTCGAGGGTATCCACTATAGCCTGGGTGCAGATGATTTGGATGCAGGCTGTTCACAGGCGAATTCGGAAATCCATTTAGGGGCGCTGGGCTAACATTTCCATTGGTGGAGTGCGGCTGTTGATAGATTGTGGATGCTGTGGATTGCAAGGGACTGGGCTGAGAAAAGGTCCATGAGTTGCTCACAAAGTGTGTTGGTAAGTACTTCGGATTTTGATGCACGTAGGCATCGGGATAATTCCGAAAAGGTTGCGTCTGTAAGTACTTGGTATTTTGGTGCAAGGCGTCTGGATAGTTCAGATGCGTCTTCCCCGGGTTGTAATGAATTGATGGAGGTCTGCAAGGTCTCTTCACTCGTCTCCGGCGTCTGTAATTCCCTTTATCGAACATGTCCTCAAAAGCTGGATCCAAAGTCCAGAAATTCCCTTTCCTATCCCCGTCGCCTTCTCTGGGTACTTTGACGAAGCACTCGTTAAGGCTGAGGTTGTGCCGAATGCTGTTCTGCCAGCCCCTTTTATTTTTCTCGTAGTAGGGGAACTTAGTGATAATGTATTTATATATTCCACTCAGAGTTAACTTCTTTTCGTGACTTTCTCGGATGGCCATAGAGATAAGAGCTACATAGGAATATGGCGGTTTTTGAAATGGGTCCACGTTTCTCGTTTCCATCTGAACTACGTCTTCGATTTTGTCTGAACTGCTTTCCCTCACGGTCGAAGACTGCATGGTCCAGCGTACACTGCATGAGATCCCACAGCATTTAAACACCAAACCTTGTTTTCGAATTTTGGTCTGCAGCGTCTATGCTAGCAATGTCCCATACCAAAGGAAAAACGTGCAGTCCATAGCAGGAGACACTTCAGTGCATTGCAGGTATAGACTGCTACTACATTTTATCAGGTAGTTATCCAGTAGCGCGCGCGCGTTAACCCCTCCCATGGATGCAATGCGAACTACCTTGAGACCCAGACAAGTTCTTGAAAGGTAATTCCATTCAAAAGATTTAACATCTTAACTGTTCAAGTTGGGGGCTCGGGCACCTTTTTGATTGGAAAACTACTGAGTAACTTCGGAAAGTGGATACATGCTTCTGCGTATACGACATTATCGATGTATAGCCTGCGAATTGAAGTGAAAATAAAATAAATTATAATGAAATCTTATTTAATAATTCATGCGATTGCAATTGAAAAACAAGTTTAAACAATGCACGCTTTCTGTATGAAAAAGCATGCATTAATAAAAGGAGTTGCTGTGCTCATATTGTTCTTTTGCACGTGCACCATTTATTTGTCTATTATTATTTTACAGGTTTTTAAACTGCGAGTTTATTGTAAATCGAGAATCGTTCGAAATGGGTAAATGTTAATTATTTAAATGTTTTTTTTTGTCAATGCAAGGATACTTAGTTTAGTCTATTAGTTAAGCTACTTAATTTGAACAGGTTGGCTAATTTAAGTAGCATGCCCAGTGATATGTATGAAAGCTGTTCCTGCACTTTATATGGTTAAAAAGACTGCAGAACACACATAGGGTAATTAAATAACCTAGGGTAAATAACCTAATTTTAAGGAGTATTTTTAGATAAATAATATTGTTGCATAAACATGCTATAGCCTAGCCCTACACACGTGTTTTCCCCATGTCCTAAACTATCTTGTAGTAGTGCCCAATAGCAAATAATACGATTTATATAGAGACAGTTTTCAGATATTATGGGTATTCATGTTTTTTTTAGATCAAAAACAACATTTACAAAATAGTCGTCACATATTTGGTAATGCAGCCTGCAGATGTCAACCTGGAATTTTCAACTTTGTATGTTGTATTCGTGAACACAAATTCAGTAATTCCATAATCAAAATAACTTGGTTTTCACAAAGCATTTTACTGTTAATTTTGTTCATTTTATTATTAAAAATAAATAAATAAAGTCTTCTTAAATATCAAGATTGATTACAGACCATGCACTTTAAAAGATCACCATTAGCACATTCCATGTTATTTTTGATGTTAGGATCTTTGTGCACTTCACATAAAACAATTTTAGTTATAGGATAACTTTTAAAAAAAACGGAATTTAAGTTAAAGTCAGTCTGATCACTTCTATTCATCAAAAGTAGTTAAACATAGAATGACAATTATGTAATTTTAAGTTATAAAGGTATAGGCCTAGTCTAATACTCCAGCAGTTAAAATAAACCAGCTGCTGATGGTTGATGTTTACCTACATTAGCAAACTTGGTAATACAAAAATAAAAAAGTTAAAAGGTTCCCTGTCACCCCTTTTTGGTTACGAAGTGCCGCTGGTATGTGGAGATTTTTTAGTTTTAACCTAAAGTTATACATTGGGATTTATAGTATCATTTTTAAATTTTTTAAATCCACTATCGCTGTTCATTGGTGTGCAATAAATTGTTTTCCCCCCCTAATACCTATCAACTTAAGCTTTATAATTGTGACAGAGGTTGTATACCCATAGAAGAAAGAAGTTTTGTTTTTAACGCATAGCCTAAAGCCTTTAACAGCCGGATATTGCTGCGCTCCCTGCAATGATCTATAAAAAACAAGATAATTACTAAAACAAATATTACAATACCACAATTAAGAAGCACGTTTTTAATATATTGGCAAGCGATTGCTGAAATAGATTGTGCGGTTATCTGTGACATTTAAAGTGCAAAAATTGCCCTGAAGGCTCCTAATGCATTAAACAACGCAGACAAATTAAAATGCTTGGTTTTAAAGATATGCAAGCTTAACAAATAAATTAGGCAGGCCTATTTCAGTCATGTAGCCTACATATTATGAACATTGTTTTGTTATATTAATGTACAATGTGGTTTGACCTATGTGTCCCTTTAAGTGTCTCAATAAAATTTTTTATTTCAACAAGAACAACAATGAACACAGAATCTTCAATTACTTAAAATCCACAGGTCACACTTTGGCTCATATACGTATGAATCATTTAAAGGGGAGACGCACTGCTGGACCACCTAGTCTCGCGCAGTCAAACGTCACGTCTCACAACTAGCTCTTGCAATTAAGTCATATGAAAATATTGGGGGTGACATGTCTCCCGGCCTGCCTCCCCCCAAATCCACGCGTAGGCCTATGTTTTGTCTACCGAATCGCAGAAGCACGTTTGAAATCCAACTGACAAAGAGAATGATGCTCAATGTGTGGAATGATTAATCCTCTTCAAGTGAAGACATGCCCTTTTCATAAACAAGGAAAGCCCCACTGGTATATAATGATGCATCACCTTTCAAATGTGTTCTTATACTTAGGCTACTCATATGCGCGCACACGCACATCACTTCACGTCTAATAATAAGTTGAGATATCCCATTTTAATAAACGTTTTCCACTTGTAGAGCCTCGACTGTATGTACTGCTTGCATCAGGAAAATACGCCTAGGAACTGAACCAATACAAGGGATGATGTGACATTTTTAACAGATTTTATTTTATTCGTAATTTTGCGCTCCAATTTCCACCCTGATTTGGAATGTCCAATTGTCCCGCCAACCGCGTTCATGAAAGCAATCCCACTGCACAGGACACACGGGTATCATGCCGTATACCTTAGGAACCTGTTTCTCCTTGCGCACCACCGACAAACTCGCACAGAGCAGAATCTAAAGACACCCTGCATGCAGACTATGGGCTACGCGGGGCGAATGAACCCACCCCCTAATATCGGCAATTGCGGCACATTCCAGCTATATCTTCGGTACCCTTCCCTCCCCCCCCCCCAACAGTTGCGATCACCGAACTAGTTGCAAATGCAATGGTATAAAATGGGTCAATGTAGGACATATTTATGCAGTCAGTGCTTTTCAGCATGTCAATAACCTGTACACTAAGCAGTTTGAACGGCAGAATAATATGCTTATTTCACACAGGAGAATCTCCCCAATACACGAATACGCCTACCTGGTCCCTGGTCAACACATAATATCTCTGGCATTTCATGTAGGCTAGTAACAATATGTTTTTGTTGCTGTTCAAACGGCTTTCCGATAGCTTTAGCTATTGTCATATGAGCCTATAGGCCTATCCCCGTTATTTTAGGTATAGGCAAAATGTAGACTATAGTAGCCTATATTTGAGTTACTGCAGTGCTAATGTCTATCTCTGAACTTTTCTGGATACTTTTTCTGTACTTTTCTGTCTTGTACTTTTTTGGTGCGATGCATCTTTTCCATTGTCACAGTGAATGTCATTCGTTTAAACAGAATGACTTAGGTTAGGCTACAATGCATTAAATTACAGTGCAGAGTTAAGTCTCATAATCCAATATCCTATATTCCAGTATACCTTTAGATACCACGCAAAAAAAGTTCCTCGCGTTATAGAGTGCCAAACCACTTGGCTACCTGACAGGCAGGGCAATGCCAGGTAGAGGTATCCTACTTCTCTCACTGCTGAGAACCGGGGTATTTCCTGTCTGTCTCCGAGGGGACTCCATGCCCTCCGAGTTGAGAATGAAGGGGATAAACCGCTGAGCCAATCGCGCGACACCGGCACCTCTGAGATCGCCACCCACACACACAGGGAGGTATGGAGACCGTGACTGGGGCAGACTGGAGATAATGATCGCGTGGTCTCAGCAGACATTCTGTCTCTCCTGAACAAGTGATAGGAAAATCAGTGGAGCTTACAAGTAACTAATTCTTCGCATCAGTACTTGTTATTTTTTAGGGATTTTGGCGGGGGCTAATTACAGTAGAATAAACAAGGCTTATCTTCTTTTATGCTCTCATTAAAATAATACAAACGGCTTCTTCAAAAGCATCTGAACAGTCTTCTTAATCGGTTTGTTTGCAATAGATGATGGTTCTTTTTTAAGTTTGATAATCGGAGTCGAGAAAGGCGATAATTTCTCTGGTACGGATGGGCAAACACTAGCGGATGCTCGTCGACAGGCTTGCTAATCCAGCAGACTTTGACAAAAACACCACAGCCTTCTGTTTGAACTGCTTAGACACATTGAACATTTTGACAACTGCATGGAAGTAAGGTTCCACTAGCATACGGTTTGAGGCTAATTATCTATTGATTTGCATGTTATCGTGACTAGAATAATTTTTCAAGATACACAATTCAACAACGGGCTATGTGCGTGTTTTAATTTAACTTCCGTTTCAACACATATGTGAAATAAAAGGAGTGAAAATCCAATGTTCCCATCTACTTTCATTCAATTTCATAAGGGGTTATTATTTTCACCATCACATTATAAAAATAATAGAAATGGAAACACTTCGAATGACGTGAAGGACAGACATGTAGTAGGCTAGGCTATGGCAACTCACGGCGAGATACCATAGTCAGTTTTCACAATGCAGTAGTCAGAATCAGATTTCCATCTCTCTGGGCTGCTGTCTCAGAGGTAGTCCAGCCGTGTTTCCAAAATCTCTCGATTTTATTTAAGATGGTATCGTGCGACCGGGCGCCCAGCTGAAAATAATCATTCCACAGAAGAATGCACATTAAAGACATTTGAGACCCAAAAAGTTTAGCCAAAAGACAGTTACTTGAAGAAAACAAGGGCGCAGAAGATAATATAAAATATAATTTGACAATAATTTATAGTTGTAGAAAGCATTAGACTACTTTAATCAGAAAGTGAAACATATAATCAGCAATTATTACTAAAAAGTTCATACCAAAAACATAAACCATAATTTGGATTCTATACTGTTCTCAAAACATCAATGTATTAACAAATTAGTTAGCCCATATTGCATTTAATTTCAACATTTAGCACTCTTAGATTAAATATGTATTTTATAATAATTTAAAAAATTGCAATCCATTTATACATCTAGATATTTTTACTAAAGCATTCGAGGTTATTTACCCTACGTTGATTAAGGGCACAACAGCAATGCCCTATATTTGAATCAAACCCACAACCTTTTAAGTTCAAGTCCAGTTACTTAACCATTATGCTGTCACCCATGAGCTTGTACGTCTTTCCTGCACTCATCTCCACCAAGGACGTTAACAAATTTGAAGGGCACTGCAATGTTTATACATAGGTGATTAGTCAAAATGAACTGATGAGATAATTATTTTATAGCATTTGATCAGTACATGGAGGGTGATCATCACGTTCTTCAGATAGTTCGTTAAGGGAATGGAATGAACCTTCAGCATACTTGCTATTGTTTAGTTTAAATTAAACTTTAATGCAAAAAAAAACAACATTAAATAAACTATTATTTCAGGACACATGTTAATAATAGCATTTGCATACTATTAATGATAGAAACATTTTTCGTTTTTCCCAGTCATGTTCAAAGTAAGAATAAGGATAAAAGTTTACACAAATTTGTCAAGGCAGGGTGAATTGACTGGAATCAGATTGATATTGATAAATTACTACATTTGTATTACACTGTAAACTGTTGCCTATTTCAGCAGAAAAAATATATAATTTTTAGTATCAGGAGGTGATATCTTATTGCTCAATAAATTATATGAAATGAAAGACAACTGCTTTTTCTGTTGAAGATTTTCTGCAAGACAAAGGCTACATTTGTCATACAAATAGTCTCTCAACTCCAACCAAATATAAAGTAGAATCCCCAGAAGTAATGGAATCAGTGTTAGATAAAAATGTCAATAATATCAGAACCAAAAGTACAACATCAATTTAGCTCAATACTAAAAGCATAGGTAGTTTTGGAAATGGCTATAAGAAAAAATGTTTTTACATGCTGTGGAATTTTGGCTTTCTTAGACCATGAAATGGTTGACCACTGTGTCAAGTGCTGGTGATGGAGCAGAGCATATTAGTGTTACTGCATTATCTGAATAGAATCATTAGTTTTGCATCATTCCGTAAAAAATGGCTTTCCCTCTTTAATACTTATTTTATCTAATGGCAGAAATTGACACTGCCAATGTAAACAAGTTACCTAAAAGCTTCTTCGAATGCTACCAAGTTAAATCGTTGTTTTAACTCTGTACTAATCGTAGTTGTATTTCAAATTAACGACTCAGGCAAAATTCAGAATGTCTACATTTCATGACTTTTAACATGTCCCTGTATTTAAAGTCAGCATAAGTATTGGGACAAAGTAAACTGACAAATTTAATGACTTGCAAGGTAAATATTTCATTGACCAGTCTGCGACTCACGGACATTACTTGACCACTCGGTTCACGATCCTTTGAGCTGCTCTGCTAAGCTTTTGCTGCTGCCCTTTCAGTTGCTGTGGGTTTGCTGGTGTTTTGGACTTCATGTTCAACGGGGTCTATATCTCGTGACTGACCGGGCCACATCAAACACTCCCACCTGTTCTTCCTGATGAGCTCCTTTGTTAAATTAGCTCTTATGTTCTGGGTCGTTGTCTCGCTGCGTCATGCAGCCTGCGTGACAAACTTCCGTCCGAGGAGTTCGATGGCAACTCTGAATATTGGTGGACAATACGTTTCTGTACACTTCAGCCGTCATTCTGTTGCTGCAATGACCAGTTACATCATCAATAAAGACCATTGAACTGGTTCCAGACATTCAGGCCCAAGTCATCCCACAGCTTCCAACACACACACTACACACACACACTATACCACACACACACACACTACACACTCACCTTTCCATCACTCTGGAAACGAAAGGTTTCTTTGTCTCATCTGTACATGAGACTTGTTTCCAAAACTCATCAGGCTTATTTATGTATTTTTTTCCCCCCTTGGTGCTGATGCGTTTTATATCTGGAGGTGTAGCCTCTTTACTTGCCTCTGTCTTCTGCACAGTGTCCCGCGATACTTTCACCCACAACGTATGGAGATCATTAGCAATTAGTTGAGGTGACATCTCTTCCCACAGCTCTCATAATCATTGCCATCCCTTTGACGTCTCCTGTGCCTGCTGTCGATTCCTAAATCCTCCAGTAGTTTCTTTGATAGAACATTCCACACTGTTGACTTTAGAATACAAACATTCTGCAATAGCTCCAATTAAATTTTTTATTTTCCTTAATCCTCACAATAGCTTTCTTGGTTGGCATAGTTCTCTGGCCCTCATCTACAGTTCTCGTCTTGCCTATAAAGTACTCTACGAAATCTGGCCAGTGCGTGAGGTTTAGAGTGCCTGCTGACACAAGCTAGCAACACCGCCTTTTGTGTCAGCATATGAACAAACGTGACAATATGAAAATATGTAGATTTACATGAAAATATAAAGCTAATTGAGCTTCAGGACAGTTTTGTACTATATCAAACGTACTATAGATTTATGAACCCACACAAAATATAAATAAATCTGCATTTAACACCATTTAAAAAAGACAACAAAATATTGAGTAAAACATATTTAATCAGCAAAGACATGCTCAGACTTACAAGGGAAAAAAAATGGCTTACCACTTTATTTTAAAGGTTAGCCGTTGCTAATAGCAATCAAGACCTGATGGTTTCAGGCTTGAATCCCATGTAGGCCACCTCCATTAAACATTAAAGCAAGGTAACTTCCTTCAATTAATTCAAAAACCCACCTCTAAAGTTGGGTTGGATTGCAGAAATGACGTACAATTGTTGGCAATGTATTCAGGATGAGAGACTTGGCAAATAAAGTCAGCACATTTTTACATATAAGATACGCAATACACTCCGTCAAGATGCCAGGCTGGCATGTTTAGGACAAAACACTTTCCTCAATATTTTTGCAATAATTACAGCAGTAGTATCCCCAAGCCCACATTAAGGACTGAATCTAAAATACTACATAATAAATACTTTTCCCCCCCCTCCTCTGACAGAAAACACCACATTACAGTTCCAGTGCCTCAAAGGTTTGGGATACAGTAAGACATTCCGAGGTGACATTAAGTTAACATTTTTCACGCCAAATATGACAAATATCAGGTGATAGTTTGACTCCAGCAACACTTTATATCCAGGAGACGACATAGTTGTAAAAGTACCAAAGTGCTTCTAAGATATGTTCTAAGTGATTCATTCTAAACCCAGATTCAACAAATGGAGCGTCGATTAAAAAAAAGGATTTCTGTCCGTTAAAAAAAGCCGCGGTACAAAAGCATCTTATTGTGCCTTTGGACCATATAAGCAGTTGTATGCTGACCGTTCATGCATTTTTCATTCACCACATTTACAACATAATTGTAATGTTGATAATTAAGCTTAGCCTAATTTATGAATCGTTATTGTTACTAAATAGCAAGCCACAAACAACAACAACAACAATAAATTACGTCTGAGCAGCACCCGCCACTTCAAAGACGATGCTGGTAAAACCCCTTTAAGTCCTCATTATCAGGACATTAATACTCATTATTTTGGTTGGGATTGCTGGATAAACTGGGTTATTTCACCTTTCCTTTACGAGAACTGCAAGTCACACATCATCTCTGATACAAATGTGGAAGAAAAAAATGACACTGCTATATTAGAATGATACAAAATGCACAACACCTGTATTTTGAAAGAGCAAAATGGCAATTCTGTATTTTTCACAAGCTTATCAAGTCTGTCTGTTCTATGGGATAAATCCATAGAAAAAATGTAATTCAGTCACACGTCAACATGATGTAAGACTTTACTTGCAGTGAAAGAACTGCCAAGTAGATTTTACCCATTTAAAAAAATAAGTGTCCTTTCTCTCCTGTTAAGAAGTCCCAGTTCCTCCGAATCAAATTAAGTAATGAATGCATAATCCTTTAGCACTCTGTACCCTTCACCACTTTGCGAACTAGCCAAGGCACTCCTTCTCACAATCAAGTTGCACAGAAATGCTAGGCGATAGCCTGATCCTTAAATTAATCTGTTCAGAATCACCAACATTCAATGTGGAGGACGTGGCCTGCTGTCCATGAGAAACACTACCTTATGTAACAAGCGGTTCATGGCGTGTTGAAACTTGAGTTTTCGGGTCACATCTTGCACAGTGCAACAGACGGTTAAAGAGCATACACTGAAGATAAACAGATATGCACACACATCCATGGTACAATGGTTCAGCACCTCCATAACCTGAGGGAAGTGTAAGATGATTTCAATTCTGCTTAAAAAAAGCAAGGCAGGTGGCACATGACAATGCAATACCTTCTGACCTTGCAAGAGGAGACCTGACAATTGTTGGCTTGATATTTTGTATGATTTTTGATATTTTTTCAAATGCTGCTAGGGACTTTGTATTCTCTTTGCATGAAAGACAACACAATGTCAGCCCTGCTAGATTAAGAAACCACATTTATAGTAATTAAAAACACTATAAACACTACCCCCTTCCCTGCCAATAACCTGAAAAATGGCTGAACCAGTGGAGTCTCTGGAATGTGCAATGATAATGACCTGTTTTCCGGATTAAGACAGCATAGCTTTTTATGTCAGTACCTTTTTTAAATTTTTTATCCAATATGCTTTGAACTAAAACTATCAGCAGGCCAACGCCCACCCTCCTGGAAAAGTTGTGCAATACCTCAAGAATTGTATCATCATAAATATGTGCTCCTCTTCTTGACAATGAGACACCCACTTAGTGACTACACATACCTGTACATTTAAGCAAAACAAAACGTTGTGCAGACAATCACAGACAGGTTATTTACACGGTAACACAGAAATGATCAGTCTTTCAAGTCAATGTTGTGAGAATAACAAACGTTTAGGAGCCACATCGTACTGCGCCGGACATTAAAAGGCTCTGTCACAGTTCAGGATATCTGCAGAAATAAAGGTTTCCATTTCGTGGTACATTTTTCCAAATAAGAGATTCCCCCAGTTAACACTAAATTAGCAGCATCATAGATAAAAAAAACAACAATGTTACAGCACCAATGCTAATGTATTTAATCAATATTTCAAACTTGGTAGGAGTTGCTTCACATTTTTCCTCTGTGGGGAAAAAATGCTAAACGCCAAAACCATGATCGGCGTTCTTCAGATGAAGAGGGGGATCAATCGGTTCAGTCCGGTGACGTCCGAACGACCGGAGAAACTAAACAAACCGGCATCCGCAGAAAGAGAGACGGTAAGCCCCTCCCCTTGTAGTGTGCTCACATGTGATTGGACGCCGAGTTTGACTCACTGAGAGGAAGGAGCCACCCAGTTCAGCTCCAGGTGCTGTACATGTACAGGGCGCTGAAGATCAGGTTAGCAGTGAGGCTGACACACAGGACCCCCGGCCACAGAGAGCAACCCAACACACCTGCAAACGCAACACAAAAGACCCATAAGCATAGATGGGGAAAACAAGCCTAAATAAATCAACCTGTGACAGTAAAGTAAAGTTTCTGTTGTAATAATATTCTTACTCGGTGCTGCAGGTGATCATGAAGAATGTAAAATGCATTCATTCAGCTTCTGGATTTTATAAAAAATTTTTTGCTTCATAAAGGGAAAGCCATTTTCTATGAAAAGCACACAAGGTAAAGCGCTGCGCTCAATGGTGCATGGGGAGAAGAGGACAGCTTCCGGAAGGCCACGGAACACTCACCCCTCCATTTGGGGCTGTCCACACCTGCCCCGGTGGTGGTGTCCACCAGGCAGGCCGACGACGTGGATGTGCTTCCCCTTTTCTTCACCGGCGCGTCCTCAAACACACTGCTGTCCTCCAACAGGGAAGTCAAATCTGGAAACGGGGCGCATCGGCCAGCGGCGTGAGCGGGACATCAGAGCCTCACAGAACAGCTACAGCACAGCAGGGCCATACCATCATGTGCACATCAGCTCTTCAGCAGTTCCCCAAGTAGTTAATGAGTATGTATGAGCGTATGTATGAGCGTATATGACTATACCCCTTTGCCACCTGTGTTGTAGGGAAGCTACATTTCTGCAGCGAAGCAATGGTGTATACAAGGACCACATATTCCTCCCGCATATACACCATCTCAATATAAAACGGCAAGTTACTGACGCACACAAAGCACTGACTAAACTTGCTAAATCCAGGCCTACCATTATATTACAGGCATTTAGCAGAGACTCTTATCCAGAGCGACGTACACAACTTCTTATTACATTTATCCATTCATACAGCTGGATACTTACTGAAGCAATTCAGGTTAAGTACCTAGCTCAAGGGCACAACGGCAGTGCCCTACCTGGAATCAAACCTGCAACCTTTCGGTTACAAGTCCAGTTCCTTAACCATTAAAAGGATTAAAGATATCAAAATGAGGCCACGTTACAAAAAACAACATTGGCTATCTTAGCTGACAAATGAAACAAGCTCTATTTCTAAGCAATGCTACCCAATGCTTCCTAAATGATTTCATGTAACTTGGCCCCATGTTTTTTCATCTTAAGAGAACGTAGTCATTCACTTGAGGGTTCGGGTTGTGATTTTAAACAAATCCGCCTCATGTACCATTAGAGAACTGTACAAACACAAGAGGACTTTCTATTTACAGAGTTCCCCATCGACGCGCAACATCCTCCACCTCCAGTGCTGCATTTCCTCATCATCAAAGACACAGACTGGGGTTAATCGTGTTGTGCGCGAACAGGCCTAATCTCTGACTGAAAAGAGACCACCTGAGACAGAACGTGCAGCTTAAACACTTCAAATAGTCACGATTAAGTGTTTCCTTCAGTCGCCTTCACTTTGGATCTAAATAATCTCCACGTTTCTTCCACCCTCACAGGGACTAATTAATAACGAAATCATAAGGCAATAATGCATCTGGGACTGATGATAAGGTGCCGATAGGAAAAACGAAAAGCCAAATATGAATCCTGTACACACTGCTTCTCTTGCGCTTCTCACCCGAGCAACGCCTTCCTTCAAAGGAGGCTTCGGGTTGGATAATTACCGCCGACAAGTTACAATGAAACAAATCAGTCCTATAGAATAAAGTGGCTCAGAGCTTCCTGGCTCTCTCAACAGCAGGTAGAATAACATCCTCTAAGCCCTCATGAAATAATTACACGGTGAGCACAGGTATAAAAACGGGTTTGGGGGGTAGTGGCTCAAATGAAAACAGCCGAAAGGTGCTGCCAAACCGAACATCACGTACCATGATTGTGAGACGGGAAAGGGGAGCTCTCCGGGGTGAACACCCCTCCGCTGTGGAAGTTGGTATGCTCCGAGGGACAAGGAGGCGGAGCCAGAACGACCGGATCCGGGTGAGGCGAGAAGAGCTGCAGTTTCTGGCCGCCCAGCTTCAGCCGGGCGGGGCTTATAAGCGGGCGGCGCTGTCTGGCCGAGCTGGAGGTAGAGGTCACGGAACCTGCCACCGAGGGAGTGGGGGAGGGGCCCGGAGACGAGGGCCGGCTTCCAGACTTCAGGGAGAAATAATCTGCCCCAAAACAAATATTAATGAATACGCAAATATACTGGATGGTGGTGAAATTTTTAACAGCCAGGAAATTCCACCATATACTTTTGTAAAGGGTGACCATTTGAAGCATTTACACATTAAAGTCCTTTCTCTCATGTGAAAGGGGTTACTGAGTGGATCACACGTATCCAATGTTTCCATTTTGAGTTAAATGATACCTTTGGGGACAGCTAAAAATTGAAAAGATCCCTCCGGTTTAGATGTTGTAAATGGTGTGGACCTACCTGATGGCGGGGAGTCCTTACACTGTGATGAGGGCCGGCTTCCACTGAACAAATAGCCCGAATCTGGGGAGAAAATGATGAGGGAAAATAAATTTAATGAGGGGGGCAAATAAAAACAAGCCCCCAAAAACCCAGGCTTGTGACTGGCCAGTCTTTTAACCCTTCTGGGCCACGGGATGATGAGGAGGGGAAGAGAACTCTTAGAGACTTCAACCCACACAGCATGAACTCTCACCAGGGCAGCTTTCACCCACTGGCCAGAGTGGCTTGAGGATTCAAAAAAGAATCACCAGCCATTTTCAACATTTTACCAGTCACATAACTTATACAATATAACACAACCTGCCAAAGTAGAAAATCTTACCAGCCACAAACTATTTTACCAGCATTTGACTGGTGGCAAGTGCTAATCTTACACCTCGATTCTCAAAAGCACACAAAACCCAAAACTAAAGCCTGAATGAGTGTTTACCCATTTAAGAACACAGTCGTAGAACAATGCTTAAAATCACACCACATGTAGCTCCAATTTGGCATATTATCGTCTGCACAATAAAATACTACATGAACATGATGAGAAGTGAATGGAAGCACGAACTGTGCATCACAAGGCATAAAAAAACACCACATTTCCTCTGGAATGCAGGCAAACACATATTTGGCATTCTCCGGCATTCCTCAGGAGAAAAGCCAGGTTTGACGCGATGCGGAGAGAGCAGAAGACACTGGAGGCGTTCGACACGGAGTGGTGACAGAAAGAGCCGCCGTCTCTCGGGTCAGTGGAAAAGAAACGCTCAGAAGGAGGTGGGAACAATGCACTGAGCACCTGCGAGATAGACCCATTTATAAGATAAGCTTTCAGACTCAGAGTGCTACGCGTAGGCCACAGAGGAATGTACGTCCCAATGCCACAAGCCCAGAATACAGAGCTGGTGCAGTACAGTAACACGGCTAAGAAAGATCACGGGTGAAGTTTTTACTCGCCTCCATATCAGGCAATTAAGTCCATGCAGGTCAGTAATCATTTGAATGAGTGCACCCAGAATGGCTTGCAGTCATGAATTATTATAAATCACAGGTACAGCAAAGGTATACCTGAGGATAATGGCTTATCCAATCTATTTACAGCTATAAATACATTCATTCTTGCACATTAGACTTCCTGCCAAACTCAACCTATTATGTACTTAGGCCAGTCACTAAGCCATCACATGTCCTTTGTAGAAGCCTTCAATCTTCCTCAGTCTAAAATTGTAGTACTGAAATGTTTGCAGTATTGCAGAAAAGCATTCCATTAAAAAAAATTACTTTGAAAATTAAAATTCTGCTGCATTTGAACAAAAACCACAATGAAAAACAAAATTTAAAAACAAATTTTGCTGTATATTTCACCAAAATCCATTATAGTGCATAAAAAAAATCTATTCACAATAGAATTTTGCTTTTTAACAACACACCCTGACAACTTCACAAACACTTACAAGCATTAAGTGTTTCGGAGTACCGAGTAAACATTGAAAAAATGTATTTATTTTCAAACTTCCTGAAACAACTTCCCCCAAGTACCCACACGACTGGCGTATTACGAAACATCATCCCACCCTGCACTCCTAAAATAATGTTCGGCAAAGAGTCTCAGTTTTCCCTCCTTTTTTTAAGCTGGAGGGGCTGGGAAGAGGTGTTGAGAGTTGGGGGGAGGGGTTGTTTTGTAATCTTTGCGTGGCATGTCAGAATGTTCAAAAACAGTATAACTAAGTAAAGAATATAAAATATGAGAAATGTCAGTTTCGCATGAAACAAATGTGTGTTGAGGCTGCCATTTGAGACGCCTGAATGGAGAAAATCCCAATGGCCACGCTGTGTGTGATTTGAACACATCCTTGTGAGACGGCACAGCTGAAACCCCAGTCACACTGCGACAACTGTTGAAAGCCAGACAACACATAACCAATTAAGCAACTGGCCTCTCGATTTCACGACTGAGCTTTTCACACCCAAGCAAACGGTCTGGTTGAGAGAAGGGTTGTTTCACAGGAGCTGAAAACACAACTGTGAAAAATATTTCAGTGACAATTCAATTCTATTTGTATATTGCTTTTTACAGAGACAATATCAGACACTTTACAGTCGGGAAAAAAATGGCCCAAAAAACAGGACTGAACTCTCAAAAAGCAAGCAACTGGAATAAACAACACCCAACATGGCTTGGCATAGGAAAAAAGAGCATGTCTTCACAAGGTACATGCAGCTGACATTAAAATAAATAACTTATTTTCTTTTAAGTACAGTACATTTTCAAAATGCTCTAAATGATTTTTCAGAATAAAGCCCAACAAAAATAAAAAAATGAAGCCCGAAACGCTCACTACTCACTACAACAAAAACCGGAGCACCTGTCAAGCTGGCGACCATCATTAAAAGGCGGCAAGGCGTGTCCAGGCCTCTGCATAAGACCTGAGCACAAAGCCTGTGCACTCCACCCATGGCCTACAGTACTCATTTACTGTACAGAGCAAGCCACCGCTCCCCAATACAGGTTTTAATCCACCCCCCCTAAACACCCCCCTGTCACCGTGCCTGGTACTCAGCCCTGTGGAACAGCCCTGCCCCTGCTGCTGGCTGGGATCCTCCAGGGGGAAATGAGAGCTTTACTACACAGAGCTCTAATCAGCAGCCTCAGTGCTCAAGCGCATGCAGCTTGTCTGTGTTCTTCAGCTCTCCACACTGCCCACTAATTTGACCGTTTGGGGAAGCTGGTGCTTGCAGGTTTTGGAGGGGGGGGGCGGGTAAAATGCTTAAATATCTCAAGCTGTGCACAACTGTGGATGAAAAAAAATAAATCAGCCTCAGAGTCTCAGGTGTGCCTCTGTCGGGGGAAATCGACCATACCCGGCATGGGTAAGAGAAGCGACCACATCCTCAAACGCAAGTGCGTGTGATGATCAAAAACAAAAGGAACTGATCAATCGAATTAGTTTCCATAGGCATCTTCCTGAACCCCCCCCCCCCCACACTCCACTCCAATGGGTGAGGCGCTGCCTTAGAAACAGGCTTAACCCCTCTCGTCGGGACACAAAACCACTGACCCATGCCTGTCCCACAATGCACCTCTCTGCAGGTTCTACATGACCGCTCCTGAGCCTCTCCAGAGCCTCTCACCAGCTCAGCCAACACCCTGAAGCTCTGACTGAAAGAAGAAGAAAAAAAAACCCATCGCTGTGATTCAACATCACGTCCCTGCATGCACAGCGTTTTGTTGCTGCGTGCAAAGTGCTGCCAGCGCTCTCCCTCCAATATGTGGCTTTATTCATCTTTACTGGGAATCCAAGCTGTTTGGAAGCCCTGTGCTCACTTTCTTTCACCAATCAATTCTGTAACCACACAGGAAAATGTTCAGTGTTAAATCAACTTCCGAGAGTACATACGGACCCTATTGGACTTATACGCTATCGAGTTAAGAGTTGAATTAACACTGGACATTTTACTGTGCACCTCCACAGCGATTGATGTTAACTGTACAAAGCCTACGCATTTTTCAATCTTCCCCTCTCTCATTTCAGTTCAGTTCAAGATGTTAAATGCTGAAATGTAATGTAATCAGTGTCTGTCGGATTATAGCTCTCATTCACTCTCCGGATTGAACCACCTCATTATACCGGGGCCTGGGGCCACAGAGTCGCTCAGTTTCAAATCTTATGAAAAATATAAATGGCTTAATTTGTCAAGAACACACTGCAGGTTTTGATTTAATGGACAAGTTACACAACAAGTGAGATTTTGGGTTTGGTAAGGAACTTCTTAAAAACACATTTATTTTGTTGCTTAAAACAAGTACAACTCCCATGGCGTCGCATACTTCCTCTGTGTCACAGAAGCCTGAACAGAAATAACGAGTGTCTTAGAAAAGAAGCCTGACACATCAACTGTACTTGTCCAAGTTGCCCCATTTGCTGATTGTAATCAGCTTCCTCAGCCAATGAAATCGTTTCATTTCCTGAGGAGATAATACTCGTGAATGAGCCTCAACTGGCAACCATACGCCTCTGAGGACCTGTCAACTACACAACTATTATAAAATTCCCAACGTTTAATCTCCGTCCCATTAAGGAGACAGTGGGTGCGTTTACATGCACTCAATATTCCGATAACTGGGAGTAATCCGAACATGGCAATAATACGATAAATGCGTTTACATGCACTTAAGTAATGCGATAATGGGAAAAATCCAGGTTTACATGATTCTGTCAATATTCCGATTTCTTTCCCTGAACGCGATGTGTAACTCAAACGCAAATTAGAAACATATATTAGCCTAACGCTATATATTATAAATTACATATTTTAACGTTTATACATAACGTGACTATACTTCCTGTTGGGTTGCTAGAAACAGCACGCGGGTTGGTATGCGTAACCGTAAGTTAGTAAACACGTTAACTATAGCCTAACGTTAGCTACATAAGAAAGAACAGCAGCATATAACGTATAAAGTAACGTCAAACATGGTAACGTTAGACAGGAATGCTCTTATGAGTTTCGTCGTCATATGGCAGACGTTATGGTTGCGGTCGGCAACTAACACTGTCTTTCAAGCGTTCTGTGTTATGAGCAGAAGACGACGAAGAGCTTTAACGTTACAACAAGCGCTGCTTATTGGACCCAGAATAGGCCTTCCTCCAGCACTGTTAAGGACCCGGTCGTGCTGGATGCGCGTTAGGAGCAAGGACTTCTGGGAGAGAGTGGTGCTAAATTAATTCACCAATTCATACCGTAGACTTGTGGACACCAAACTGGTTCGCGATCAGCCTGTACTCCCCGCAGCTACAGACTTTGTACAGCGCTATTGCGACTCGCATTTGAAGAGGTACAACTGGATGCACTGTCACTTCGTCAGGGCTCATTATGTTCTGTACCAAACCACAAAGTTTCATAAATGATCTCCAAGCCATACTGAAGTTGCCTCTCCATTCTGAATCGCTGAATTAATTTACCATATGACGACGAAACCCATAAGAGCATTATTGAGTGCATGTAAACGTGCTCATTATTTCCGCGTTTCTAACTTTTTCCCCCATCTATGAATATTCCTCGTTATTATTTCGGAAAACATCAGGAGGGTTTCCTCCTCGCTTCAGAAATGACTTCTCCCGTTGGTCGACATCTCTCTCTGACCTCTCAACTGTTTTGACGTTAGCGTTACGTTACTAACAATATCCGGAGTAGCTGTTGCCATGGCTGTTGCTGTCAAACACGCACATGCGCAGATTTAAAAAAAAAAAACTAGATCGGAATAAGCGTTTACATGCAACCAATAAAACGAAAAACACGGCAGAAATCCAGGTGTAGTTATCGGATTTCTCATATTCCGATAACTGCTTTTTTCCGAAAAAGCTTTTCGGAATATTGCGTTTACATGACAATTTGAATAATCCGATAACAGCCATATTCCGAATATGATCGGAATATTGAGTGCATGTAAACGCACCCATTGTCCCATGAACATGATTTACAGACAAAAAAATAAACTGCTTAGTTGCTGTCACTCTCCCAAGATTCACGCCCAAAAAGAACAGGAAAGCAGTCCGCCCAGACTGGTTGGAAACAAAACAAAACAGAGGTGGTGTGACGTGCGTTCAAATAAGACGCCGTCTCTGTGGAACAGTTAGACTCTTTTTGATAGGGGGGCGGGTGTGTATGGGTGAGCTTGTTCCGTAGAGAGAATGCTGCTAAACTTATCACCGCCGTGCAAGCAACCGTGCAGATACACACGAAAGAACGGCGACTGGAACGCACTGAAAAACTGTCAAATGTGTGGAAAGTGCAGTGGAACGTTCCGCATGTTTCTGTGGCGTTGACCGCTTGTTCACGATTTCATACAACACAAAACATAACCCCGAATTTAAAATCCCAAAACAACGTTAACTTCGACCTAGACCAAGGGTGGGCCTTATAGGGGGGATGTGGGGAATTATTTATTGTTTTTAAGAAGAGGTCAAAGTCGATGTTTCATAGGTTTGGTCATGTATTCTATACCTAGTTGGTCTAGGGTCAGGGGTGGGAAACTCCCGTCCTGGGGGGCCGGTGTGTATACAGGTTTTTGCTTCCACCAGTTACCAATAATTTACATAATCTGATACTTTAGCTACATTCCACGATATGAACAGAGGCTGATGAATGTTCCTGTACTCATGGTCTAATTTATGAGTAAATCCATGCTGGTGTATATCACTAATTAGCTTATTGAGCCAGGGTAACTGGTGGAAGCAAAACTCTGCATACATACCGGCCCCCCAGGACAGGAGTTGCCCACCCCTGACCTAGACCAACTAGGTGAAACATCGAATTTGACCTCTTCTTAAAAACAATAAATAATTCCCCCCATCCCACCTATAAGGTGATTAACATTAGAAAACATGAGTGAAGTTTGGAGGTGCGGCTTACTCACCTGTCCGTGCCAAAGAGGGGATGGTCCCCAGGGACAGGGCCCGGTTCAGACGACTCGGCAGGGAGCAGGGCGAGGCCTTGCGGGCTCGGTGATTCAGCTGCCGGCTGATGAGGTGCGACAGGTTCGGGGGAGGCGTAGGGACGAACGTGGAGGAGTCGGACAGAGAGGGGGAGAGAGGGGGAGCAGCCTGGCTACTGTAGAGGGAGCCCAAGGAGCTGCCAGACAGATACCTGGAACACAGGATACCGCTCTCATTACATTACATTACAGGCATTTAGCAGCCCCTCTTATCCAGAGCCACTTAAACAGCATTTGCATTTTTACAAGGTAAAACCACAGCTGGATATATACTGAAGCAATCCAGGTTAAGTACCCTGCACAAGGGTACGACGGCAGTGCTTTACCTGGGAATGGAACCTGCAATCTTTAGGTTACAAGCCCAGTTCCCTCACCATTATACTACACTACTGCTCTGCTGATTGGCCGGTGAACAACAACTCTGAATGCTGAAACGTCAAGACCACAGTGACCTTTCAGTCGGAAATATTGAAATAAGCCAGCCATAATTTACTGGAAGGGGCAAGTGCACAGAAGACACTACTGCCTCATTGTTATCATTGACAAAGCACTGAAAGTCATTTGTTTATATTGGCTTTATTGTAGGTGCAGTGCCGTGTATACGAGAAGTCACTGTATTTAGCATTGTTCTGCAACATGATCACTGACAGTTAAATGGCACCATGAGATCTAAAGGTGCATTTTATCAAGAATCATAGGTAGCATTATGAATGACATGGGATGGTATGAAATATATATATATATATATATTTTTTTAAATACAGCTTTTGCCCAACAATCTTGAAGACGCACATTTTGAATTTTCAGTGTTCCTTCATTGTCGCCCATCCAGGTGACTCAAAAGCACACAAACACAATGATATTTCCCAAATTTGACTGAGTAACAAATTATTGGACAAATGATAAGGCTCAGTGGCCCATTAGTAGCATCACATTACTTTTTAATCTCAGTTTCAATAGCTCAGTATCTTAATGCGAACAAACTATTATGACGAATGGCTTAGCTTTGCAAGCAGAAGTGTGATATAACTAGAAGTAAATTATAAACATCAGTGGTCTGCTGTAAAAAATAATACAAACTGAAAATTAAACCAAGTTTACAAATTAAATGTACGAGCATGACAGAGCAATGAAACATTGAAACAACCTGGCTACGCACTTCACTCAAAACACTAGTCACCCACCCGTTTACTCAAAGGAATTATTCAGATGGGGAAAATACAGTTTACTCCCTAAACCCAGGAAAACCCCAGTAACTACAGAACACTTCCTACTTATGCAATATAAACCGGGAGGGTGTACAATATTGTGATTATACAACACTGGGCTATATAGTCTTGCAGTGGTCCTCAACCCCGTTCCTGGAGATCAACCGGTTTTCATTTCAGCCATAATTTGGCACACCTGATTGAACTAATTAGCAGCTGAAGATCTCTAGCTGTTCAATGAGGTGTGCTTCGTTAGGGTGCAAGTGAAAACATACAGGACGGTAGATCTCCAGGTGCAGGGCCAGGGTCCAGTACTGTATTGCAAAATGACCTCGTTTCATTGTACAATTCGGCCGAGCTTCAAAACCTCATTAACCAATAAGACAAAACTCCTGTATAGAGGTTGAATAAACTTCCACCTGGCAATTTAAACATATAATCCTGCTACCTTAGATGCCTTCAGAGCCTTATGTCTTTAGGAACTGCTTTCAGACACAGGCATTTATTTAGCAAACATAAATTTGTATGCATGAAAGGGGGGTGGGTAGAGGGTGTTAAGAGTTCACAGGAGATCACTTTGATAAGTAGGCTGCCATGAGGTTTTTGTTTACAATTACTATGCAAATAACACTGTCGCACGTTGCAAGATTTAGCATGGACATTCAGCTAACAGTAAGGTCCTGAGTTCCTGTCAGGGTATTCAAATGCAAACACGCACAAAACAGGTTGAACATTTTAGTCAAGTCAGGATGCATTGCGTTTAAGAATCAGCAGGAATCTCACAAATATCTTATAATATTCCTCTGTAAACAGCCTCTCATAATTCAATGAGTTTTCCATTAAACCCATTAGTTAAACTATCAAGATTACATCCACTCCCTACTGCATGAAAACCATTTACAGTCTTAAAATAGACAGGACAAACTTAAAAAAAGGAAACCCTTACTTCCATCCCTGTTTATTGACAAACTGATGTGATATCCCAGCCACAATCATAAATAAAAAACAAAAAGTTGTCTGTAATAGGTTGTGTGGGAAGGAGAGTGGAGTAGGTGTTTACATTTACAAAAAATGCTTCTTTCCTCGTATGCCAAAATCAAATGATATCCTTCCTGAGCTGCCATCATTTTATCACAAACAAAGATGATATCTTGAATGAAGGGGAAATTATTTTTTCAACAAACCCTGTGCTTATCACAGCGGTATACAGTAATACAGAGTAACCTTTTTCATTTCCACAGAACACTGCACATCCCTAACAAGCCAAGCTTTATATATTGAAAGACAGTGATGCATGGTGGGTAACAAATCTTATTGAGTAGACAGATCACTAACCACACATATAGACACACACACACACATCCTAGTTTAAATGTCTTACTCCCACATCAAAATGAACAAGAATAGGCCTGTAACTGCTTAAGAAAGTCTATTGGTATGGAATGTGGTTGCCAAGCAAGAGCAGCTTAAATTACTTCTGAGGACCAGGTAGGTACATCTCAGATCATTAGTTAAAAAGGTGGGGGGAGGGGGGCAGTGTAATGGCTCCAGAACAAGCACCCACTAACTTGACATCATCACTGCTACCAAGCTAGACTAAGAACAAGGACTACACAACATTACACAACACAACATTTTCATATAAAAATACACACAATGATCACAGCACCCCGTGTGCAACGTGCAATGCCAACAAACGCTGTGCTCCATTTCAGACCTTCAGAAAATAGCGGCAATAGTTTGAATTTGATGAAAGCCTTGGGTCAGATGTACATTGAATCACGCGTGTAAAGTTAATCAATGCCTAACAAAATGAAGACCAACCTTATGGACCTAGTGAGGAAACATACTAATAACGGTAAACTTTTCCAGCAAGGATAATGCTACTTCCATATACATTAAAGCTGGATTTGTTTTGGTACTTACATTATAATTTCTTGTCTGGTCACCTATACCATATTCTGGATATGCTCCAGACGGCAGGTGTATAACAAGCGTTGATGGATGTTGGAACGTAATGCAATCCCTCTCCACCAATCATAAGTGAGTATTAGTAACAAGCTATGGTTAATGCTTAAGAATTACAATAACATTGTTGACATTCACAATCTGCTTATGGCAAGTGACTTTTCCGTTATATTCTGAATTCAGTAGTGGTGTGCTGGAATCTGCTGGAATCTGGATAGCTAAAACAATATTTTGTGTATGGAGAGGAAAGTGTGAATGAATTAACAGATTGATAAGTGAAAGCCCAGATTACTTTGTTACTTTGGCAAAATGAGAGGAAGGAGCAGAGAGGAAGCCAAACATCATTAAGGCACACAAACGTCAGATGCATCTCATTCATACAAGGGGAGCAAAAATTGTGATGTTCTGACCTTCGACCTCTTGCTCTTCTCTGCCCTGGGGATCTACGGGTTGCCACAGCAGCAGCTAATCCAATCAGACAGCAAAGTGATGAGGTACTGAACTTGGCCGTGTCAAGCCAGTCAGCGATATCCGTCTTCAGGCAACTCTCCAACAGATAGAGCATCAGCAGCAGGAACCACAGAATAGAGGCCACAGCATCGATTCGCCTCAACCTTTAGGCATTAAAACACGTTAATCCTTAACACGTTTATGCGCATTATGCAGACTTCAACAAGCACCCTGAGAGCATACCCTCCACCACAAAATCCCTGTCAAACGTTCTGCTGTCAGGTTACTAAAATAACAGGCTAAAGCTTAAAGGAGAAGTTCGGCATTTAGCATTATAAACCCTGTTAAAATGTTATTTACAAGCATATACAATGGTCCATATCAACATTTTGATGAACTTTGCAGTCTTGAGAGAAAAATCCTTCAAAAAAACACCATAAACTCTCGTTTTCAAAGACGGGAAACTCACCGAGTGGTCACTGGTGTCCGTTGATGTTCTGACACAAAAATCGTCACAAAGAATGCTTCGTATCGGGTTTTATTTATCATTTTATTAAATCCATTGACCGGAAGTTTACAAACGTATGGCTGTACGGCGATTGAAAATAGTTATATAAATCTTTAAACGGTTATTTAAAACATGTTTTAAACGTAAACGTAAATTACAAGACACCAGTGACCACTCGGTGAGTTTCCCGTCTTTGAAAACGAGAGTTTATGGTGTTTTTTGAAGGATTTTCTATATGCCCGTCCAGATCCATTGTGTTAGTTAGCTGTGACATAAACAATAAACAATGAGCAATAAACAATATATCTCAAGACTGCAAAGTTCGTCAAAATGTTGACATGGACCGTTGTATATGATGGTAAATGACCTTTTAACAGGGCTTAACATGCTAAATACCAAACTTCTCCTTTAAGTTTAAGCTTGTGCAGAGCATACCCATTGACCTACACATCTTAAAAAGACAGAGGAAGAGACCGTGTCCTTTTCTCTCCCCCTTTAACATGGCAGATTAGATGTATGCATGCATCCTTTTATTATTACAGGTAGTCTCATTGAGATCAAGATCTCTTTTACAAGAAAGACCTGCGAACAAAATAAAAACATGCATAAAACTTTGAAGAGACAAGTACAATTCAGTCAAAAAAATCTAAAAGATCATATGAATGACATTTCTGGGTGAACCGGTAGCAGGGGATCACCTGGCAGATCCAGCCAGGAGGATGCTGGTGAGGCAGGTGACCAGTCCCAGAGAGACCACGGCCATCTGGTGGCTCCTGCCGTAGAGGAGCACCAGCCTGGCGCCCTCCAGGATGTCATCCGGGACCAGGCCCAGCAGGTCCTCCCAGGCCGGCCCACCGCCGGTGCTGCTGTTCACGTGGGCCTGGGCCGTCCCGTTGTAGGGGGCGGAGCCTGAACTGGCAGACCCCACCACCTGGGACTGCAGGGTGCTGCCGGAAGAGGAGGGGTCTCCAGATACGTACACACCCACGGAAACCAAAAAGACCGAGGCGAGGAACGCCAGCACCCGAAAGAATATCACTCGGACCGGCGTGGGAAAGGAGTAGGTGTTCTGGACAAGCAATAACAAAAATGTATTTCACAAATTAATTCTGCAAACAAATACAGAGCAAACACTATATAATATACATTAATAAAACTGTAGCAATTTAAATATTCCCAAAAGAAAGTGACAGGAGAAAAGAAAATTAACATGACTGATTATTAATACCTTCAGACAGTTCTCAGAACTCGAAGCCTCGAGGCTGAACTGGACTTGCTGAAGATTGTTGCTGATTTTATACAGATTAATTTTATACATTCATCTTAAGCAGTTTTGATTCACACAATAAATCTCTCTTTTTGGCAGGTAAAGGATAAATTGAACATTGCCGTCAACGTTTGAGCACTGCAGGGGCCTGTTTCCCCCATGTTAAATATATACGTATATCCTTTTTCTGACCTGGGATATTATATATTATGTAAATCTGTAAATACCTTTTTAAAAGTTAGAGAAAATGTAAATGGTTGCAGTGCAGTATAATGTTTACTGTTTTGGGAAAGAAGCTAGTAACTCAAAGGCTGCGGGTCGAAGTCCAAGCTGCGTTGTTGCTGTTGCTCGAGCAAGGTATTTAAGCTGAACTGCTTCAGTAAATATCCAGCTGTATAAATTGATTGTGCATAAAAATGTGACCTGTGCATGTTGCTGTCCTTTAAATGCTGAAATGTAATATAAATGGATCAGGGAGCGGGTCTGTGGGCGTCACCTTTACGAAGGCTTTGTCCGTGTCACGGCCGCGTCTGAGCTGGGGGTCGAAGAGCACGGCGCGGAGCTGGCGGTTCTGGTGCTTGATGTAGTACTCCACGGTGGTCAGACACGGTCGGCAGAGCTTATAGGTCTGCTCCAGGTGATGCTTATACACCTCGATCTCTTCATCATATTTCTCCTGAGAGCCAAAAAGAAACAGGACCATCATACTCCATCATAGGGTTCAGCTTGTGTTCCCCTCTATGAACTCACCTGCTTTACAGGGTCATCGTCTTAATATATATGTGAAATAATATACTGCAGAATGCTATCCCTATATCCATAGGTTTCAACTCATAACCGCCTGGGCAATACAACTGTATTTCAGAATTCCAGAAATTTGAGTAACATGGAATCAAAAATATTTTACCACATTAAAATGAGAAAACAATGGAATATTAATCTTGTAAAAACAAAGCATGCCTGCCAAGAAATATGCATTTTCAGCATGTGCCACTGTTATTCATGGTGGTCTCCACCACACAGCTGACTGCCGTTAGTCTACATGTTAGCATCAGTCATTTCAAATTTTGCTTAAACCAAGATCAAGCCTAAGTGAATGGGATAATGCAGAGAAGGCCAATAAACACGAAGTGCTAAAAAACACATTCACAGAACAAAGGACTCAGCTTGTATCTGCAATGAAGTGCCTCAAAGCCAACCGTAAAAATCAACAAATGTTCACATCGAGCAATATTTCTGTTATCTTTATCAACATCCAGCTTCCCCTGTTGAACACAACGGTAGCCATTGTCTTCAAAAAAAACTGTGAACTGTGGCTACACTGTGGATTCAAAGATGACTTGATTAGCAGAATGGAACAAGAATATGCAGTTGAGTAAAAAAAAAGAAGAAAAACAAACATTCAAAAGAATGTTTTACACATGCTGCAAATAACTCAGCCATCCATGGAAACCCAACCTCTTCTTCATCCCTCTCATCTCGATTCTAGTCAAGTCACACTCAGCTGAAAACAGTGCGTTTGAGGAAGCAAATATTCAAGATCTGGAAAAACCACTCTACAATCCAAAAAATATGCAGGAAGACTGAACTAAAGCAGAGATGCAACTGATTAGACTGAGCACTGCGACTGCAGTCAGCAGGCCGTAAGCTGGGCCTTTCCTTAGCATGCTCATGTGAGAAGGTGGAATGAGAGAGATGCATGGCTGGCTGCGTGTCGTACAGCAGGGCTGCCCACTCTACCGCCCTGGAGGTTTTCACTCCAACCCTAACAAAGCACACCTCATTCAACAGCTAGAGCTAGATATCTTGCAGAGCTGCTAATTAGTAGAATCAGGTGTGCCAAATTAGAGTTGAAATGAAAACCCACAGGATGGTAGATCTCCAGGAACAGAATTGGGCAGCCATGTCTTACAGTAAATGCACAGACCGTCTTCAGAGGTAAGAAAGCTAAAGTTCAAATAAAAGCCGTCTCAACAGCTCCAGCGCAGCTTGGGCCATGAGGTGTAGATTGGTGGGCCTTCGCGGTGGACACAATGTCACCTTCCATCAGCTCACGGACAGGATGGAGATACAGAAGCACGTGTGATCTATGCACTCAATAAGAGCAGGAAGAAAGACCTCATCCAGGACTCATGTTACAGTGTTGGTTCTATAATAGTGAGAAAAGACGTGCTCTACTTACCAAAGACTTATAAATATGCTTACAGGTGTTGTGGCCTACAGAAAATACAATAAGAAAAGAAAATGGCCAGCACTCTCCCATATAAATGAACATGTGACTGCTGCTATTAAAATTTTTAATTTATATTAGAGAATGGACAGTGCTGGCCGTTTTCTTTTCTTAGTGTCGGTTCTCTCGCAGGTGAAATTGCTATACGACAAGATAACCAGAGCTATGATCTGCTCACCAAGCGAAAAACCAAGTCCACAAGACAGGAAACCGACCAAAACCGGTGAGGAAGAAAAATCACTACCTTTAGTGGGCTTCACAAGCTCTTCAGAGCTGTAATACAGTTTTAGACTGGTAAAATGAGCCTGTAAACATACGGTTTTCTTCTTCATTTGCTTAAGAAAACACCCTTATCTACAATTTCAAAGCCTACACTGTATACACTATCATTTATATTGCTGAAGCAGCAATTCAGGCTGAATGCCCTGCTAAAATGAATCTAAATTAGATTTAAACCTGCACTGTATTCATTACAAATATAATACCATAACATACCATAATTTCAATGTGGGAGTTTTCAAAAAAGTTTAATCTTACACTCGTCTTAAATCCTGTGTATAGATTCAGAATCTCATTTCCTAACAGTTCAGAAGCTTTAGAACAATAAGTAAATTTCAGTCCAAAGAGGAAATACCCTATGTGTACATCTCCTGCATGGCTTTTGTCGTTGTACCTGACATGTATTTGTTTGTGTAAGTTTTCGGACACACATTCTAATTTGCATGAGTCATCTGTCTTGATATGGAGATCATTCTGTTGCCTCCACATATTTACATACATGCTTACATCCCCTTAGTGGAAAAACATGAAAACATAATTTCTATCCAAGTAACATATTTGCAATGCAAATTAGTTCAAAGTAAACAGGGGGGCTGTTTTGAGAAGAACATACGTTTTCATTTGTCTTACGGTTATGACTTCCACAATACTGGATACACTGGGGTATCAGGTATTGTGCAAGCAAACAAGTGGTATACTTGAATATATTTAAGTTTTCCTTTTATTTCTGCAACCAATGTTTTGCTCTCTCTTGCAACAGAGAAATGACAGTCAAATATTATCCTTCATTTAACAATATTACCCGGATCAATGGCAATTCAAACTTAATAAACGGTTGGTTGCTCGGCTGATCGAACGCAAGCTATTTTTCCGTTAGGGTTTCAGGTCTCTGTAGAATATGTGCACATATCCTTATTAACCTTTACAATTCCTCTCTGTTTTCTCCCATTCTCACCTACGCTCTACAGCTGTGGAAACAGGCCCCCTGTGGAGTACCAAAGAAATACATGGTGGAGAAAACCGATGAGTGCACAGAGCATTGCATCCTCTGGTGTTAAACCGAGGCATTACACGTTGTCAACAGGAAACAACCTCCAGGTATTTTTTCTCGACGAGAGCAGGGATCTTCACTCCTGGTCCTGGAGGGCCACAGGGTCTGCCGGCTTGTTGTTACTCTGTACTTAATTGATAGATTAAATCAGCCGATAACACAGCTACCTCACCTCACCTGGATTCTTGGGTCTGAATTGGTTGCGGAAAAAAAAAAATTTAAGCGGAAAACTAAAAACCAGTAGATCCTGCGGCCCTCCAGTACCAGGAATGAAGATCACTGGTTCAGAGAATAAAGATAAAAGAATATTGGTCACAAGCAAGGACCAATTGACCAATCAAGGCTTGTTATTTTGCCTTTTGGGTGAAGAATATCCAATCACTGTGGCAAGCCTGGACCTGACCATCCCTAGGGTCTCTGCTTTAACTCAGTCCTATGAGTAAGCTATTCCAACCATTACCAACTCAGCCTTGGAGAAAATGCTTCCGCATTCGAGTGCAAAATTTACCTTTAATGTCCATTTTTGCCCTCTTGTTCTGACTTCAAAACTGAAATGGCATCGGTAAAGCATTTTAATAATTCCTTAAAAATGGTGAAAACCTTTCCAGACCTGGAAGAGGTAAAGGCTACTTTCAGATAGGGCTTTCAAGTGCTATATTAACACTGTCCAATGAATCACTCTAAACGATGATGTGAAAAATGTGTTTGTCACTTGTTAAAGGGTAACTAAGCCCTAGATCACTTCTTTTTTTTTTAGCTGTAAATGTGTTTGTATGCCTACCTTATAATGAAACTTATTCATGCATTCCGTTATTTCAACAATTGTGAAATAATAACATAAATCAGAAGAAACTGGTAGAAAAGCGTCTTGGGGCTGCCTTTAACGGTTGTAATTTCCTTTCTGCTCCCCACACTGCCCCAATCGTGATGTCAGAGTACCTCTATGTCAAATGGATAATTGTTGTCGCTCACAATGCAAACAGCCGCTACCTGATTGGTTAGACTCACTACGTTACTTTCGTTTCCGCTCCACGTTTTTAAACCAGAACAATGTCGCATCCTGTTCATAAACTTTTATTCCACCTAAATAGTCCACTAATAGTTTCTGAAAATATTTGAGGTAAGAAATAGGCCATGCAGTTGCTGCATCTTGATTCATATTTCATGTGCAATGTCTACCCGCACCCCTCTCCCTCGCTCACCCCACAAAGAATATTTCAAAATGGTTTTGTGGGCGGAGACAGGCTGAAACAGTGGGGTGAGTTACCCTTTTGGCATTTCCATACTGAAGTACAGTTCCACACGTCAGAATCAGCTCACAATCAGAGCTTATTTGTCTGAAAACAGAACCACAGATAAGTAAAAAACAGAGGCATTGCAGCCCGATAATGCTTGCATGCCCCTGCATGCGTGCAGGTCAGCCAAGTCATGTTTCAGGAACACAAGTAAGTTGGCAGTTTGCTGGAAGATGGACATTGCTTAAAAACAAGGGGTGACGATCTTACTCATCAGTTCTGCCCCAGTAATACTTTTGTGCAGAAGGATAAACTCCCTTTCTTCTTGGTCGTGTCCGAATCAATGCCCTTCTATACTATTGATTAAATGAGTATGCTAGTTGTGAACACGAGATGAAGTTAAGTAGGTGAAATATTCTCTAAATGTAGTGTACTTTAAATCATTACTTTAAAATTTTGAATTGATATACATATTTCCGGGTTTTCGCTGAAGGATATTATTTGATATACTACAGTATGCAGTAAGCGGTCCAGTATGCTAGTACACAGTACACAGGGCTCTGATTCAGACACAGCCCTTTTGCACTCTCAGCATAAATGCCTAATGTCTAAATGAAAATATACTTTTCATATTCACAGGTGTGCCTAAAGTTAATCAACAACTGTCGGAACTCTTGGAAAAGCACAAGGGTAGATTTGGCATGTGCGCCGAGTGGATATTTGCAAAAACAACTGCAACACAAAACGTGCGGAGCATTACTGCACAATAAAGCTTCAGCTCAAAGAGACACACATACATCATCCCTGGGTATGAAGGAGGACAGCTGTCGGATCTTCAGCGTCTGGTTGGTGTTGCACTTCTTGCAGAGCAGCATATCGCAGTTGACCCGCTGTTGTTTCCTGGGCGACTCGTGGAGTGAAAAACCTGGCGAGACGCCATGGTTTAGATGCTCCATGTACTGGGCTGGAATGGGCTTGTTGTAGTCGCCATTCTAGAAAAGAGCATATGTGATAAAAGATGCAATTATAAGAACGATAAAAGATGCTACAAGTTTTAATGCCCAGACCTCGCCCCCATCCTCCCACTTTAAAATCCAGAAGCAGGTCAACTTGGGAGAATGTGTTTGGGCCGTCCTCTTTATTTTTGCAAGAAAATGGAATGTGGAACAGTCCATGTACAGCGATAATGTGAAGCTCGCCATCTTTCACAGACAACCGTTATACCTTGGGCACCTTACACGCCATTGGTGAAACAAATTGGGGGTGTGATTTAAACTGTTTCACTTCTACACTCTCTGACAGCTGATAGCAGGTGAGAATGTTCAGCAACCCCATAGACAGTTAGTAGTGTAGTGATGGGTGTTTTACAGACGATGGCTGAGCGGCTCTCTTTGGTGAACGTAGGAAACAGATTATTTTAGATGAATAATCCACTTAGTTTTGCTCTTTTTTCCCCTCGTTAGCCAGCGTTATGCAACAAGACAGAGCGTTGCGGTCGCTACATTAACATTATGCACAAGCCCCGTTCAAAAAGAGCTATTCGGTTGCAAACAATCCATCACTAATGTTCTGATTATTCTTAAATTAATCATCATTGGTTCATTGCGAGTTGCAATCTTTATTATGGCAGACCTAATATAGAAGTCAAATAAAAAGAAAGACTCTTTGACATTTTAAAAAAATCACATTAGTATATCACAGTTGTAGGATGAAGTGATCTAGTTGTATTTATTTAAACAGTAGGTAATTAGTTATTAATATAACACATTAAACAATAAATGTTACACTAAATAAAATGATACATATATCAGACAACACGGCAGCACTGTCAAACGCGTCCAACACTTAGAGGACACAAATGCAACATCAAACTGCCTTATTATTATTATTATTATTTTTTTAACCCAGAAGTATAAGTGAAAGAAGAACTACGAGAGGCAAAACCAATGACTGTTTTTAGTGAACGGAGCTAACCATAAACCTGGCTTCTCAAAAAGACTGACAGTTAGGGTATAAAAATGTGTATTTCCGAATTAATCGTAAATGATCATCTCCGGGCTACTGAAGGGGTAACCCAAGAAACCCTGGCTGATTAAGACCACCTTTTCCCCTGCTGGTACGAGGCTAATTGTGTCCACTGCTGCACACTCCAGTTCATAAATGCCTGATGAGAAAAGCCAAGGCACACAGCTACAAGCACAGGGCCAAACCTAGACTCACCATTACCAACCTCAGGCAACTCGGCAGTTCTAGAGTGAACATTCATCACACAAGTACTGCAGTTAAGGTTTTCCCTTTATACTGCCAAACAGAACTTACCTCCTGGAATCCATTATACTGCTCACAGTAGGGGCAGTCCCAGCAGTTTCTGTTGCCATACGGAACCTCAGTGTCTTGGTTGCAAAACCAGCAGTTCACGTTGACATGTGTGGGCTTCTTTCTGCGGGAAAGGCACATCTTTTAGAGTGGCACACTTTGATCACCTTACGTACCCACCTGCCAAGATGTATGCATGTTACATAACAGGTTATAGGTGTAGCATTCCAGGCCCACCTCTGTCAACCTCGAATGCACTAATCTGATGTCTCTGCTTCAAAATAGGTGAAGCAGGGCCGTTCATAGAGTCCACTCCACTGCAGACACAAGGCTTGCGGAACGTTATGGCTCGTGTACAGTCACAAAGTAGGCCTCATTACAGGGAATACTATGGAGGCTGGCATTAACAATATAGTACTTCGCACTATAAAAAGCATACAATTCAGGAAATGTCATAATATACTAACAACCTGAGCGTAATTGTTAACATTATGTTATGGTTTGGGACACTAGTGGGAAAACTCCGTTTTTTTGTTTTTAAATGGATAAATCGAGAAGAGCTGCCATTTGCAACCCTGCCAAATAGACATAAGATCTAGTTATCAGCTAAAGTGAATGCTTCTTCAGAGCAGTTCCTAATTCGTTCACTTCACAATGTCTCATTTAATTTGGCAACCAAGTTAGTTGGCTTGCTACTCGTTTACAGTAACGTTAGATTGTCGTGTGAACTCTCGCAATCACTGCGTCCTATTGTCATTAATTAATCTCGTTAGTACCAAGCATTTTCAGTCTGAATCAGTTCGCCACTTGGTTAACATTAATGTCTGATTGCTGTCTTTTCACTCGCCAAGATCTTGGACAAACAGAAGAATTGTTCAAATTGCAATTAGTCGCTAGCAATGAGCCAACTTAGCTACTCTGAAGATCCGGGAAACTAAAAACAAGCATGTCACTGACGTTATACTGTAACGTTTAAGGGCGCTTCCCTTCTGTACAAATGTAACGGTACTCGATGGCAAGCAAATGAACGAACTCAAATGTTACAGTAGATACACAAACAAACAGTATCAACTTGGCAGATCGCAGGCGAACAGCATGGGGGCAAGCAGCGGACTTTCGAGTAACGTTACTCTGTGCGCGCAATAAAACCGGCTTCATAGAAGATTATAGTTACTCATAAAAAAACAACAAACTAGTCAGCGTGCTGATGCGTGGTTCGCTACTCATTTGCTAACTGTAATAACATTAGTCGTTCCGTTTTATGTTGCTAGCAAGCTAATTAGCTACCGACCAAGCTAGCTAAACACAGCACACCGGCAGCGTGCAAGGCCTTTTTGTGCATGTCACGAGCTAGCAACTTACCTCGTTGCAATTTTATAAATCAAGGTTCCAGCAACGCATGCCGTAGCTCCGACTCCCCCGTACATTATTTGAGGGTACTGTGACAGCACTTCGCTAAATGCTTCCATTACTCAAGATTTCACACGGAAGCTATCGCTACTATTTTAGCAGCAATGCTAGAAACACTAGCTAGCAAACAGTAGCACTGGGCGCGCGCGAGAAGCCTGTTTGACCCAAGGTAACCGCCGCTCCGCTAACAAACCCCGCCCACGAGCTGGGAAATCCTAAAATCGTGGACAGCCAAGTAAGGGAACCGAGGAAAAAACCTCAGCGCTCCCTCTGCTGGGGATTAGTTCTTGGCGCCAACAGACAGAAAAAAATCTATACGAAAAGGTGAGTGAGCCTGTTCTGTGGTGGGACCACAGTGCAGTCGTGAAGACCATAGCCATGTATACACATAACCTCAATACCAGTGGTTCCCAAACTTGGTCCTGGGGCCCCGCTGGGTATGCTGGTTTTCGTTCAAATCAAAATTACAATCCAAGAATTTTAACAAGCCGTTCACTTTCTTAATGAGATGTTTAGAAGGATTATGTACCCTCTTAACCCACATTATTTCACAAATAGCTATAAAGAATAAAAGGCCCATATTCACATCGTGCTTATTGCGTTATATTGAAAACAATTACATTGAGGTCATTTTTTAACTGATCAAAGAAAGACTGAGGTAAATCACTAGGCTCCTAATTGGTCAAAATAATACTAAACAGTTTGAAAGATAATGAAGAATTCAAAGACATAGCAAATAATAATGAGCCAATCCTGCATCGTGTTAATCAGTTTAAGCATTATGAATTTAAACACATGTGGTCAATAGACAAATTAGGAGGCTATTAAGTTACCCCCTTTTATGTAATTGCAGCATAGCACAATAAGCACAATGAACACAGGACCTTTAATTCTTAATGGCATGCATAGCCATTTCTGACAGTGTAATTTAAGAGAGTTAAATAATCCCTCCAAATATGAAAATAATATAAAATTAACGCTTGTTAAAATTTTGAAAATTGCAATTTTGGTTGGAAGTAAAACCAGCATATGGGAGGGGGGGCAGGACTGAGTTTGGGCACGACTATGGCAGAGGTGGGCAATGAGGGCAGGATCCGTTTCTGGTTTTCATACCAACGTCTGGCCTCTATTACTTAATTACCCCTAACATTTATGTCAACAAACATTTTAGCTACATCAGCGCATGAAGACAGACCATTCTTGTGTCCCTATATGACACATTCATTGTGATCTAATCTACAAGTGAACCAGTGTTGGTGGATAGAGCCAATTAGCTAATTTAGCCAGGGTAATTGATGGAAACAAAAACCTGCATACACACTGGCCTTCTAGGACTGCAATTGACCACCCCTGCTCTATGGATATGACCCTTGCCATAAGTACCCTTGTCTGCTAGTTACACATTTATTGTATATGCAAGTTTCACATCAGCGTATGCACACTGTAATAGTGTATAAGAGCAAATGCACAAGCAAATGAGAAGCAAAATGAGTTCTGAGCCACTAAAACTAAAGGCCCAGTTTCAGCTGGAGGGAAATATATTACATAAAACTGCCCCTTTCTCTACTTTTCCCTCATATTTTAGAATTAGATAAAATGACAAACAATGTGGGTCAGTTAGAACATAATAAAATTGACCTTTACTTTTTAAGGTTCATAAACTGAAATTCTTTAAAATTCTTTTATACAATTGTTTATATATTTGAATGCACCTCAGACAGTTAAAGTAATACATTTTTAAATCCATAAATATAATTCCGAATTCTAAATGACTATTCAAATAATAAAATCACAACTCCTAAATGTATTAATGCATTTTATTAAACCAGTGTTTAAATATGCATTTAGGTCCTCTTTCTTGTAAAAGACAAGTTATTTTCTATCACAAACAAGAGTAAATCTGCAAATAAAGAATGAGAAACTTAAGAGATATGAGAGGTGGCGACGTGGGCAGATCGATTAACTGCAGAGCGTGAGGTTAAAGTCCCAGGACCCACAGCAAAACATGGTGCAATCTGTGGAGGCTCGTCGGAAAAAATAAATACATTTTAAAAGAAAATTCTACATTTGCCACAAACCTTTTACTTCCTTGTGCATTTGGATATGCCTTCATACAAGATCATTAGCTACTACCAAACGTTTGATCAATTATCTTTGGATAATGAACACAAAAAAGCTAAAAACATAAGAAATAAACAATGGTAAAAACTAATAAAACAAAAAACCAAGAACAATAATTTAAGTTTCAGATAATTTTACAGTACTGTTTGTTCAGATGAACCCATTGTCTACATTTTGATTTACTGCACTGTTTGTCATCTAGGATTTATTTCTGCATCTTATTCTCTTTCAATAATGTTGAAATATAACTTAGGCTGTAACTCAGGGACACGCCCTAAAAAACAAACAAACAAACAAAAAATCCCTTGTAAATGTGCACTTTAAATAAAATAAAAGGCAGGCCTAAAATGTCTTTGGATCAAAAGAAAACCTGCTTCCCATTCTTCAAGGAAAACGATTCCTGCATTTTGTCATGAAAACAGTGTCTGCTGTACTCGTTAGCGCTTTTGTCCCCGCCCACACCCCCACAGTGCACATGGGCCGCTCCGAGTCCACCTGGCTCGCAGGTACTTCACTGAGGACGTTCACCCAGCAGGTACACGATGAGCTCGTAGGTGGACAGCACAATGGCCGTGTTGGGGATCTGTCTGATGAGCTGTGGAATCAGTCCTCTGTAAAAAGCAGTGTAGCCCTCCTCCACCGCCACCAGCCGTGCCGTCTGGAAGAAGTACTTGTATTTGCTCCCCTCTTCTCTGAGTCTGGTCCGAATCACCTCTGGGAGGACATGAAAAGAAACGAGTCAGCAAGTACCTAAAGAAGCAAACCTTTACTTTTATCATCAACTACCAATGTTATTTATTCGCTCAGCACGCGTCTCTCCAGGGCAACTCAAATTCGTACATCTAGGGATGTGTATTATGCTAAATCTAGGAAAATCTCCACCCAATACCACCCTCCTTTACATTACAACACAAATGCAAACTGCAGCCAAGTTTCCACGTTCATGGAAGAAGTAGATGAGCACAGAAACAACTAATGAATTAAAAATATAACAAATTACGGACGTAAAACCTGGAGCAGAACAGCAATGCTTCGTTCACAAGCTTCAAGTAAGAGCGCAGAATCCTATACCTTAACCACAACCGTTCTTCACTCATACACCATTACTAGTACCACTGCTACCACCACTACAACTACCAGAACATATTAAAGCTACCACTGCTGTGAACCTAAATGTAATCTTGGCTGCACTACAAAGACCAGAATTCCCATAAATGTGTAGCTTCCAAAGTCACCACAGCGGGCAGCAGTGCATCTAAACACTGGCACAGAGGATTAGCTTATTTTTTTCCCTGCCTCCACAACTCTGGCCAAAAATATACTGGACATATTTTTGCATGACTGTTTGCCCAAGCCTTTCTGAGAGGAAGGAAGTCCCCCACACTAACCGTGAGGGTAGGCTATACAGGAGGCACAGCCTTTAGCAAAGGCTGCGGCCATCATGAGCCCTAGGAAGTCCGAGGCTCCCTTGTTGGCATCGCTGCCGGTCGACGCGAAGCTGCTCGCCTCCATGCGTTTCTTCAGGCTCTCGTAAATCAGGAAGCAGATCATGGTCTCCGAGATGCCGGCATACGACGCCGTCAGGCCTCTGTAAAAGCCGCGGACGCCCTCCGTCCTGTAAACGTAGCGAGCGCACTGCAGCGCGTTCATCCTCTTCTCTCCCCGTGCCCTGTGGGTGAGGCGCAGAACAGAAACACCACAGTCAGTCCGCCGAGCGCAAGGCTCCCA